>VZRS01001275.1:0-60087 GCA_013398055.1 Ifrita kowaldi
GAACCAGCCCCAGGACAATCCATGAGGGCTCCCCAAAACCAGGAACCAGCCCCAGGACAATCCATCCGGGCTCCCCAAACCAGGAACCAGCCCCAGGACAATCCATCCGGGCTCCCCAAAACCAGGAACCAATCCCAGGACAATCCATCCGGGCTCCCCAAAACCAGGAACCAGCCCCAGGACAATCCATCCAGGCTCCCCAAACCAGGAACCAGCCCCAGGACAATCCATCCGGGCTCCCAAAACCAGGAACCAATCCCAGGACAATTCATCCGGGCTTTTGGGGAGCGTGCAGGTCAGGAACACCCCAGGCTGCTGTTCCCACTTGCCCTGCTCGGGTCAGGGGCGCCTCGGGGGCCACCCCTGCTCGCCCAGCGCCGTGTGCCGGGAGGTGGCCCTCGGGAAAGGGGATTCGCCTCCGGCGCTCCGAATAAACCCACCCCAGGGGATATTCCCGTCCCTCCTGGCCGTGCACAGCTCACACCTTCCCCGCAGCTCCCGGGTGAGAAGCAGGGAATCAAAGCCGCATTGTGTCCGAGGGGAACAAAGGCGCCTTTTGACGGAAATAGGTGGGGATTCTTGGAAGGCTTCCCCCGACTGCGAGGGAATACATTGTAAAACACGGGCACGGAGACGCAGCCCGGCCCGCGGGAGCCCGGCCTCGGGCGGCACAGGGACACGGGGGAGAGGGAAACGGGGCTGAGCCAGAGGGAAAACCCGTGGGGTGAAGGGTTTGGGGTCTCTAAAGAGAGGAGAAGAAAAGTGGGGTAAGCGGTGGAGAGGTGGTGGGACCAGATCCCATCTGGTCGGATTTTCTGGTGGAGTCCCCACCCCTGGAGGTGTCCAAGGATGTGGCACTCGTGTAACAAGGCGGGGATCGGGCACAGGCCGGACTCTCGGAGGTCTTTCCCAGCCTCAGTGATGCTGGGATTCTGTGGATGGGGCACCTGTGTCCAGCTGGACAAGCTGCGGCTCATCCCCAACCTACAAACTCGAGCTGCTCCACAGGAAGCACATCCAGGGAAAACCACATGCCTGGGGGGGAAGTGTGTCCTGTTAGCGGCTCTGCCACCAGCACGGGAATGTCCCTCGGGTGACTCCTCCCCGTGGCCACACCGGACTCGGTGTCGGTGGAAGCATCAAGGAGCCAACGCACGCTGGATGTGTGACCTGTCCCAGCTGCGCCTCCACTTCCCCAGCTGTGAATGGGGGTGATGACAGCCGTGGGACAGCCGAGGGACAGCCGTGGGACAGCCGTGGGACAGCCCTGCCCTCCAGAACTGTCCCCAGCCGGGCACGGAGCCGCCAGGCCACGTGTCACCCGCAGGCGAGCTCCGCAGAAGCGGGACGGCTCTGCCCTGCCCTCGGCCGATCCTCTCGTGCAGCAGAGCCCGGCGCTGCGGCTCCCAGGAAGAAAAGGTAAATCCGTGCCCTCCTGGCAGAGCTCCCCCCGGGGAAAGGCTCCGTGTCCCCCCGGGAACATCCCGAGGCCGGACCTCCTACCCCCCTCGCCTGCCAACTGCTCCGGCACCACGCTGGGAGACTCCAAGTTCACTCGCAAAAAAAAAAAGTTGGCATCTCTGCATATTTGCAAGGTCAAGGCACAGAAAGCCCTCTATAAGCCTAAAGCCTTGTTTTCAAGGGCCTATTCTTTGACGAAGTGATTATGAAAGCAGCTACATATTCTTAACAAGCCCCTTTTCACTCGGGCTTTCAGTTCCCCGCAGTGGAGAATGTGCATGTGTATTCTTGCATGGCAGCCCTTCCATACTGTTGGGATTGTTATCGGGCCGCCGTGAAAGGCCCGATTGTTTGGGGTTGCCGCGATTACATCACGGCTGCCCCCGGGCCGCCCGCCGAGGTGTTTGATCAGAGCTCGCAGGTGGGAAGGAGCTCACGGGGCCCTTTCCCCAGACCTGCCCTACCTGTTAAACCCTGTTCCACACAGCTGCTCCTTCCCGCTGCTCCGGAGCCTCCCACGCCGGGAGAGCGGGAGGAACCGGCCCCCGATGTCCCCCAGATGTCCCCCAGACCACCCCCAGCAGCATCCCGACCCCACCGTGGGCACCTGCTGACCCCCTGGCACTCGAGGTTTGAAAGGCAAATCCCCAGAGGAGGAGGGAGGATGTTATTCCTGCGGATTTTTCAGCTCCGACATTTCAAACTGTTCAAAAAACAGGGAAAAATGGGATATAAACCTGCAGTGCCTCCTTGTCTGGAGTGCAGCCAGCAGTCCCAGTGCCACAGGGACACAGAAATGCTTGGAACAGCATGTGCTGGGCAGGGGATGGAGCAGGAATCCCAGTCCCGGGCAGGGAATGGAACAGGTACCCCATCCTGGGCAGGGGATGGAGCAGGAATCCCAGTCCCGGGCAGGGAATGGAACAGGTACCCCATCCTGGGCAGGGGATGGAGCAGGAATCCCAGTCCCGGGCAGGGAATGGAACAGGTACCCCATCCTGGGCAGGGGATGGAGCAGGAATCCCAACCCCAGGTAGGAAATTGAATGCTTTGAGTTGGAAAGGGAATTAAATCCAGTGCCACCACCTGCCATGGTCAGGGACACCTTTCCACTGTCCCAGGCTGCTCCAAGCCCTGTCCAGCCTGGCCTTGGGCACTGCCAGGGATCCCGGGGCAGCCACAGCTGCTCTGGGAATTCCATCCCAGAGCATCCCCACCCTCACAGGGAAGAATTTCTTCCCTGAGAAGCCCCTGCTGGGTCTCTGCTGGAGCCGAGTGTGGCCGGCACACCCCATGGAACACCACTGCCCTGCTGACACTCTCCCTCCCAGCGCTGCTCCTCGGGAGCCACCTCCAGCCCTCTTCCCACCCTTCCCTCCCAGTTCCCAGCCCATCCCAGGCACTCTGTGTCCCACCTGCGGTCTGGCCCCGCTCCAGCCCCGCTCCCCCCGCTGCGAACCTCGACCATTTTAGGGAATTTTACCCTTAATTTATCCCCAAGGCACGGGAGCTTGGTTCAAAGCCGTGAAACCTGCTCTCCCCTCCGAGCACAGCAGTGAATTCAGCTGGAGAGCACGGAATTCTCCACTTTTCCCCACACAATTCCCACTGGCACTGGGCCAGCCCGGGGCCCTCTCCAGCAAACCTCAGCTCCTTGTTCCCAGCCTGGATCCCAAGGATGAGAAGCCTCCTCCAGCCCCAGGGGGATTCAGGTGCTGCCTTGGCCATCACCACGTCCTTCACCTGCTCCTCCACCATCACTTCCCTTGGAAAATCCATCCCCTGTGTGCCTTCATTCCTCACCTTCCCCAGACAAGGATTTTGGGGAGAAAGCCATCCCAGGGACACAGAATCATGGAATTGTTTTAAGGAAAAGACCCTTCAGGTCACCAAATCCAGCTGTTCCCCCAGCACTGATGTCCCCGAGTGCCACATCCACACATCTGTTAAACCCCTCAGGGACGGGGACTCCACCACTGCCCTGGGCAGCTGTGCCAGGCCTTGGCCACCCTTTCCATGAAGGAATTTCTCCAGTATCCAGCCTAAACCTCCTCTGGTGCAACTTGAGGCCGTTTCCTCCTGTCCTGTCAGTTGTCACTGGGGAGAAGAGCCCAACCCAGCCCCGGAGAGAACACGGCCCTGTCACTCCCTTCCTTTCTCCAGTTCGAAACCTCTGTGTTGGCCGGGGTGGGCAACAGGAGACAGAAACTGGAGCTCATTCCCTGTCAGGGCAGGGAATCCACTGCCAGATCCCGTGGATGGATCCCATTGTTTAGGGACTGTTTATTCCTCTGGAGTTTTCCAGTCTTGCTCCTTATCTGCCTGGTTATTTCGGGAGCTGTTTGATTTATGAGTCAGCCTCAGGCACAGGGTGAAGGTTCAGCTCTCCCCCGGTGTGGGAAGCACAAAGCCACGTTTCAGGAGCTCCTTTTGCTGTGCTTTGACCTCGCAGAGCAGCAGGAGAAGCTCAGGGAGCCTCGGCACCTTCTCCAAGAGCGGGAGCTTGGCCTGGGAGCTCAGGATCCGGCCGGGATTGGCCGAGCCCCGCCAGGCTCCAGCTCTCCAGGGCTGCAAAATGAGCAGGAGATGAAGCCCTGGAGCTGCTTCTGGGAAAATCTGCTTTGCAGGAGGTGGAACTGCCCTGGTCCTGCTCCCACAGCACGCAGGGAAAAGATCCAGGGCACAGACAAATTCTGCTTTACCGAGGTACAAAGTTCACAGATGCTTGTAAGCCACAAAATCCTGGAATGGTCGGGAAGGACCCTAAAGCTCATCCAGTGCCACCCCTTCCATGGGCAGGGACACCTTCCCCTATCCCAGGGTGCTCCAAACCCTGTCCAGCCCGGCCTGGGACACGTCACCAATGGATAAAACACCAGAGCTGCCCCTTGTCAGTGTCCCCACCCCATCCTGGTTACTGGGCTAAAATCCTGCCCAAGGAAAGGGATCAACACGAGGTATCCCAAAAATTCCCAGCTCTGGCACCATCCCCTCGGGCAGCCCCAGCTCCGGGGGGACAATGCCAGGGACAGAGCTGCAGCACCCCCATCCTGCTGCGATTCCCAACATCTTCCCTCTTCCAGAGGCAGGTTCGGCCTCAGCAGGGGCAGCCCCAAGCTCTGCAGAGCCCCAGCTCCAAGGAATCCCCCCCCAAACTGCTCCAAGAGAACTGCAACAACCCCAAAAAGCAGAGTCTGTGGGGATGCTGAGAGCTCCCAGCTCGCCAGAGCTGATTCCTGACAGGAATCCCTCCGTTTTCCAGCAAAAACCAAGGACATCCTTCCCTGGCAGCACCTTCCAGCTCCAGCCATCACCAGGAGGTTTCAGTTAGGTCCTTACACCCCTATTTTTAACTACCTTAAGACAACCCTCACATGAGACCTCGTTAATTCTATTTTAAACAGCATCAGCCTGCAAGTAATTTCAATTTTTACACATTCATAGCGCCCCAGCCCTAAATAAAGCAGGATTTAACGAGGTGGCTGCGTTGATCTGGGGTGGGGCTGCAGGGAGATACAGAACCTTATAAAGGTTATTAAAATATTTTTAAAAAATAAAAATCAGACGCCCACAGAAGCTGGGTGGTCTAAAAGCAGGGCTGGGATGCTGGTCCACGGCTAAAAATTCCCAATTCATGTTTATGGCTCCGTGCAAAAAACGCCAATTCTCTCCTTTTTGTCTGAATCCTCAAACTGGGAGCACGTTTTGTGCCATGAAATCTCAGTGTCGAGGACGTGCTGGGGTGGGGGAATGGTTTTAGGGGTGGTTTGTAGGGATTTATTGCCGGGATCACAAGGCCCCCATTCCCGACAGAAAATAAAAGTAAGGGAAGGAGGGTGAGTGAGGTTAATAAACCTGATTTTCCTTCCTGGTAGAGGGTGGAAAGAACCCACAGGGAATCAAAGCGCAGCTGGATGTAGAGATAAAAATAGGGATGTGTGACAGAAGCAGGGATGTGCGACAAAAATATGGATATGTGATAAAACCAGAGATACGTGATAAAACCAGGGATGTGTGACAAAAAAAACCCAGGGATATGTGATAAAACCAGGGATGTGTGATAAAACCAGGGGTGTGTGGCAAAAAAACCCCAGGGATGTGTGATAAAACCAGGGATGTGTGGCAAAAGCAGGGATGCTCTTCCCTCACCCTCTCCCAGGTGCCCTCAGGCCGCGCTGCCGGAGCCCAGCACCCCAAGGGCAGGGCTGCTGTGCCAGGGGGGCACCCAGGGGCTCCCACCCCATTCCCAGGTGCCCACGTCTGCATCCTGCTGGGAATCATCAGCTAAGAGCAAAACTGGGAGTGCTGGAATGATTCCTGCTCCGGTTAAAGGAGAGCAGCTCCTTTGTGCCGCCTGCAGAGCTGGAACTGAACGATTTCCTGGCAGCTGGAGCTCCAAAAGGGCCCATCGTGGCCCCAGGCCCTGTCACGGTGTCTTCATTCCAGTTGTTTCCCTTCTCCAAGGGGTTATTTTTAAAGCCCGGAGCTGCCCAGACAACCCCGTGCTCCAAGTGGCTTTTGTTTGGCATCACCTGGGTAAGGAAATCAGGGATAACGGCTTTGCCTTGCCCTGCTTTCCTCCCTCTTACGTGAAGGTGCTCAGGAAGCAAAGGGAGCACATTTTGGAGAGCAAAGCAGGGAGAGACCTTCGTGGTGAGGCCCTGGAGAACTTCATCCTACGGGAATTGGGGCCATCCCTTCATCCATCGCTGCTGGGTTCGGTCAGGAGGGAAATGCAGCAGCTGAGGAGCCTCAGTCCTGGCTTGGGGCTCTCCAAACCTCCCAGAGCACTTCCTCCTCCGGAGCCCTGCTGACAACACCCCCGGGGCCATCCCCACCCTCCATCCCCACCCTTCCCAAAGAAAAGCCCTGCAGGAACCTCCCCAGCTCCCCGGTAAACACCTCCCTCCAGGCCAGGCTCATTAAAAGGTGGTTAATGAGCACCTTGCCCCTCTCTGTTTTGTAACCGGGGCAGTGCCGGCCGCTGTTCCGCTCCCCTTTCTCTGGGATCCCGGGGAAGGTGGAAATCCCCCTCAGCTCTGGGTGGGTTTTTCCATGAGGTGTTCCTGTGATCCCATAAAGAGGTCGGGATCCCACCCCCCCATTTGGATCCCTCCTCTCCTCTGGCTCCGCTGTGGATCCATTCCCCAGCAGGAGCCACATCCCACGAGTGGGAGACAGAAAATCCCGGAGTGTCTTGTGCCGGCTCCCAGACCACAATGGCTTCCATTCATCCCAAGGAAACACAGGATAAAATTTTTGCCTGGTTTCAATCTCCCTACATTAATCAAACCCTTTTTTTTTTTTTTTTTTTTTTTTTTTTTTTTTTTTTTTTTTTTTTTTTTTTTTTTTTTTTTTTTTTTCCCTTTTCCCAGCCTGAGAGCCACAGCGTGGGAGGCACAGGCTGTCCCATGGAATAATATTTTCCAAGCCATCCTCAAAGTCTGCCTGTCAGCCCGAAGCCTCTCTGCTGTTTCACCAGAGCTGGACAGGAAACAATCCGTGGGCACAACAGATCCAAACAAGGCCGGCATTCCCAGCAAAAGGGCGGATGAATGGGATCCATTGTGCTGTGCTGGAGGAAACATCCCCAGCATCATCCAGGGGGGAAAAATATTTCTGTTTCCAGCACTTCCCTACTCATTCCTGCTCGTTCCTCACTGTCCCCTGAGGAGATTTCACCGAGGAGATTGAGGACGGGGGTGGGATGAGGGTGGGATGGTCCACGGGCACCCAAAGAGCAAACCCTGGAGCACCATTGCCATGTGAGCTTCCCAAGATCCAAGCAAAAAATGCACGGCACATCCTGGGTTTGGCATTCCCCAGCAGCTCCAGGCTGGATTTTCCAGCCTTAATGACAACCTCTGATCAAATATTTCAAGTTATACCCACAAGTGATACCAAAATCACCCTGAGGCTGTGGGATGGGGCCCTGGGAGCTGCACCCACAGAGATATTCCCACTGGAAGAGCATCCCTGGAGCGCAGCCCTCACATCCCAGCTGGAAAACAGCTCAGCCAGAGCAAAACCACGGCTGGCAGCCAGAGAATCAGCCAGGGATGCAGGGAACATCCATCCCACCTGCTGGAAACACGGACCTGCGATTCCTGATGGATGAGGAGATCACCCAGACACGGATTGGCGGAGAATTCCGGCTGGTTCCAGGTTAATTGTGCACCACCTTCCCTTTTCCTGCCCAAATCAGCCAGCCAAGGTCCAGCAGTGTCCCATCCCCCTCACCCTTCTCCTCAAGGCAGGGGGTGTCTCAAACACATTCCCAAATCTTTCTCCTGTTAAAAGCAAATTCCCTGGCACAGGTTTTTTCCAGCAGTTTTCTGCTCCCTCTGCAGCATAACCCAGGCACGCTCCCGAGCTCCTGCAATCCCGCCCAAGGAAATTCATTTTATGGCGGATTTCTCCTCGACAGGAAAAAAATCCTCAGGAAGCAGCAACACTCCGTAAAGAAAATGGATTTGGCTTTTGTGTGCTCGCCTCCAGCACAGGGATGAGCTGCTGCAGACAGCAAACAGCTCCTGCGGGATTCGGGAGGTGCAGATTTGGGATTTGGGAGGTGCAGATTCAGGATTTGGGAGGCTCCTGCATCCCAGTTATCCCTCAGGATCTCGCTCTGCTCCCACAATGCACGGTGGGATGGGAAGGGGCATAATCAGCCCCTCGTGCTGATCCTCGAAGGAAGAGCTTCCGATGGGAAAAGGGGAGGGAAAGAGAGACCGAGGACCCCATTTCCCTTCTAATCCCGGGCTTCCAACCCTGAGCTCCGGACGGGATGCGGGAGGGGAGATGCTGCAGCCTCCTGGGTGCCAGGGTGGGATCCCCTCCCTGCCAGCCCTGGATATCGTCCCACAGCTTCCCAGCCCATGGGATGAGGGGCTCAGGATCACCCCAGGGATCCCTGGTGGTGCTTCCACCCTCGAACGGACACGGGAGGGACTTGGGAAAAGGGAGCCACGAGAGAGTGGCAGCAGCAGGGACCTGGCCCGGTGCCTCTCCTGCTCCATCCAGCCTTGGGAAAGCCGCTGGCAAAGGGGAGCAGGGTCAGACAGCCCTGCCTGTCCCCTGCCCATCCCCTGCCTGTCCCCTGCCCACTCTGCCCCCAGAGCTGCCCAGCGAAACACAAACCCCACCCGTGCTGCTCCCAGCAGCTCCAGCCCCATCTGGTTCCTGTTAAAGCAGCCGCACGAGGAGGGCAGGGGAGCGATCCCTCCCCCGCGGGTCACAGGGAGAACAGGGGGAGGGAGCGCAGCTTTTTTAAAGCCGTGGCTGCCCTTCTCTTTACCTTCCTGCCTGGAAGGCGGCCAGGAGCAGCTCCTGCCTTCCCCGCTCCCATCTGGAGGGAACCTTCCCCTCCTGGGCACACCCGCCCTGCCCTGGCACTGCCCTGGCTCTGGCTCCTCTCCTGTCACCGCAGCCCTTTGTCCCGAGCTGCTGTTTCCACCCCGTGGAACTTCCCAGTATTCCCAGTATTCCCATCCCTGCACGGAGCGGGGCAGGAGCGGCAAGGCCCCACAGCAGCGAGGGATGCTCCTGCCTGGGGACGAGGAACAGCTCAGCCCCCACGGAAAACACCCCAAAAGGGGCACCTTCCACCATCCCAGGCTGCTCCAAGCCCCGTCCAAGCTGGCCTTGGGCACTTCCAGGGACGAGGCGGCCACAGCTTCTCTGGGAATTCCATCCCAGCCCCTCCCAGGGAACAATTCCTGCCCAATATCCCATCCAGCCCTGCCCTGTGGCAGTGGGGAGCCATTCCCTGTGTCCTGGCACAGCCTCTCGGGCTCCAGGGGGGTTCTCCCCTGGCCGGGCCAGGGGCTCCGATCCAGCCGCAGCTCCCAGAGGATCCCGGAGCAGCCAGCCCGCAGGAACAGAGCCTGCACACCCGGTGGCAGCAAAGAAACGCCGAGGAGAACGGGAAGGGCCGGGAGCGGCGCCGGGATGAGCCGGGAGATGGGCAGGATGGAGAATCTCGGGATCCTGCAGCGCAGGAGCCCAGGGAGCCTCGGGATGGCTGAGCCGATCCAGCACGTCGAAGCTGCAGCTGTGTTAAAAAGTGACATTCCCTTTCCTAATTGCCATTTTCTTTGAGCAAATCCCGGGATGGGACCCTCAGCTGTGGGGCTGCACCAGCTCTGCTCACACCCCTGTGCAAAACCCTCTCTTGGAGCCCACCAGCACAGGGAAAAGTCCTCAGCCCTGGAAAATTCCTTTGGGATCCCCGGAAAGTGCCGGGAATAGGGCGTTACCCTCATTCAAACAAGGTATTGGGATGGAATTCTTCCCCGTGAGGGTGGGGAGGCCCAGTGTTGTAGGAATGAGCCCTCCCGAGAGGCTCAGCCCGGCGCTGGCGGGGCTCAGTCACACCCAGGGGGAGGGAAAAGCGGAATGGAGGAGGGAAACTGAGTCACGGAGCTGCTCCATTAAAATGCAGTTCCAAAGGAATGGATGTGAGGGGGATCCTGACTCAGTGTCCCCTCAGAGCCGTGTCCCCAGTGTCCCCTCAGAGCCGTGTCCCCTCAGAACTGTGTCCTCAGTGTCCCCTCAGAGCTGTGTCCCCTGAGAGCCATGTCCCCCGTGTCCCCTNAGAGCCGTGTCCCCAGTGTCCCCTCAGAGCCGTGTCCCCTCAGAACTGTGTCCTCAGTGTCCCCTCAGAGCCGTGTCCCCTCAGAGCTGTGTCTCCTCAGAACTGTGTCCTCAGTGTCCCCACAGAGCCATGTCCCCTCAGAACTGTGTCTCCTCAGAACTGCGTCCTCAGTGTCCCCTCAGAGCTGTGTCCCCTCAGAGCTGTGTCCCCAGTGTCCCCTCAGAGCCATGTCCCCTCACATCTGTGTCCCCAGTGTCCCCTCAGAGCTGTGTCCCCTCAGAGCCGTGTCCCCAGTATCCCCTCAGAACTGTGTCCCCAGTGTCCCCTCAGAGCCATGGCCAGGGATCGGCTTTCCCTTCGGATGTGCCCAGAGCCAGCACAACCTCTCACATTAAACACAATTCCAGCTCTGTTTTAAACCTCCAGAACACCGAGGAACCCCCTCAAACCCTCCTAGAGATTCCCAGATGATTTCCCAGTCCCCCCGAGACGGCAGTGACAGACACGCCGGTGGCACTGGGGTGACTCTGTCCCTGCTGCAGCTGGCTGCATTTGCATTGGTATTTTCCTGGTGCAGATGCCACCTTTCATCTCCCATGATTAATGCCCTTGGAAATCCGGAGAAAGCACCAGCTGCTTCTGCCTCCTCGGCTTCCAGGGAGCAGCTGAGGGGGGAAAAGCTCCTTTTGTTCCAGCATCTCCTGGCTTCGTGAAGAGCCTTTTATTTCCAAAGGTTAGGGAAACACGGTGGGTAAAGCTGGAGCGTATCCTGCTTTTCCCACTGGGATCTCTGGCAATCCAAGTGCCTGGGCCAGCCCAGGGTCCCCTCAGGCAGGGATGTGGCAGGGAATTGGGAATGGAAGGGTTGGGATGGGTCTCTGCGTGGCACAGCTTGTGCCTGGTCAGAGAAGGGGCTGGACAGCCTGGAGAGGTCCAAAATCAACCTGGATGGATCCAAAACCAGCCCTGGGACCCCGCAGATCCTTCGGCGGGAATCCTGGAATGGTTTGGGTTGGAAGGGACCTCAAAGATCAACTCTGCCATGGGCAGGGACACCCCTTCCACTATCCCAGGCTGCTCCAGCCTGGCCTGGGACATTCCCAGGCATCCAGGGGCAGCCACAGCTTCTCTGGGCACCCTGTGCCAGGGCCTCCCCACCCTCCAAGGCAGGAATTTCTCCCTAAAAATCCCATGTAATCCCGTTCTCCTTAGGAACGAGGTGACTGAGCCATGGCAGCAGGTGTGAATTCCAAGGAGGAGGAGAAAAGCTCAGGGAGAGCGCGGGCAGGAAGGGAAGGTGCCGTTTGCAGGGCGGCCACCGAGAGGTGCCAGCAGCTCTTCCAAAGCCTCGGCAGCTCCTCCAGCTCCACTCCAGATTTATCCCTTTCTCCCATTTCCCCAGCCCAATTCCAGCTCTGCCGGGGACACTGGGTGCTGTCATCACCTGTGCTCCCGCTTGGAGGAGCAGGAAACATCCCTGAATGTCCCAAATCCCAGAGTTTGGAGGAGCTGGATGATCCCCCTGAGTTCCCAGCAGTCCCAGAGAGCAGCACAGAAGGGTTTTCCTGGGAGCACTGCCAGGACCAGCTGGAGCAGGAATGCCAGGACTCGGGGATCCTGGGATGCCAAGGGGACTGAGAGCCTTCACTGCCACCAATTCCAGAATCCTGCAGCCCTGCTTGGCAGGAATGGGAAACAAAGCCACCAGATGCTCCCCAGCAGCTCCAGCAGCTGCTCCCCCGCATTGGGGATGCTGCTTTTAGGGAAAATCTCGGCATTTCCCTGTGCCAGGGATCCTGCCTGCTCCATGAGGAGCGGAACCAGGGCTGCTCCCAGCTCAGTGGGACAGGAGGAGGAGGAGATGAAGGAATCCTGCAGGGAGCCATGGAGACACCGGGCAGGGGCACTGGGAAGAGGAGGGTGGAGACTCCACCATTCCTGCTGCCAGCTCTGAGGAAAGGGATTTACCTGGCTGAGATTTCACTCTGCCTCCACCTGATTTACACATCTCCACTTCCAGCCTGATCCCCTTTTCCTGCCCTCCCTCTGGAGCTCCCCACAGGCAAAGCCCCCCCAGCAAAGCAGCTGCCAGTGCTGAGCTGAGCATCCCCAGGGATGTTTAACGGGGAGAAGGGAGAGGGATAAACTCCCCCAAACCCCTGTGTGCGCCTCCAGCAGCACCCTGGGACGCTCAGCTGCCTCCTGCCCAGCTCCACTGATCCCAGAGAGGGAAAAACACGGAACCACTGTGGAACCATCAACAACAGAACGCTTTTCTCTCGTCTGAGGAGCGCGGCGTGAGGAAAATGCAGCAGCACCGGGAATTTCTGCCACTCCCTTTGCCAGCCCCGTGCTGCCAGGCCAGTTCCATCAATCCATGGACCTCCAACCCTCTCCTGGTACAGGACAAGGTGGGACAGCCAAGCTCCAGGGGCAAAGGCACACACAAAAAGCAGGATTGGGTCTTACCTGGCACTTTGGAATGTGGCGGCCGCAGATTTTCCAATGGCCCCAAATCCAACTCCCACTGCCAGGCCCTCTGGAACAGCAAGGAAAAACCAGTGAGGTCCAGCCCTCAGCCCATCCCTCCTGCTGGGCTCCGTGGGAGGCAGCAGGAGCCCAGCCCAGGAGGATCCTGCTCCTTTGGATCCACGTGAATTCAATCCAGCACTGCCCGGGGAATTCCCACTATGGATCCAAACCTGCTCCTTGGGAACAGCTCCCACTGTCCCCAGGTCACCAGGCTGGGACATGAGGGAGCACCCAGGGCAGAGGCTGAGCCCTGCAGGGCTGGGGTGGCCCTGGGGACGCTCTGAGGGCTCAGCAGAGCTGAGACACAGCTCTGGAAAAGGCATTTCCAGCCACAGAGCTCCACAAAATCAGCCCTGGCACCACTCTTCCCAAAGATCCCTTTGGAAGGGTGACTCGCCCAGGGAGCAGAATTCCAAGGGAAAAAGCTCCTTTTTAATGATTCCCATTCCAAATGGTTTGTGTGAGGAACAGAAATAGCTCTGACAGAGGGGCAAGGCCCCGCCGAGGCCCTGCTGCAGAGCGGGAAACTCACAATTGCTGGGAGCACAGATCACAAACGCTGGGAAGGGAAAGCCAGCAGATGGTGCGTGGGGAAGGGCTGAGCTGCTCGGGGAGAAGCTGCAGCGTGGGGGGAATCAGCTCAGGGGGAGGAGGAGGAGGGGACACGGCAGCCTCGGGCCTTGGCCAGGTCCCCCTGTCCCCGGACAGGACACGGAGCTGGGACATGGAATGGTTTGGGTGGGAAGGGATCTGAAATCCCATCCCGGTCCCCCCCCTCCATGGGCAGGGACACCTTCCACTGTCCCAGGCTGCTCCCAGCCCCGTCCAGCCTGGCCTTGGACACTGCCAGGGATCCAGGGGCAGCCACAGCTTCTCTGGGAATTCCGTTCCAGCCCCTCCCCACCCTCACAGCCAGGAATTCCTTCCCAAAATCCCGTCTAAATCCTGAGCCAGTGAAGAACTTCCCACAGGCACCGCGGAACAAAAGCCCCTCAGCCTGGGATGAGTGGAAGGGAAGCATCCCTATCCCACTTCCCACATCAGAGAGGGTTTTCCCAAGGGTTTCAGCCTCTGGAGCAGCTGTCAGCTCCTCCTGCCGCTGCTGCTGGGGCGGGACAGGCTCCACTCATCCCGTTCATCAGAGAATTCCCCTGGAAAAGGCGCTGGATGAGTTCATCCGGCTCCTCTTGGCAGAACAAAGAGTCAGAAATGACCAATCTCAGCCCCTGCCAGGGAAACGTTTCCATTTAACCCAAACAAAGGGATTTTGCCTCTCCTGGGCTTCCTCGGCTTTACAATCCCAGGCACTTTATCCCGGTGAGGCATTACCAGGGATCAGCCTAATCCCGGGCTCACTCAGGGATCCTTACAAAGGCGTTTTCCTCCCTGCTCCTTCAAAAAAAAAACCACTCAAAACCTCAGTCTGGAACGGATAACTGGGATAGAGGGGAAATGTGGGATGATCCTGGCACACCTGGATGCTTCCCTGTGCTGCCAGATCCAAACCGGCCCTGACACCGAAGACCTGGATGAGGATAATCTTTTTATCCTCATTTAAATCATCCTTTAAAACTTTTTTTTTTTTGCCTAAAAAATATCCTTGCAGGAATCTTGCCTAAAAAACACACTTGCAGGATTTTTTCCTAAGAAACGACCTTGCAGGAATTTTTCCTTTAAAGTATCCTTGCCGGAATCTTGCCTAAAAAAACCACACTTGCAGGATTTTTTCCTAAAAAATGCCCTTGCAGGAAACTCCTGTGGGGATGCAGCACGGCAGGGAAGGAGGAGAGGGGGAAGAGGAGGATCTGTGGAAATGGGGAAATGAGAAGCAACTCAGAAATCCCACAAAAATCTCGGGATTGGAGGGAAGGCAGAAAGGAAAAGCAGGATTTGTCCAAAGCTTCTGCCTGCGAAGGATTTCAGGGCAGGTGAGGGGAGCACGGCTCAGCAGAGGTCAGTGCCTGCAGAATTTGGGGGAGAAGAGCAGGAATTATGGATTTAACAGTGGGAATTATGGGTTTAACAGCAGGAATTACAGATTTAACAACAGGAATTACGGATTTAACAGCAGGAAACGCCTTTTTTTTTGGTGAGGAAAGGAGAGTTTGGGATGCTGAGAAACCCCTTGGCATGAGCAGGACTGTGGCTTCCAGCACAGACACACGGAGTTCATCCCAAAAGATTCATCCCTGTGATTAAGCAAAGCACCAGCACTTCCCCAATCCCGCTCAGCGACGCCAAATCCTGCAGGATCTGCGCATCCCACAGCGCTCCCCAGCCCTGCCCAGGGCTGGCAGCGGCACTGCCCCTCCCACAGGGATTCTGGAGCTGATTCTCCTGGCTCAGCAAAGGAAGAGGCTTCCTCCAGGAGGGTTCTCCAGCTGCCAGCGTCTCATCCATAATTCATCCCGCTCCTGGAAGAGCTGTTAAGTTCCTAGTGGGAAATTAATCTTGCCGTAATGAGGTTTGGATTTCTTGGAGAGTTTAAGCACGGCCCCGTGGCTGCCACTCAGAGCTTTTTCCCTGCAGACCTTCCCAGGTCCCTCCAGGAAACATCATTTTGCCATTTGCTGCTCCGGGATCAGCAGATCCCAGGGATTTTCCAGTTTTTGGGTCCCCACCACTGTAGCAGCAGCAGGAGGAGGTGAAAGTCACTTTAGAGAGGCTTTTTTTTTTTTTGTGCTATGGAAACGGTTTGGGTTGGGAGGGACCTTAAAGATCCCCCAAATTCCAGCCCCTGCCCAAGGGTTCAGATCAGGGAGGGCAAATCCAGGGGGATGTGACACAGGTGGCTCTGGGCAACTGCAGGCAGCAAATCCAGGATAAAAACAGATCCAGGAGAAGCCCGTGGTGTTGCCTGAGGGTTTGTGGGCATTCCGGTGGAATTTGGGAGGCAGGAGGCAGTCCTGCTAATTCCTAATCCTGGTTTAACCCCTGCAGCAGCCAGCCCATCCTCGTCCCATCCTGTTCCTCTTTCCTCCTCCTCCCACAACATGGGGAAAATCCTCATTCCACTCCATGGAGCTGCAGCAGCTGAACAGGAGCTGGCGACTCCACCTCCACCTGAGTTTAAGGAACTAAAGCAACTGTCCAACATCCCAAAGCTCCTCCATCCTGGAAATGCTTCTCTGGAAGCAGAACACTCCCAAATTAACAAAGCAGAACTCAGCTAAAAGCAGGAACTGAGCCTGCTGGAAACGGGCTCTCCTGACCCCGCAGCACCTGAATCCAGCAGAGATATTTAAAGTTTCATTTCCAGCACGTAAATGCTTTCTCAGGCCACCGCTCAGCGAGGTTTAATGTGACAGACCCGAGATCTGATGGGGACAAGGCAGGCAAGCAGCTCCCACATGCGTATTTCAGTGGAATATTTCATTCCAGCTGGTGAAAATCCTGGATTTAATTGGCTTTTGTCACCTTGGTGGCTTTCCTGCTGACAAAACAGTGCTGTGTTATTGGTGCCTGTCTCTGGCTGCCTCCAAATGAGTTTCTGACAGATGAGCTGCTGCCAGGGGGACACCAGAGACCCCCCGTCCCCCCTTAACAGTGCAAGGCTGGGAGGAAAACTCCCCACCCTGGAAGACACGGAATTACCTTCCCATCAGGCTGCTCCTGCTCCCATTCCAGAGCCTCAGCCTCCATCCACACGGGAGGGGCAGGGGGAGTCCGGAGGGAGCTGAGCCGGGGGCCATGGAGCCAAAAACAGCCTGAGAGCAGCAGCCATGGCTGGGGATGTCACCTGGGCCCTGAGAATGTCACCTGCATCCCTCACCTCAGACCATCACCCACACCTGGGGATGTCACCCGTGTCCCTCACCCGGTGCCTCTCCCAGCCCCCTTCCCGCATTTCCCACCTCCCTGCAGGGAACCCCAAGGACTCGGAGCGAGCGTGTCCCTCCACCGAGGTGCTGGGCGGATGAAAATGTCCCAGCATGTGCTGGCGAGGTGACAATTAACGGGAGCTTTAACGGAAGGTCAGGGGGACCTTTCCCAGAGCGGCCGCCTCCTCCTGATCCCGATGAGTCACTGCCGCCAGCAGGTTCCGGAGGGAGCCCAGCTCCCGGCTCTGTCTCCCTGGGCTGCATCCCCTCCGACCTCTCTCCTCCCCCGGCTGCTCGGGGACCATCACGTCACGGCTCCATGGCCAACAGTCCCTGCTCATCCCTGACGCATCCGCAGGGTCCCTCTGGAATTATCCCGGAGATGGGCAGCAGCCTCGGGAGTCATGTCCCAGCTGGATTTTCTCTCCGGAGCAGAAACGCTGTGAAGAATTCATGGTTGTTCCAATGTGCATCTTTCCATCCCTCTGAGCCGGTTCCAAGGCCAGCACTCTGCTCCACTTCCCTGGAATTCCATGGAATTGCTGCCCCATGTGCTCCCTGCACCCACCAGCACCTTCCCTTACCTGCATCTTCCTTGGAACGCAAAGCTGCAGGGAAGCCTTTTCCTCCTTTTCCTTACTAAAAATAACCCCTTCCAGCGGGAATGGAGGGTGCTCCCAGTGCCCAGGAATAGCCAGGGCTAGCCAGGGCAGCAGCACAAGCAGCAGGGGCAGGAGGAATGCTGGAATTCCAGGAAGAGGCATCGCCCAGACGAGGCGCAGATGAATGGGTGCAGCTAAACCGGCTCCTGTCCTCACGCTCTGCTGAGCCCCAGTGGGTTCCCAACTCCTCATTAAAGTCAACGATTGGAAAACAGCCTCAATTTCAACAGCCCCACGAAAAATAAAATCATCATTCCAAATGAATGTTGCCGGCCTTGAATGGATCTGGGAGAATATTCATATCAATAATCGCCGCTGCTCGTAATTGAGATGCGATCTGGCACTCGTTGCCCGTCCCTCGGGAGGCCGAGTGCTCGGGAGCGCCTGTCCCGGGAGGATGAATCCAATCAATTTTTGCTAATGACAAAGCAACCAGCCTGGAAATCACCTCCCTTCCCAGGAACTCCAATCTGCCAGCACAGCACGGAACCTCTGCCATCCACAGCCCCCTCCCTTCCCCCTGGCACTCCATCCTCAAATCCACCATCAGCCCAGGATCGGCTCCAGTTCGGGAAGGAGCAGCTCTTGGTGCAGGGGATGAGCTCTGCCTGTCCCTGTGGGGCTGGGCTGAGGTGTAGAGAGCTGCAGCATCCAGGATCCCACCTGGGAACCGCATGGATTCAACCACAGGGACACCAGCGCTGAGGGAGCTCAGCTGGGAGGTGTCAAACCCCATGGATCGGGTACCAGCTCCATGGGGAGCTCCCTCCTCGCTGCTGGGCAGATTCCTTCTGGTTTGGAGCCTGACAAAAGTGACACCTGCATCCCTCACCTGCATCCCTCACCTGCATCCCACCCCTGCATCCCTCACCTGCATCCCTCAATGCCAAGAGCTGGGTTTGGCACAGCCAAGGATGGGATTAACTCCCTGTCCACCCCAGGACATGGCCACAACAGGGCACTGGACCAAGGGGTGACAATGCTGGGGCCCCACCAGATCCCCCAAACCCCACTCAGGGATTCAGCTCCCAGCTTGGAACGAGCTGCCTGAGGAAAGCCCCACAGCACAGGCACAGCTCCCTGTGCTGCTGCCCCGGCAGCCGCAGAGCAGGAGGCACAGCAAGGACACGAACTGGCTGAAGCTGGGAGAAGCCATCAAACACAGCAGCGTCCAGGCAGCTCCCAGGCCCAGGCAGCAGCTGTCCCTCCCGGGGCTGTCCCCAGCCAGATGCCACCACGCTGAGGGCAGCGGCTCTCACACTACCCAGCCCCAGGGCAGAGCTGCCAACGAGCGTGGCTGAAATCAGGGTGACACTTCCCAGCCCTGGGGGCAGCTTTCCCTCCATCCCCCCCTCCCTGGGATCACACAAAGCGGCAGCAGCACCTTCCAGAGGGATGGAGCTGTCACCGGAGAGGTGTCACAGGGACAGGGCAGGGGGTGCCTGCCTTAAATGTGTCACCCACACCAGGAACTGCCGCTGCCAGTTTCGGGTTCAGCTGTGCCAGCCCGGTGACAGGGACACAAGCAGGGGACAGCACTGCAAATCCTGCACCCTCTCCTCCAACTTACCCCAGTTGACCCTTCTGCCCCTCATTCCAAGTACTGGTCAGACCCCACCCTACAGCTTTTGGGGTAAATCTCTCCCTCCTGGGCCGGCAGAGAAGGAAGACCCCAAAATGTCACCAAGGCAGTGCCAAAGCAGGGCACAGCCTCTTGCTGCCTCCTCCAAGCGCAATCCCAAGGGGAAAGAACTTGGATGCAGTCACCTGGGCGTGCAGGAATCTTCCCCCCAGCCCCGCGCAGCTTCCCGGGAGTCTCAGTGACCCTTCCCAGAGCTGTCACCACCTCAGGGTGTCTCCTTCTCACCCTGCTGCCCACAGTGCCACTTCCCACCCTCCCTCCTCCTGCGGCAGCTCCGCCTCCCCGGCCGGGATTTGAGCTCCCTCGCTCTGCCCTGCTCCTGCTCGTTAGAAATAAATAAATCCCAGCTCGTTAACGCATTTCTGGTACTGGGAACTGGAGAGAAAGCCACAGGTGGAGCCCTGTGAGGTTTGGGGGCGAGCAGGGGACGTCGGTGTCACCTCCCTCTGTGACCTGGTGGCTCTGCCACGTCCCTTCCCTCCTTCCCACACCCCTCTGCTCAGCAGCGGAGGCAGAACCTGGGAGCAAATCGGGGGGGTTGGGCTGGAGGCAGAGAGGTGAGGCCCTTCCCCGCAGGGAGCAAAGGGATGATCCCGGGATGGGCTCAGGCTCTGCCCAGCCCAGCACTGAGGAAAAAGAGAATTTCAGGTTTCCGTGGCAACGTTCCGGGGGTTGGTAGCAGCACCTCGTGCCTGCCTGGGAGCGGCCCCGCTGCCTTTCCTGGAGGATGAGCCGAGGCAGGGATGCTCCCAGGGATGGGGCAGCTCCAGCCAGGTCCCTGCTGTCACCTGAGCGGATTTTGGGGGTGGGGAGCAGACACTTCCCAACAGCCAGGGGCAAGCAAGGCAGGGAATCGTCCCCACCGACGCCTGCAACTCCTCCCCGCCTCACTGCCACACACGGGGAAGGGACTCAGGTCTGCTGGAGCCACCAAGGGTCCCCACAAGATCCCCGTGAGTCCTCTGAGGGGCGGCTCAGGGAGCTGGGAAGCGTCTGGAGCCCCAGGAGCGGCTGAGGGAGCTGGGAAAGGGGCTCAGCCTGGAGAAAAGGAGGCTCAGGGGGGACCTTGTGGCTCTGCACAACTCCCTGACAGGAGGGGGCAGCCGGGGGGGGTCGGGCTCTGCTCCCAGGGAACAGGGACAGGAGGAGAGGGAACGGCCTCAGGCTGGGCCAGGGGAGGCTCAGGGTGGACATCAGCAGGAATTTCCTCATGGAAAGGGTGCTCAGGAGTTGGAATGGGCTGGAGGAGTCCCCATCCCTGGAGGTGTCCAGGGAAGGCCGGGACGTGGCACTCAGGGCTCTGGGCTGGGGACAAGGTGGGCATCGGGCATGGCTTGGACTCGATCCTGGGAGGCTTTTCCAACCTCAATGCCTCTGGAATTCTGAGACTCCAGAGAGAGACTCAGGGCAGGAAGATGAGCAGAACACGGCCTTGGTCCTCTCCTCGAGCATGAGGGGCTCCTGCAGCATCTCCATGCTAGGGGAGCCCCTAAAATCAGGCAGCAGAGCCATCCCCGCCTGCACAGCCACCCTGAGCTCGGAGCAGGGCAGAGCCCTCCGGGAGCATCCCGGGAGCTTCCCAGGACCCGGCCCCGGTCCCACAGCCCTGGCAGGCTCTCCTCCCCCTCCCACAGCTGCACAAAGGGAAAGGCTGCGCAGCTCACACCTCGCTAATTGTTATTTGTGATACACCAGTAACATTTTAATTAATCTGAAGTCTTCAGCATAACAGCCACCCAAGGTACAAAGCTAAACCAGAATAAACAGGGCTTGATTAAATCCATAATTAATGTTCCACTAAACCCGGCATATATGAATATTAATTAGCAGGAAGAGGCTGCAGTTTGGCATCTCCTGTCATTATCAATTTATCCTTTCCACTGGCATTCCCGGCTTTGGAGCAAATTATCCAACCTTTCCTCCACAAACACAGAGTGGCTGTGGGAGGCTGGGCTGGGGGTTCCGTTCTCCCCCCTCCACAAGAAGCTGCTCCCAGCCTGGAAACAAAGCCAGAGGCACTGCCAGGACCAAAGCAGCTCAGCCCTAAAAGGGGCTCAAAGTCCATAAAACAATTCCCTGCTGGCGATAAAAGGGGAGCTCATCCCCCACCGGCACGAGAGGAGGGCAGGGATGGAGCCTGGGAGTGGTTTAACCACCAGAGAAAGGGACATTAGGAAGAGTTTGGGGTTGGAGTGAGGATTCAGAGCAGCTCCAGCCCATCAGAGGCAGCTCAGAGACCCAACCAGGCGAGCTGGAGCTCCCTCCTGCAGCACCCGGAGCATCCCAGCCCCTCCCAGGGATGTGGAGCTGTGTGAAGTGTTATAAAGGCACAGGAAGGATGGAAAACCCTTGGGAACGACCTGGACACCTCTGTGGGAGGGCAGAGGGAGCACCAGACACGGCACCAGAGCCAGGAGCTGCTGCCAGAGGAAGCTGGAGAGCAGAAAGCTCTGGAGAGAGCCCATGAAGCCCTTTCAGTGCCTTTTAAGCACTTACAAAAGATGATATTCCTTAGAAGAGCTCGGAAAAAAGATGGAGAGTGGCTTTCTACACAGGCAGCTCGTGATAGGACAAGGGGGAACGGTTTGAAAGGGGAAGAGGGAAGACTTCAATGAAATGTTATGAATTAATTGTTCCCTGCGAGGGTGGGGAGGCCCTGGAATAGAATTCCCAGAGAAGCTGTGGCTGCCCCTGGATCCCTGCAAGAGTCCCAGGCCAGCTCAGAGCACCCTGGGACAGTGGAAGGTGTCCCTGCCCATGGCAGGGCTGGAATGGGATGAGCTTTAAGGTCCTTTCCCACCCAAACCATCCCGTGACTCCCTGCGGAGCCCGGAGCGATTTTCCCAGGGCTCGGAGCATTCCCAGCATCTCCCAGCCCGGCACCTCCCGCCCTCCCCGGCGGTGAGGAGTCCTCACCCTGCAGGAGGCTGTGCTAATTGCGGTGCCAGCCTCTCCTCTGGCAGGGCTGTAATTGAGGCAGAGATTCCCGTGTTTCCAAACCCTGCCTGCAGCGGGAAGCGGCAGCGGCACCGCCGGTGCTCGTGCTGGGAAAGCAGAAGGAATTCAAAGCCCCAAATTGCTGCTCACCTGATTTAATCACAGCCTGAATTATTTATTAGGGCACAAGCGGTGCTGGCACCCCGTGCCCTGTGGGAAGGGCTCTGGAGCTCCAGGGCGCAAGTCCAGCCTCGGGAATTTGGAACCTCGGGGTGACTTTGGACAAATCCCCACGGAAAGGAGGGTGTTGGTCAGGGCTTTGTCATCGCTGAGCGGCCCCAGTGCCACCAGCAGCACTGGGAGGCTGCTGAAAAGCCACCAGGAAAGGGCCGGAGGGGGATTTGGGGGTTAAAGCTCAGCAGGGACAGAGCCGGCACCGAGCTGAGCCTCCAGGCAGGGGCTGGGCCCTCACTCTCACACCTCTCTGGGGATGAAGCTTTAACATCGTGACCTTTAAGATGCGAGAGAGCATTTCCAACCCTCTGTCACCACGCAGAGGTGGCTCTGTGCTGCTGGAGGAGCAGTGGAAGGGCAGCTCAGCACCTCAGGGCCGTGTCAGCACTGACCTCCTGCCACTTTGGCCACCCCTCTGCAGAACTTTCTCCTTCGGCTGGTGACAGACAGGAGTCCCCAGGGCAGGCAGGAGGTGCCACCTTCACTCCCTGACACCTCGTTTGAGGGATGAAATCCAACCACACTTCACTCAGCGCAGACATTTCCCCATTTTTTTTGGAGCGTGTGGCTCATTTAAAGCTCCTTCCTCGCCTCGTCTGCCAGGCCTCTGCCTCCCCCAGCACCGCCTGGAGCTGAACTACAGCACCCAAATTATCCACCCGTAATTAATTAGAAAAAGAGGGATGAGGAGGGAGAAATGTTTTGCTGCTGCTGACCAACTGGAGCAGGTTAATGCCCAGGAACAGCTCGTGCTGCTGATGCACGGACGGGCAGCAAATCATTAACTCCCAGCTTCCTACCGGGATAACCAAACCCAGCCAGCCGCCCGCCCGAGGGTGGCACCAGGAGCACCCAGAGGTGCCCACAACCGCTGCAAGGAGGCAATTCCCACCCCCAGGAGCAGCAGGAGGCTGGACGGGCCGGAGGAGGGAACAGTCAGGAGCTCTCTGCGTGTCCCCTTGGATTTTGTCAGTCTCGGGAAAACGTGGGAGTTGGGATTCCACACCCAGCACGGAGCCTTCTCACCCAGGAAGGCTGTCCCTGATGGAACTCGGGATGGCTGTCCTGGCACTGCAGGAAAGCCACTCTCAGAGTCACCAAGCACAGGGTGACGTGTGAGGGTGCAGGCGAGCCCCGAGCCTAGCAGCTCCTCGCTGCCGGTATCCAGGGAAAATGCGGCTCTTCCCAAAGCACTCCTTGTTTCTTCCCAGATTTACAGATCCAAGTCATGCAGAGAAGCCTTTCCCTGCCCCCACCCCAACCCAGCCTCCAACCTGAGCCAGGCACAGGGCAGAGAAGGGAGAAGGGAAAGGCGAGGGGAGGAGGAGGGAGCGGGGAGAAAGCAGGGAAGGAGCCCTGGAAACGTTGCCTTATTTTACTTTCAACATCCCCAAGAATTGCAAAGCAGCCGAACGCCCTGAGCTGTCCCAAATTGATCTCATCATCTTCTGATCACCTCTTTCAGCGCCACAAAGCCCAGCCTGGCAGGACTCAGCCCTCCAGGACCCCGGGCTCCGAAATTTTCCACCCATTGTCCAAATCCATGCCTTGAATACAGAAATAAACCCCGATTCCCCATCCTCCTGCAGAGACTCAGCGCTCTGAAACGCACCTCTTGCTGTTCACAGACACGAGAGAGGCTCAAAGGGAGCACAATTTGCTGCCTTCCCGGCGCCACCTTTCCCAATATCCCCTCGGGAATTACAATTCCCACCCACGCCGGGCTGGCAGGAGCCAGGCCGCAGCTGTTCCAGGCTCCCCCGAGCCCCCTCCCCACGGGGGCTCCGCTGCCAAGGCCTCACGTGGCTGCTCAGCCCCCCGGGATCTGGAACAGGATCCCGTCCAAAGGCGCCCACTCAGCGAGTGCCATCTGCGAGGGGGAGAGAGGAGGGGGCTGCCCGGGGGCAGGGCTGGACCCACGGGGCTCACCTGGGATGTTGTGGATGGTTATAGCCAGGATCATCAGCATTATCCTCCTCCAGCTGCTGCTCCCGGCCGCGGGGGCTCCGTCCCGGGGCGCCGGGAACGCCGGGGGGCCCTCGGGCAGGGGGGGCCCCGCTCCCCTCCTCCTCTGGTAGGGCTCCCCGTTCTCAGCCTTGTCTGGGGACAGAAAACAGCGGGGTCAGCCAAGGAGGGCACGGCTGGACACTGCTGGACACAGCTGGGTGGCTCCTGCCTCCCTTCCCAGAAGGAAACAGCGAGGAAAAGGAACAACACCGACCAGAGCAGGGGGTCCCCACACTGCAGAGCCCAGGGACACCCCGAGGCAGAGCCCAAGTTCCTCCTCTGCCTTCTCCTCCTCCTCCAGGACCTGCTCCTGGTCCCGCCCAGCTCACACCCAGCAAAGCTCCAGCCTGGCTGGGCCAAGCTCTGGGGCTGGTGAGGAGGATGAGGGTGATGGGGACAGAGCTGCTGCGACCTTTCCCTCCCATCCCAAACCCGGCAAGGCTGCAGTTCCATTGCCTTTGCTGATGAAGGAAAACCCCCCCAACACTTCCTTTGGATTTCAGGCCTTCCCAAAACAGAGGCACTGAGCTGTTTTTAACCATTATGTCTTCCACTACCCAAAAAATTTGCCCTTGGCATTCCTGGTAACTCCAGGCTCTCCCAAACCTCTGCTCCCAGCAGGATTGGTGCTCTCAGCTCTCTTCCAATCAGTTCTTTGGAATCACACCCCAAAAACCCGAGCCCAGATCCGGGCTGAGAGGGGTGGAAGGACCCAGACAAAGCCCCGCCACCACCTTCAGCAGGACCAGGGTGAGAAATGAGGAGCTCGGATCCCTCAGCCTCCCCCAGCCGTGGCTTCCAGTCAAAGGTTTGACACTTGGACACCTCTGGATTTATATCATTCCCCCTCCTGCTCCTTGACCCCCCCAGCTCCAAGGTTTTTTGTCTGGACAGTGCAAGGAGCTGAAATCGTTTTGCTGGGATGCCAGTGCTGCCCTGGCGTTTGGAAGCAGGATGGTGCCCTGGCACATCACACATCACCCAGGCTGAGCTGCCAGAGCCAATTAAGCACCCGAGCACCACGGGGCTCATGCAAATCGAGGGGTGTCACCTTGGGAAGGCAGAGGGGTCACCAGCACCCCACATCGTGCCAGGTGAAACACAGAACCAGGCACCCGAAGGCTTCCCAAAACAGTCCTCGGCAGCACAGGGAATAAAACCAGAGTTTCAGGTGTTTTCACACAATCATCCAGGTGGGAAAAGACCTCCAAGATCATCGAGTCCAACCCATGGCCAATCCCCACCTTGTCCCCAGAGCACTGAGTCGTTCCTTGGACACCTCCAGGGACGGTGACACCTCCCCGAGCAGCCCCTTCCAACGCTTTTCCCTGAGGGAATTCCAGCCTGCCCCTCCCCAGGGGACACCTGCCCGAGCAGCCCCTTCCAACGCTTTTCCCTGAGGGAATTCCAGCCTGCCCCTCCCCAGGCACAGCCGAGGCCACATCCACTCCTCGGGTTTTGGTACCACGAACCAGGTGAAAGACAAAAGCTGCCCCGGGCAGCAGCGGGCCCGGGTGGCTTCGCTCGTGTCCCGTCCCCGGTGACAGCAGCAGCCGTGGCTGGCCCCAGCAGAGAGCCACGGGCAGCGTCACCCTGCAAACAGCGAGAGGCTGCCCAGACAAACGCTGCCCTTGGCACCGGCCACGCCGAGCCAGCCGCTCGCCGGCCCCAGCGCCAGCCCAGGCGGTGCCGGTGGGCGGCAGAGCCCCAGCTCCGCTCCAGCCCGCGGGGACAGGGATGAATGTTTTGTTGGAAGCAAGACGAGGACAAAGAGATCCCGTGGAGCAGCCTGGCCACGGCACTGTGGGAATGCTGGCACGGAGACCCCTGGCAGAGGGGCAGCCACGGCTGCGGCCGCGCAGGGGTGGAATTCCCTTCTCCCACCAGACCTCTGGATTAATTGAATTGCTTGGACCCCCACAAACAGCCTCGTCCTGAGCTCGCCCTGCCCGGGCCCCAACGCTGACCCACAGACTGGAAAGAGCACAGATGTGGGGTCACCCAAATCCCCGCTTCCCTGTGGAGCCGCAGCCTGCATGGAAACCGGGCTGGTGTGGGATGCAGAGGGGGCAGGAATCCCTCTCCGGCACCAGAGGATTTCCAGGGAGAGGATAAAGGGATTTTGGGACAGTCAGAGACAAGAAGTTACCTTCAAGGGACCAAATCCCAGTGCTTCTCCCTTTGGAGAACGCACCCAGTGATCCATAAAACACCACAACAGCCAGGGCAGATTCTCATGGAATCATGGAATTACGGAGTGGTTTGGGTGGGAAGGGACCTCAAAGATCAACCAGTGCCACTCCTGCCCACCTCCCACTGCCCCAGGCTGCTCCAGCCTGGCCCTGGACACTTCCAGGGATCCAGGGGCAGCCACAGCTTCTCTGGGAATTCCATCCCAGCCCCTCCCCATCATCCCAGCCAGGAATTCCTTCCCAATATCCCATCTAATCCTCCTCTCCTTCAGTCTGAAGCCAATCAACAAAATCAAAAGCCCGGCCCAGCCCCGTAGCTTCACTGCCACCTCCTCAGGTGCTCAGTCCCAGCTCACTTCTATCAGATTAACCTTGTTAATTATTATTTTACATCTTATATATCATTTATAATTAGTCTGCTTGCTCCTACTGGGGGAAAAATGATGAAAATTTGCCTTTTCCAAGGATATCTGAAACCCCTCCAAGTCCAGTGGTGACAAAGGATGGGGGGGATGCCACAGGGGTGAGGAAAACAGGGAAAACCTGTGGCAATTAAAAAGAATTGGTGCAGCTTTTCCAGGGAAAGTGCTGAGGGTGGGGTTGGGAGGGACAATCCGAACACAAAATCGCTTCTGCTATAAAGGATCCCTGCACTGGCCGGGGATAAAGGCAGCGACACCCAAAGCAGGGACACAACCAGGAGTGTCACACGGAGCCTGCCCAGGGGATGGGCTTCCCTTCCACCTGCTGCTGGAAGAGACGATTAAAAGGGAAGGATAATGGGATAATGACAGTGCAGCGATGCCACCACTGCCAGCCCCGGGACAGCCGCACACCGAGGAGCATTCCCAGCTGGAAACGCCGGGCTGGGGGAACAAAACAGTCATTAGGGATAAGCACGGGCTTGGCTGGGAATCAGGAAAGCCTCAATGGCAAATTGGAGTGGAGATAAGAGCAGAACAAGGGCTGGGCTGTAAAGAAGAGCTGACACCACAGACAGCCTGCTCCCAGAGCCGTGCCAAGACAATTAGGTGGCAAACAACTCTCTGTGCCACAGACGTTGTTTTAAATCCTGTTCACAAAAAGTCCTTTAGATATCCCACTCCATTTATCATTATTGAATTTCTTAGTAAAGCTGCAGGGCAAAGATTCTGCCAAAAGTTTAATTACATGTGTGCAGCCTGCTGCATTTTTCATATCCTCTGCAGCCAGCGCTGGAGAAAAGATAAATGGCTCTGAGCGTGGCTTAAACTGCTGCTGAAGTGAAAAAACCGACTGGCTCCTTATCAGCATGTGAAATGGCTTTTTATTTCTGATTATTTCTTAATGAAAACTGTTTGCATTAGCCGTGAGCTCAGCTCTGGTGCACAAACAGACCGAGGCGCTGTTGACTCTGGGCTCCAAACCCCTCCTCCTGCACTCCCTCAGCTCCCAAACCCAAACCACAATCCCTGGAGCTCTCCAGATTTTCACCACACCTGCTCCAGAGCCCTTCTCCTCCTCCCCGTTTAGGCCTGGCTTTAACCTCTCCTAAGCCCTGGAGTTCAGAGTGCTCCGGGCTGCTCAAATCCCCCCCTGGCAAAGCTCTGCAGCCCCTCTGAGGTGGTTTAAGACCGGGTTTAGTCCCGGTTTAGCTGCAAAGCCCCTGCGGAGAGCCTGGGGGCAGGAGGGGCTGGTCCCCTCTGGCACAGGTTCGTCCTCCAGGCAGCGTCCCAACATCTCCTCTCTCCGTGCTGGAGCAAACCCACTGAGGGCAATCCGGAGCTTCCCTTGGCTGGAGATGCTGGAAGGAAAACCATCCCCAGCTCCAAGCCCCTCCTCCACATCTCCCCCACCGATTTCCCCATCCGATCCTTCCAGCAAGGCTCTGCCTCACCAGGAAGCTGCCCACGGTCTGGGGAGGGATCTCCAGGCTCGGGGGCTCCGGGGATTCTTCCTCCAGCTGAACTTCCAAGGGCTGAGCTGGCTCCCTGTTTGGATCTGCCAGCTCCCATCTCCGAGGTGTGGGAGAAGGGGAGGAGAGGCAGTGCCAAGCACGGATGCACCACAGACCGATTAAAATCCGCAATTAACTGCTGCTCGCTGGCTGTTGGTGACAATTATTTGGTGTTGATGAACATGGGAAAGGCAGAAAAGCCTCAAGTGTTCCCCTGCTGTGTAATTCCAACTGCGCCGGAGCGGCAGCTCCAAGCTCAGGTAACACCTGGAGGCAGCAGCACAAAAGCTGCTGCCGAATTCCACCCCAAGACCCCACAGCAACCCCCACCCTCCTCATATCCAGCACCTGCAGCCGGAAATCCGGGTTAGTGCTGTCCCAGGAAAAGCAGGAGAGCAGAACAGCTTGGACTGACCCTGGTCTGGGCACGGGGAAGGGGAGAAGGAACAATCTCCTAAAGAGGATGCCAACAGCAGGAGCTGACATCCCTTCCCCAGGAACACAGAGGAATGGCAGTGAAATCCTCACCCTTAATGGCCGAGGTAAATCAGAGTCTCTTGGAAAATCTCCCCAATTCCCAGAGGTTCCCCAGACAATCCCAGTCCCGTTTCTGCTCCCCACAAGCCCTGGATGCTCCGTTGGCTTTGGGCAGATGGAGGAAACGGGGCCCTCAGGATTCATCCACCTGGGCTGCAGCTCCTGCTGTGCCACAGAGGGATCGGCACCAGGGAGGAGAAGCTTCTCCATGGATCCACGGAGAGCCTGGATGGGGGATCCGAGGGGAACCAGCCCGGGAAGGAGCACCTCTCCCACATCCAAGGGCTGAGGGAGGCAGGGGAGGGTCGGCAGCTCCGTCCCCCAGCACACCCCACACACAGCCCCGTGTGCACTCCCCTCTCCCCAGCCTCTCCTTTTCCTGCTTTTTTGGAGCATGAGGAAGCCCCAGAAGAGGAACTGGATCAAAATGCAGAGCCTTGGGAATTGGAGCCCCACAGGATCCCAGGCGTGCTCCACACCACGGCACACCATGCTCTGCTTCCCAAGGACACCAGCCGTGTCTTCCCTCAGCTTTCCCTGTTTTCAAAGGCTTTTTCCAAGGATTTCTGGCAGCTGAAGCCATCAGTGCCACTGCTCTCCCAGTGCCCCTCAGTAGCCAAAGCCATTCCCTGCTGGCATCTCCTCCTAAAAACTTCCCCACATCCCTGTTTTCCTCATCCTTTCCCCACTGCAGCAGGAATTCCAGGGAGCACAGAAGGGCCTGGATGCTGAGGAGCAGATGGGTGTTAGGGAGCATCTGCTGCCACACAGGAAGCGCTGCTCTTATCCCCCACCTCCAGAAGAGGTTTTAATTACTGCCAGTAATTAAGCACAGCACGTCCTGGGGGATAACTGCCAGCCCCTCGCAGACAGGTACAGGGAAAGCTGCATCCCACGGGCTCCCAGCCAGGTGGAATCCTGGGATCCACACCTCTGTCAGGTCTGACAGCACAGATCCCACCAGACCTGGCAATGAAACTGCCAGGGAAAAGCTGCTCCTGTAAGGAATGAGCCCCCCAAGCTGGGAAAACCCAGTTCTTGGGAAGCTTACACTCAGAGAACAAAAATGCTGGAAAAGAGGCTCCGTGGAGCTGCCCAACTATGGTCAAAATAAGGGTTTCTTTTTAAAAATAGCTTTTATTTACTGCTAGGAAGGCTCGGGGTGCTTGAGCAGAGAACACAGGCTTCCCATGCTCCAGAGCCCAGGGATTCAGTAGGAATGGGACACCAGGACACCCCTGTGCAGGGTGTGTGGCTGCAGCCATGGAACAAATCCATTTCCCAGCGTTTCTGGTGGATCAAAGAGGTGCCTGCCCGTGCTGGGGCTTTCAGAGGAGGATAAACAGAGACTGGGGTCTGTCAGGGGCCTTCACCCAGCCCAGCGTGCACAGGGGCTCTCAGGAAGGGCCCTGTGCTCCCATGTGCTCCCAGAGACTGGGTTAGTGCTGGGATCTGCTGGAGTTTGGAGGCAGGAAGATGCTGGAGCAGCAGCCTGGACTGTGCCAGCACCAGCAGCTCCCTCCTGCACCAAACCAGGCCGTAACCACCAACCATAGGGAGTTCGACGCCCAAATTCCTCTGGAATGTCACTTAGAGCACTACACCCAAATCCCAGCTCAAAAAATCCCCCAGAGCTCGACCCCCAAACCCTTTCTCAAACATCACCCAGAGCGCGGCACCCAAATCCCACCCCAAACATCACCCAGAGCCCAACACCCAAATCCCACCCCAAACATCACCCAGAGATTGACTCCCAAATCCCACCCCAAACATCACCCAGAGCCCAACACCCAAATCCCACCCCAAACATCACCCAGAGATTGACTCCCAAATCCCACCCCAAACATCACCCAGAGCCCAACACCNTCCAGGAACAACCCAGCCCAAAAAGAGCCCCAGGAGCTTCCAGCACCCCCCAACTCCGCAGCGGGTGTGGGGAGATTTCCCCAGCAAGGCACAGGACCTCGTGGTGACGCTGCCACCGGGGCTGCTCCCAGGGAAGGACCAAAAGGCGGGTGCCAGAGGTGCCACAGCACGGGGTGACAGCGCCTGGCACAGCCGAGCTGCTGCTGCTCCCTGCGGTGCCCCAGGCTGGCAGCACACCGGACTAATTCCCAAAGCCTCCCTGACCTCACGGCTCCGTGCCTGAAGATTAATTCCTCGGGCAGGAGCGGCGGCAGCACGTTCAGTGTCATTACATGCACCAGGTCCTTCTAAGCAAACTAATTCCTGCTCCTTTCCAAGGGCTCCTGAAAGAGCTCCCAGCAGATGAAGAGCTTGGCTGAACGATTTGATGCCGGAATTTTACACATCCCAGTTAATTTAATCACTTCATTTCCGAGGGCTGAGCAGGGAACAGCTTCTGATGGGAGCGGGATCAGACACGGAGAATCCTCTGAAGGAACCCAGGAAAAATTTGGTCTCGTTCCCCACTTGAGATGAAAAGCGGGATTTTATCAGGAGCTGCTAAGGAACCAGGCAGCAGCAGGCTGGGATGATAATGCTGAGCCGGGGGGACGGGGTTGGAGCTGCTCCCCTGAGCTTGGCAGAGCCTTCTCCTGCCATTCCCACAGGATCCTGCCATTCCCACAGGATCCTGCCTCCATCCCAGCACCCCCAGGAGCACCTGCACACAGCCCAGCCGTGCCTCCTGCCCAGGGAGGCTCCGGCACTGCCCCCCACACCCCTGAATTAATCCACACTATTCCCAGCTTGGCTTCCCCGTGCCCTTCCCTCCTGCCTGTCTGCTTTTAGTAACTCCATCCTAAAGTGTGGAAATCCATGGAGCAGGAATTCGGGCTGGCACAGGAGAAGCCCTCAGGACAAACACAGCCCCACTTCCCAGATGCTGGACTCCCAGAACAGAACCGTGGTTTTTCCCACATTTCCTCACAGCACTTCCAAGACACCAAACCAGGGACAGGACGAGCAGCTGGATCCTCATTCTCCATAATCCCTCCCATTCCTTCCCCCTAGCATTCCCACTGTCCAGAGTCACCTGCTGCTCCTTTCATTCCGAAAGGACACGGTGGCTTCAGCTGGAAAAACTCTCTTTGCACGTTAATTAAATTAATTCAAAAATGAAAATAAATTATTAAAAGCATGAGATCCCAGGGGTTTAGGTGGAGATGGAAGTGGCCAATGGAGCAGTGCCTATAATTATGGAATGGTTTGGGTGGGAGGGGACCTCAGAGCTCATCCAGTTCCACAGGGACACTTCCCACTGTCCCAGGCTGCTCCAAGCCCTGTCCAACCTGGCCTTGGGCACTGCCAGGGATCCAGGGGCAGCCACAGCTTCTCTGGGAATTCCATCCCAATATCCCATCCAACCCTGCCCTCTGGCAGTTTAAAACTCCTTCCCCCCGGTTCCCTGCAAGCCAATTCCTGGGAGGAATTCCTCCAGTCCCAGGCTGCAGTTGTTGCTGAGCAGCTCCCAGTGCTCTGGGATAAAACCACAGCTGGAGGGACACATCTGGAGCTCCCATCCTCATCCCCCGCCCAGCACAGGGACACGGCACCAGCTGCCCAGGCCGGGGCTGGCAGGGCCGGGCACACGCCTGGGAAAAGGGGCCCCATCTCGGAGCCCGGAAAATAAAATAAGGAATTGATTTCTGAGGAAAATAAATAAAGTGCTCCTTTGTTCTCGACTCTGGGACTTACAAAATCAATCCCAGCTCCCTCTGGAGGGACAAGCAGATTGGATTTTTGCCCGTTCTCCAGGAATAACCAAAGCACCAGGCTGCTTCCGGGAGCACAATCCATCACTGGGAGACAGGTGGGATTGGGATACCCTGGTGGTACTACACCCCCCTCAAGACACATAAACGAATTTCAGCAGAACAAAGGGATTTCTGCACACAAACTGGATTTCAGAGGAATTGTGGGATGGGAAGGGACCAGGACAGCCTGGACAGGAGCTGTGGTGGGACCCCACCTCGCCTCGTCCCTCCCATGGGATATTGAGCAGCCACATCCCTGAATCCCCCTCAGAGGGGCTGGATCCCAACAAACCCCATGGGGAGGAGAGCAGAAGATTCCTCATCTCCCACCTCAGCGGAGCAGGAAAAACCTGCAGCAGGAAAACGCCGACAGGGAAGGAAATGGATGTAAAGAGAGCCCTGCTGGCTGAGCAGGAGACACTTCCCACATTCCTGCCAGGATCCCAGTTTTATTCTGAGTGCAGCTCTCTCCAGCCCTGTTCAATGTTTCATGTTCCTATTTTAGGCTGTCCCCGGGATAAAAACAGTGAAGCAAAGCCGGGGCTGGGAGTGACGTGGCCAAAGGGAGGATTCGGGAAGAGGCTCCGGCTCAGGGCCTGGGATTTCTCCTTCCATAAACTCTGATTTATGGATCTGGGATGAATGGCTCCAAAGGAAGAACTCCTGTCTCTGGCAGAAGGAGAAACAGGCTGTGGCTCCAGCCCAGAAATCCGGGACGGCTCCAGGGGGTCAGGGAGCAGTGGGATTCCCTCGCTCCAGCCCTGCAGGAAGGACATGCCACCATCCCGGGGACTGGACAACACCTGTCCCACAGAGGGGACACAAACCATGCCCAGCATCATCCTCACCCCAATCCCAAATCCCAGGGGCTGCTCCGGGCACAGCCCCGGAGCTGGGGGAGGGCAGCAAACACCACCCCAAAATCCATTCCATAAAAAACCAGGATCTGAACCACCCCTGGTGTTCAGGGCAGAAGGAGCTGGGCTCATTTTTCTCCTCAGAATCCAAAGCAAATGGATGTCCCTGAGGCCGAGGTGGGAACGTAGGGATGACTCAGCCGGCAGAACGGCACTGAGCGGGCCGGGAATTCAGCTGGGAAGCACACAGGCAAAAAACCCTCCTCTTCCCATGTGCCTGGTGTATTTCCATAAAGGATCACTCCAAACAGCCTGGAGCTGCCTTCCCATGGAAAAGCCCTCAGCATCCCAGGCTGCTCCTGCTCCCAGCTGGAGGCACCTCGGATCCCTGCCCACGGGATGTGGATGTGGCTGAGAATCCCAGCCCCAAACCAGGAAAACACTGGCAGGGAGCAGGGAATGATGGATATTTTGCAGGGATTTGGCACCTCGCTGGGTACAGCCAATACCCCTGAGCCACCTCACTGCACCCCAGGATCCACCTGGAAAAGGATGGAATCGTGGAATATTTGGGGTTGGAAGAGCTCATCCAGTTCCACCCCACGGCCACAGGCAGAGAATTTTTCCCTATCCCAGGTTGCTCCGAGCCCCATTTCAAACAAAAATAATGGAATTCCCTCTTCCCGGGGTGGGACACCGGGGAGTGCCCCCATTCCCAGCCTGGAGAGGGATCCCAAGGTGGAAAGAGCCCAACAAACATTTCCCTGATTCATTTTAAATCCCAGCAGCTCCCGTAGATGCCCTGAATTCCCTCCCAGCCCCTGGGAGCCGGGAAGGCACCAAGGCCCAGCCCCTTGTTCAAAGGGAAGCGACGCCCCTTGGCAGCCAAATAAATAAACGAGCCCCGTTTTAATTACACTTAATTGGGAATTCAGCGCTGTCTCATCCCGACTTTCAGGCAGTTCACACCATCTGCTGCCACAGCTCCAGCCCAGGCCTTTGAAGGGAAGCAATCCCAGCTTTGCTTTCCCTCTCCAGAGGCCCCCGGGGTTGGAGTTTTATCGCTGGAGGGGGAAATTGGGGCCCGGGGTGAGCTCGGTGCTGCTGGAGGAGCCCCAGAGGGGCAGGGATCTGCTCGGCTCTGGGCCTTGCAGATAACACAGGTTCAGAGATAAAGGGGTTTGCTTGGAGCTGACAACAAAACAGATGAGGAAGCAGCAGGTCTCGGAAAATAAAAATAAAAATAGAAGAGGTTTTTCTGTGGAGGGCCCAAGGAGCTGAGCACAAATGCTGCTGTCACCTCCCCCCTGCAGGCAGCCAGAGGCCGCTGGTGCCATGCCCAGGTGATGGGGACACTCAGGGGATGCGTTCCCATCGCTGCAGCCCTCCTGCTTTCCCAGCCCGCTGAAAAATCAGGTTGGAAAAGCACAATTTGGGATCTCTGCTGCAGCTGCTCCTCATCCAAACCCACACTTGCAGCCTCCAAAGTGGGGGGGACAGCCCCACTTCCCTCATCCTGCCTCAGCCAGCAGCCTGGCCCCATGCAATTCCCATCCCAAGCCTTAAATCAGGGGGAAAACAACCAGGAGCCTCAAGAAATCCCACTCAGTTTGGCTGAGCGGTGCTTGCCCCGCGTTGGGCTGAAATAAAACCTCATTTATGGCCCCAGAGGGATGAGCTGGGATGGGCAGGAGGTCTGAGCAGCTCAGCCAGGGAGCAGAACTCACTTCAGGAGGCAGAGAGCTCCTCTCTAACCGGGGCTGTTTATCCAACAGCTCTCCTGGCGGCGGCACAGGCTGGGATTGGATGCAGGGATGTGCCACAAACCCAGGAGAGGGGCTCCCCCCACCCCCCATTCCCATATCCCAGCACAAAACCCATCTGATCTGCGTCCCCTGGGATCCCTGGATGGATTTGGGATGCAGCACCAGGCAGGCTGGAGGCAGAGCAGCTGCTCCAGAGCTACAAAAGGGAAGGAGGATGAAGGGGGGGATGATCTGAGCCAGGGTTCCCTGGTCGGGAATGGCACCAGCAGGAACTCCCTCCTCGGCTGGAGAGGCTGGAAATGCAGAGGAGATAAATCCATAAAGAAAATAAATGAAATGAATCCACTGGAGAGGCCAACGAAGCCTCAATCACAGCCTTGGTGCTCTCTGGCAGCGGGGACTCCGAGCAGAGCCCTCATTCCCTCTGCCCCTCACAGAGCTGCTGCCTTCCAAGGTGGAAAAATCCTCCTGGAACTGTGTGGAACCTCCTGCTCCAGCCCTGATCCCCAGGGAGCAGCTGGAAGCAGCTGCATCCCAGGGCACCCCTCAGCTCTGCAGGGGTTTAAAGAGGAATTACAGGACAAACCCCCCAGCCCCACTAAATTAAAGAACATTTTAGACCACAAATCCACAAGCCCCACTGAATTAAAGGACAATTAGAGTGAAACCCCCCCAGCCCCATTGGTTTAAAGAGCAATTAGGGTACAAATCTATGAGCCCCACTGAATTAAAGAACAATTAAGACTCCAAACCCACCAGCCCCCCTGAATTAAAGAGCAATTATGGTGCAAACCCCCCAACCCCACTGATTTAAAGGGCAATTATGATCCAAACACGGCTTTTAGCTCAACAATCAATACTTGTATCTGGGAGAGCTTCCTGGTGGGTGGGGGGAGGAACTAAACCATTGATTTTTTGGGACAAGGCATATTCCATCATCCTGTGCCATATACCACGTGCAAGGGAATAAAAGAGAGGCCTGGACATGAGCAACGCTCTCAGGACACCGGGAGCTGCAAGGGAAACGTGTGGAAATCGAAATCAGACGGGAAGGAAATCACAGCACAAATCACATCAGGGAAAGGGAACCTGCTCCTCCCGGAGGAAAAAGGATCCCAGCTCCCAGGGGGGATGAGCTCTGCCCCAGCAGCTCCCCAGTCACCGGAACCCAGCTCTGGTTCAAACCAGAACCAAACTGGTGTGCGAGAGCAAAACCAGCTAGGAGACCTCGCCCCAGACTCCAGCCAAGATGGGAATTTATCCATTTTCCCAGGGCAGAGGGAAATTCATCCATTTTTCCAGCTGCACAGAGGGCCCAGGGGTGCCAGTGGGTGCTGTCGCCCCGCAGCAGCTCAGGAGCCCTTTGTGCAGCCTTGCCAAGACCCCAGGGGCTTTTAGGGAATAAAACCACAGCCCAAGGTGCCCCCCAAACCCCTCTCTGCACCCCAAGAGCAGCTGAGGAGGTTTGGGGGTGGTCAGAGCTGAGGAAGCAGAAGCAGAGCCAGGGTGGGCCCAGCAGCAGGCACAGGGGGAAGAGTCAAAATCCCAAAGCAGCACAGATTTTTTTGAGCCTAAATGCAGTGTGACACTGCAGGGAAGGAAGCATGGCACCTGCAAGGGGGCCAGAACCAGGCAGACAATCACTGTAGCTTTAAATATTTCTATTTCTGTCTCCAGGCCACGGTCAAACTGCTCCACACAGACGCACCGAGCCTCAGGACCACTTCAGTGCCCTCAGGACGCCATTTTGGGACTGCTCCCGCCTCACACCCTGCACCCACGGCCCGCCTGCTGGGCAGTGGCTTTTTATTCACTTCGCTGTCCTTACAGTGTTTGTTTAGTCGGAGTCTGGGGAATTCCGACTAAACAAACAAATTCCAGCCCCTCTTTTCTGGCTGCAGTTTCCTGCCTTCCCCTCAGAGCAGTGCTGCCGTTCTCCCCACACCTCCCAGCTCCTGCTGCCCTAATGCTCAGCGGCTGCTGCGGCTCCCGCCTCTCATTCCACTCCCCCAAAGCTTCCTTAGGGTGGCTTCAAATTATTCCCATTCCCATCCAGCTGAGGAAGCATCTCCAGAAAACAAATGAATTCCTGTGCTGGCTGAATGGAGCCAAACCAAGCTCCACTCCAGGGGCTGCAGCAAACCAATTGTTGGTTTGGTTTAATAAACCTTGAAATCTCAGGCTTTCCCCAGAGCAGCTGCACTGGACTGAAGTTTCTACCAAGATTTGCTTGTGCTAATCCCTCTCCTGGCCTCTGGAATGGGGCTGAGCCAGGATTTCAGCCCTCTAGCTGCTCCCAAACCACCCTGGGAAGGCTCAGGTTGGAGGCAGCCACATCCCTGGAGAGGTTCCTCACCCTGAACTCCCAAATTCAGGAGGGGTTTCTGGAGGGCTGGTGACAGCAGCAGTGTCACATGTGGGTGCCACACTTGCCTGTGCCCCTGTCACCACACAGGAGCCACCAGAGCTGCCCGGGATGGGGAGGATTTCCTGAGGAATTTATTTTATCCAGAATTAAACAGACTCTGAGGTGCAGCCAGGAAATTAAAGCTCCTTGATAACGGCGCAGGGAGCTCAGGCTCCGTTTGGGAAAAGGCTCCTCCGAATGGCCACAAACCCCACAAAAAACCCTCCCTGCAGCTCCCAGAGCTCCCGGGCCTCCCCGGCTCATCACTCAGCAGAGTTTAATCAGGCTCCTGGCTGAACAAATCCCCCGGGAATTAAAGATTGGCCACACAACACACAGATCCCACCTGCAGAGCCCCCGCACGCAGCACAGCTCCCCCAGAGCCAGGCTCTCTGCTGGAAGGCCACAGGTGGGCATTTCCTGAGGCATCAGACTGCTGGAAATCCTAAATCTCATCTCCAGAATAAGCTGCTCTGGGTGGTTCATTCACTGCAGGCTGGGACTGCGGGGCTGGGTCCTCTACAGGTAAATCCAAGAAGCAAAGGAGAACGAACACCGGGTGGCTTTTAGCCCTGTAAAGTCAAAATTTCTGATCCCAGGAGCAAGACAGGGACTGGAGTGAGGGGGGTACAGATCCCTGACCGAAGCAGGCATTTCGTCACTTCAGGAGGAATTATAGGCCCCCATTTCATTTATTTCTTTGGAGCTCTGGGTCCATAAATCCACATTTAGTCCAGACTGTAAAAGCCAAGCACGGAACCCAGGCTGACAGGGATGGTCAATAACCATTTGAAACGCTTCAGAAAGGGGCATTAGGATGTTTTTTAATCAATACAGACACTGCCACAGGCATTTATCACCCAGGCTGCCTCTGAAGCCTCCAAATGAATTGATGGCTTGTGAAAGCAGCAGTTTTCCAGAAGCAGCATGGTGTGAACGTGTCAAAGTCATCACGGGCAGAGCTGGGATCGTGGAAAACTCGGGAACATCCCATTTTTAAGAAGGAGTTTCATGTTATATAAGTTACATGGGCTTAATGAACCTTTTGGATGCACACGGGAGGCTCTGGCTGAACAACCCCGATCAATCCTGAGGGTCTGCATCCATCATTTCTCCCTCACAGCCACTGCTTCTGCTCAGGGAAGGAGGGAATGAGGAGAAAACTCACAGGCTGAGCAGCAGCAACTCGACCATGCTCCTGAGAGGGGAGCTGGGCACTGCTGGGCAGCTTTTCCCCTCAGCACAGATCAGGACAAAAAAGCTGGGACAAGGCTGGACTTCCTCAAACCAGGTGGTCCATCCAGAAGAAACAGGGAAAAACAGGAATTTTTTGGCTCTGAGGACAAACCACATTGATGTGCTGCCTCAAACATCAACGCCCAGCCCAAAATTCAGCTCCTGCTCTCTCCTTGTGTTGGTTCCCAGGGGGTTCTGCCTCCTCTTATTTCCCCAGCTCCTCCCATCACACTTCAGTGCACTGATAAAGAGATGCAGCTTCTGCTTCCTCTCCTGAGCAGCCCCCTCTGGCAGCCCTGGTGCACGGAAACGTCCTTTGGAGGGGAAAAATATGGCAAAAATTGGCAAAAATGAGCTTGGGAGGGTGGTGATGCTGCTGAAAGGGGCCCAGGGGGCCCTGGGGCAGCACAGGAGGGACCCACAGCAGGGCTGGCACTGGGGTGTCCCCAGCCCGCCCCGCCAGCCCCTGCTCCAGGGCTTCCCCAGCCAAATCCCCAGCTGGGCCTCAGATGTGACGCAGCAGCTCCAATTTAAGGGGAAAAAATACAATTTCTACGCGACAAGGTTTGTGTGTGGTGCCCCCAGAGCTCCTGGCTCATCTCAGTAACGAGTTTAACAAAATTCCATTTCTTACGGACGCTGTAGCAAACACGGGGTTCTTCCTCCAGCCAATAAATCCGTCTGGATTCACTCCCTGAGCAGCCAGGCAGGGCTGCCAGGGCACCACTTCCTAAATCACACCCCGGCAAAAGCCAACTGAGTCATGACAGCAAGCCCTGATTCCCTTCAGTAACACCAGCGGCTCCACACTCCTGCAGCCAGAGGCACAACAGACACCAGGATCAGGGCATGGATTGGGTGGGGAGGGAAATTAAAGATGATCCAGTCACAGGCAGGGACACCTCCCACTATCCCAGGCTGCTCCAACCTGGCCTTGGACACTGCCAGGGATCCAGGGGCAGCCACAGCTTCTCTGGGAATTCCATCCCAGCCCCTCCCCACCCTCACAGGGAAGGATTTTGCCCTCACAGGGAAGGATTTTGCCCTCACATTTCTCCCTAACATCAATCCAAACCCACTCCCTGTCAGTCTGAAGCCGTTCCTCCTTGCCCTGTCACTCCACGCTCCTGTGAAACCTCTCTCCAGGAGACAGACACCCATCCCTGCCTCTGGGGTGGATGCTGAGCAGCAGAGATGCTGCTGCTGCTTCTCCTGCTGCTTCCCCAGACATTTCTCTGCGGTTTGGGTCAGCAACCAGCACAGAAATTCCCACTGCCCTTCCCTCCCTGGAGCCGGAGCTGTGCCGGGCGCTGAGGCCGCTCCTGGCTGGGCACCAAAGGGGTATTTGGGTTTTTATCCAGCTTTACACCCACACTGCTGTGCCCTGCTCTGCCCCAGCACCTTCCCAGAGCTCTCCAAGCTGCAGTGGAGCAGCGAGGATGCTCCAGGGGAGCGGAGGAGGCTGCTGGGAACAGCATCTCCCACTCGGCTCCGGAACGGCATCGCTGAGTCAGCGGCAGGAGGCCGGGCTGAGGCATCAGCTGCTCCATATCCAGCTGCCCTGAGCCACAGCTCGGGTTTCCAGGTGCTCTGCTGCCTGTAAATCCTTTCTGGGAACTGCCCCAGAACACGGCGCTGCCCTGCCGGGGTCAGGCCTGGCCTCCAGCCCCACGCTGACCCTGCCCCGGCCGCTTCCTCTGGATTGAACGCCTGGAAAACCCAGCGGGATGGGCTGTCCCGAGCCCTGGGGCTGCTCAGAGGGGTTTAGGAGCGAGGCAGGGAGGGCACAGCCTGCCCAGGGCATTCCTGGCACCCCAGAGGACTCCCCCAGCACTCCCAGCAAGGCACAAACCCCCCCTCAGCCTCATCCCCATCCGTTCCAAAGCACGGAAACACAAATTGCAGCCCTTGCCTACCCCGAGCTAGCAGAGACAAGGTTGGATTCTCTCTCCCTTGGAGTAATTAAAGCCTGGTGATTATCCCACTCATCAAACAGAGTCTAGACAAGACTTTTCAGTGCAATTCAGGGAGAATCCACCCCTTCTCCCTTTCCCAGGGACACGCACACCTTACTCCAGGCACCCACGAGGCACAGGCAGCTTTTAGCAACTCCCAGAAAGTCTTATTTCAACCAGCACGGGCTGGAGAGGGGCTGGAGCAGCAGGGAGCAGAGCCCCAGCAAACACAAGCGTGGAAAACCGAAGGGTTTGAGATGAAGGGGAAGAACAATCGTGGAATGGTTTGGGTTGGGAGGGAGCTTAAATCTCATCCCGTTCCATCCCCCACCATGGGACACCTTCCACCAGCCCAGGCTGCTCCAAAACGCTGCTGATCGAGGGGAAAAAAAAGCAGAATGAGGCTTTTTTCTCCCCCCAGGGCAGATGAGGGACAGGTCTAACTCCCACCTTTCCTCCAGCTCCCTCTCCCTAGGTCTGAAGGAAACCTCCTGGCTTGGTGACAGCTCCCAGGATCCCAGCTCCGAGTGCGAGCACACTCCAAACCCTCCCACAGCCACGCTAAAAACGCATTTCCAGCTCCACACGAGACCTCAGACATTCTGAAAGGGCCCTGGAGAGATGCAGGATTCCACATTTTCCAGCCATCCCCATCCCAGCTTCCTGCTCCTCACCCCCATGCATCCCCAGGCACTGAAGACAACGGCAGAACAAGGCAGCTGCTGCTTTGGGATTTTCCTTTGTTTTCACAGCTTTAGCGATTTTAAAAGATGTAAATATGAAGGAAGGGTCAATGATTCAACAGTGATTAAGCCTGAAATATTCCACTTAGTACCCATCAGACTTTGAAAACACCCATTATGTTCCCAGAGCGTTCCCCAGAGCCCAGGCAGGCACTACTCAGCCCTGGGGAAAGCAGCTTTCTTGGAAGGCTGGGGATATCTTGTGAAAATCCCGAGTTTATTTCAGCAGAAAGAAAAGGGGAAAAAAAAGAAAAAGACAATAAAAGAATTAATGTATTGTAGGTTCTTAATACCATTTCCCCAGAGAGAGGAATAAACAACAAAGCCTAATGGAAATTTTCTATTCCCAAAACCATTTGCACTGTTATTGTCTGCAGCTAAAAGGAGATGAAAACATAAAAACCTCGGCAGCTCGAGCTGCTGAGAACTGCAGGGCTGAGCACTCCTGCCTTCCTTCAGTTGAAGGATAAAATTAAACCCCACCTAAGATGGGAAGTTTCCACCTGACAAAAACATCAACCCCCCCTGCAGCTGCCTGCGAAGGACTCGGAGAATGCAAAGCTCATTGCACCGAGCACAAAACATCCTCCCATCCCTCTGGAAAAGCCCGGGCTGGTGTTTCAGATCCTGAGGATTTGCAGCGCTTTAGGAAACGTGTAATTAAGCAATGTGGTTCGATAAAAGAGGCTGATTTGAGAGGGGAGCAGTGCTACTCCTTGCAAAGGGAAGGAGCATTCCCTCAAATCAATCTGCTCCCAACTGCACTCGTGATGTTCTAAACCACTATTGCGACCAAATAATCAGAGGAGAAATAAAATTAATTTACTAAATTGCATTTGCTTTGTCTCCTGGAAAGCTGTTGAGAGGAGGAAGAGCCAATTGTGCTGTCTCAGGGGACGTCTCCCCACCAGCCACCCCAGATGCACCCTGGGGCTGGGGAACCCCAAAGAGGTGCCCAAAATTCCTTCTTTAAAATCTGTTTAAGGAGGAAAGAGCTGCCAGCAGGACCTTGTGTTCCAGCTCTGCCTGCTGCAATTGGATTCAGCTCTGGAACGAGGAGGGACAGCCAGGCCCAGCTCGGACTGGGGAGGCCACGAGGGGCAGAGGCAGAACAGGGCAGGGTCAGCAGAGCCCACGCTGGAAATAATCTGAGTAGAGCCGAGGATTTCACTCCCTCAGCACAGCAGAGAGCTCCTGATCAATAATTCATGGCCCAGACAGTGCAAGTGGCTTTGAGAGCTGGAGGAGAAACCGAAGGAATGATTTTTGGGATAAGAGGCAGCAGAGGGACAGACCCGGAGAGGGAAGGGAAGGAGCCCTTGGCATGGGCGTGGGAAAACCCCTGGAATTTCAATCCCGTCTGTGTCGGCCCCGGTGCCAGTGGAACAGGGTGGTATATGTGGTATATGACAGGATGCTTGCCTGGCTGGAGCCCAGCTCTACCTATCCGGATGGACAGCTCGCTCCCGACGTCCCGGCCAGCCGCCTGCTCCTGCTTGTCCTTCACGGCTCGCTGGTCACAGCTCAGGGCCAGGGCGGCGTGGGAAGGGCCAGTGAACCCCTGCAAGGCAACACAGACACGTCAGGACATCCCAGAGCTGCCCCTCAGCCTCCTGCCAGCCCCATCCTCTGGCATCGGGGGAGTTGGGGTTGATCGGGATTGGCTGGGATGTGTCACAGCAGCTTCTCACCACTGCCCCAAGATGTCATTCAGGCTTGAGGGACCTTAAAGCCCATCCAGTGCCACCCCCTGCCACGGCAGGGACACCTTTCACTGTCCCAGGCTGCTCCAAGCCCCAATGTCCAACCTGGCCTTGGACACTGCCAGAGATCCAGGGGCAGCCACAGCTGCTCTGGGCACCCTGTGCCAGGGCCTCGCCACCCTCCCAGCCAGGAATTCCTCCCCTGTGTGCTGTCACTGCAGCTCCTGATAAAAAGGAATTCAGGTTGGTGTTTCTGGATGTCCTGAAACCCACCCGGAGCTACAAAACCAGGAGGAACCACGGGATCAGAGGCACAAGAGCACAGCTGGGAGAAGGGAAGGTGTCCCAGGATGGTGATTTGTGACCTGGTGTCCCCCAGCTCTGCATGGGCAGCAGGACCCTGAGTTCCCTTCTCCCTGCAGGGCTGGGAATCTGCCCCCAAGAACGCTCCCAAGGAGGGATGTCCAGGCTGGGATCACCTGGAATCACCCCCAGGAACAGGGGTACAGCTGTTGGGTTGATGGCAGCAGAACAAACCAGCACCCCTGAGCCAGGCCGGTAACAGGAGCCTCACTGGGGGGGGGGTCACGAAACCAAAACAAAGGTTAAAGATGAATAACTCAACTGTCTCCTCTCCCTCATTTGCATAATGAGCCTGAGCTGGGCTATTAATACTGATCACAGATCTGCAGCTCAGCCAGGGAGCTCTCACCTCCCCTAACCCAGCACCTCCAGCCCGAGGAGCTGGGATTGAATCCCTCTGGGAGGTGGGAGACCCGAGCCGACCCTCCCAGCACAGCTGCAGCTCTGTGCCAGGATCACCTGCAGCAGCTGGGAGAGCGGGGAGGAACGGAGGAGCTTCCCAGCAAAACCCGGGTGAGGAGACACAGGAAAGGGAGAGGGGAACTCCACTTGGATAAGGAATGAAGGGACTGGGAATGGGAGCTCAGGGGCTCATCCTGCTGCAGGGTGGTCTCCCTGAACAAGGCGGGAGTCATGGAATCATATCACAGAATCCCGGACTGGTTTGGGTGGGAAGGACCTTAAATCCCATCCTATTCCACCCTGACACCTTCCACTACCCCAGGCTGCTCCAAGCCCTGTCCAGCCTGGCCTTGGACACTGCCAGGGATCCAGGGACAGCCACAGCTTCTCTGGGAATTCCTCCTCACCCTCACAGGGAAGGATTTTCTCCCAATCTTCCATCCATCCCTGCCCTCTGGCAGTGGGAAGCCATTCCCTGTGTCGTGTCCCTCCATCCCTTGTCCAAATCCTCTCTCCATCCTTGTCTGGTCTCCTCCTGCTAAACCCAAGCAGATTTTCACCTCTGGAAAGGGAGCAGCATCCCGAAACACCAAACCCAAAGCGATCCCCACAAACCCGCACCGAGACAGAGGCAATTTCAGCTGGATTTGGGAAGGCCAGGTCCCCTCCCTGCTGGCGGGGACAGTTTGTGACAATATTGGTGACCTTCAGGAAAGCACAACCGATCCCAGCTGAGGCTGCTCTGAGTCATCCCAGCCCGGTGCCTGCAGGAGGCCCTTAATTGGAATGTGTCAGTGGGTTAAAAAACATTGGAAAGGGAAGAGGGAAGGCAACTGGCGTTAATTAGTTCATGGCAGTAATTAGCGTCAGCTGAAATAACCACGGGGGTTGATTATTGCAAAAAGCGACAGGCAGGGAGAGATTTGGACAGGAAGAACTTGGAGGAAAACTATTCTGGGATGTGGGAGTTCCCACTGCACTCCTCTGCTCCTGGACTGACAGGGGAGAAGTTTTGGGGTTGGCCTGGCCCTGCGTGGAAAAGAAAATGAGGGAAGAAATATCCTTTATATAGGAAAAAAGGCATGTCCTTTATGTGGGGAAAAAAGGGGTCATTTTTGATAAAAAAATGAGTGTTCTTTTAGATTAAAACCAAAAATGTATCCTTTTAGGTGAAGCAAGGATTTGGGATCACACCCCACTGCCCAGCAGCCTCGTGCCCAAGATTTTAATGGATCTGAAGCCAATTTGAAAAAGAATTGGAGAGCGACTGACACCTCTGAGGAATAATCTGCTCTTCTCCTGCTGGCCAAGGGAGGGGAATAAAATCATAAAGAAATAGTGATGGGCTGAGAGAGATGTGGGGAGATCACTCAGTCCCAAAGCTGCTTTTCCAGGAAAGCCAGGGACGCTGCTCCTCCTGTGCAAGATTTTAACCCGGAAAATGCCCTGGGAAAGGCTCTGCAAAACCCCAGGAAACACCAAGCGATGGAGAAAGAACGGAATCCATTTCACTGCTTTCTTTAAAGAAAAAAATATAAAAATAATATCCCCAGCTTGTCCAGGAGCAGACACAGAGATAAGGGACAATGAGGATGGTGCCCAGAGGCTCCTGTTTCACACTCCATACGTGATAACTCAGAGATAACACACAGAGATAACAGAGCAGGGACCAGCAGCAGGAAGAGAAGAGGCAAGGATGGCTCAGGGCTGCTCCTGCACACCCGGACAGAGCCCAGGGCAGCGATTCCCCCTTCCCACGTGGAGCATCTCCAGCCCCACAAGCAGCAGGAAGGAGCCCTGGAGATTGGGAAGGAAAGGTGCATCCACAGACAAAGATCCTGGCGTTTTCCAGCGGATCTGCCCCAGGAGCAGCTCCCATCGGGCTGAACCCTCCCTCATCCCGGCAGCAGCTTCCCCGGGAAGTTAAGCGGGGATCAGGGAAGGCTGGTCTCGGCTTATCCGCAGCTAATGGCACATCGTGGCAAGGACGTTCCACTCACTGCTAATTATCAGCGCCTCGGATCGCTCCTCATTCCCGGGAACTGCAGGCAGCAGCTTTAACCAGCAGCCTGGCAGGGCAGGGGGAGTAAATCAGCTCCCCCAGTGTCACCCCGAGCGTGGGGACAGCCTGGGGGTGCCACCAGAGCTGCCCCAGCTTTGGGGGATCCCAGCTGATGCAGACCCTCAGCAGTGCCAGAGCCCCCAGCCTGGCACAGCAAGGGGGAGGCAAAGTTACCAAAAATCCCCCCCAAACCCTGAAAAATCAGGAGTGGGAGGGAAGAATCCCACAGCCCTTCCAATCCAGGGGTGGTGGAGCCTGTCCCAGGCAGCCCAGCACGGCTGGATCCCCAAACTGGGACAGGGAACATCCCACTGGCACCAGCCCCAGCAAGGGGAGACGGGCACGGCCGGATCCATCCTTGGGTCACACAACATTCCTACTGAAAATAAACGCATGGATTTTCCCACTGGCACATCTGGGGCTTTTCCCTTTCCAGCAGGGAGGGGAACGCAGCAGGAACACTGGGAGGGCAGGAGGAGGGGATTCCCAGGCTCCTCGGGAAACCTGGGATGTTTCTTCCCAGAGGAGATGCCTGACGTGGCACAAGGGAGGGGTGGCTTTCATAACCTCTGCCACGACAAAAACAAAAGCACAGGAATGTTTTCCCTGCTTTTGCCAAAAAAACCCAAACAACTTCTCCAGCAAACAACCCCCATCCCCCGCAGCATCGGGAGTTTCCTGTCACCAACCTCCTTCCCGCCAGGAACCCCGGAAAAACCTCAACCACAACCAGTAAATTCATTTTTCAAGGGAATAATTGCTCCAAGTGGAGTATTTGAGCCCAGCAAAACCAGTTAGGATGGAGATCCACTCCCAGTTGTTTGCTGGGAGGAGATTTGCCTGTTCCAGCCATAGCCAGGTTTTGAGGGATGTTTCCCTCAGGGATGTTTCCCTCAGGGGTGTTTCCCTCAGGGGTGTTTTCCCCACATCCCCAGCACCCTCAGCAGGACGTGGCAGAGGTTTGTGCCACGGGGGCAGCCCCACAATGTGAGATTTGGATTGTTTGCATTAACCCTCGGCGCCCCAGATGGGATCAACAGGAGCTGTTCCTGTACACGTTGGTTAAACCCTGACCCGGACCAGTTCCCCCCCTTTTCCCACTCCCTGCCCCCTTCCCACGTGGATTTTCACAGGCTTTTTGCCAGGGTGAGAGGAAAAGCAAACAAACCTTCAATTAACAGCTCGTTCCTCCCCAGTATTCCCCTCAGCAACGATTTGCTGCTGTCGCTGCAGAAGGAATTGATGGGGAAGGGCGAGCTTTGGGGTGTGGGAGCTCTGGAAGGGAACAGGGAGGGCTGGCAGGATGCAGAGGCTCAGCCAGCGATCCATCAGCCCTCAGATGAAGAGCCAGCTCATGCCAGCAGTGCCTAATTCCATTATTTTAACACACAGCTTCCTCTGGATCCTCGTTATCCCTGCGGACGTGCGCGAGGCCCTGGCGCACGGAGGGAGCAGCGCCAGCCCCTTCTCCCACATCCCAAGGATGTGTTTTGTGGGATTTCGCCCTTCTCCACGTCCTGCACAGCCCCATAATTACCCAAACACCACCAAAATCCCAAAGAGACGCCAGCTCCTGTGCTGGGCTGGCAGAGCCAGGGGAGCCTCTGACACCACCCACAACAACCCCACAGGAGAGGCCCTTCCTTCTCCTCACAGAGAACAATTAATGCCTTAATTCTTTACAGCAGAGAGGCCTAATGAGGGACAAGGCACTTCCTGATCACCAGCAAGGAAAAGCCAAACAACTTCTCATGGGATCATGGAATGGTTTGGGGTGGAAGGACCTTAAAGCTCATCCCATTCCATGGGCAGGGACACCTTCCACTGGACCAGGTTCATCCAAGCCCTGTCCAACCTGGCCTCGAACACTTCCAGGGATAAATTCCTTTCCTTTGGGAGCCTTTCCGAGCCTGCAGATCCCCTGAGAGGCCAAGAGGGGACTCATCCAGTCGGTGTTTCAGCCCCGTTAGCACCGAAGCCTGGGGCCAGCAGATCCAAGTCCCACCAGTGCCACCACCCTGGTGACAACCAGAGCAGGATGGGGGGACAGGAACAGGCAGCACAGAGATTGTCCCACCCTGAGAGTGCCACAGCCCCAGAGGACACAGACAGGCCACCCCCAGCCACGCATCCCCTGTGGGACAAAGGCAGAGACACCCCAGGGTCCCGACACCAGCGGAGGAGCCTCACCCAGGCTGAGTAGAGAGGAAACTTTTCCCCCAATTTCCCACTCTCCAGCAGCTCCTCGGCCCATTAAAAGGCACAATGGAAAAAAAAAAATCCCGCTGGATTAAGAACAAATCTGGTTTTCACCCCTCACCAGCAGCCACGAGCTGAGGGGCCACCGAGCATCCCACAGCAGCCACTCACCATCCACCGGGAATGTCCTGCCTTGGGAATGTCCTTCCTGGGGGCACAGCAGGCACAGAGCTGGCTCGTGCAGCTCCCTGGGAGCAGACAGCCCTGGCACGGGCTGAGTCAGAGTTTACCCTGCAGCTCCAGACCCGTGGGGATGTTTCCCCGTGATCCCACGGCAGCAGCTTCCCCCTCCCTGCCATTCCCCCAGCCAACGACAGAACCTCTCTCGCTGCTTTCCCTGACACGTTAATGGCAGGTTTGCCTTTCACCGTGGAGGAATTAATTTGGGGTTATGCTTTGAGCAAATTCAAAGGCACATTTTGAGATCAAAGAACAGCTGGGGAAGCATCCGGAGCATCCGTGGCCCCGGATAAACAGAGACTCGTGCAGGAGAGGAGGGAGGAGATCCTTTTGTGCTCTTCCTTTAGGGAAGCTTCTCCTCTCTTACAATTCTGAGCCAGGCCCAAACAGAAACTGAAATTCGGTTGGCAAAGGCTGAGCCAGGAGGAGGGAAAAGCTTGTGGAATATCTGCAGCCTTCCCAGCAATTCCTGCTCCAGGGGGAAAGAGGTGCAGGATGGAGAAGGGAATGATGGAGAGAGGGGTATCCAGAGCAGGAGCTCATGGAATGAAGAATTAAGCCAGGTTTTCTCAGTCCCTGCTTCTTTCCAGAGGGATTTTTTCACCCCGTCCCTTCACCCCACCCCAGATCCCATCTGCTGTCAGCACTGAGGGACCATCCCATAAACCTGAGCGGGGCAGGAGGGAATTTCACCTTCATCCCATAAACCTGAGCGGGGGCAGGAGGGAATTTCACCCTCATCCCATAAACCTGAGCAGGGGCAGGAGGGAATTCAACCCCGACTTGGAATCAAGGAGCTCTGCAGCTCCAGCTTCAGGGCTTCCCAAATAATGTTTTTATGAAATGCTTGATGCATAATGAGAGAGAATTCTAATTAAGAGCAGCTGACAAATTGCACTGTGACAGTAAATAAGGCTTTGCCTCCATTAATAAAATGAAATGCTTTGGCAGAAATTAGGATAATTAGGATTTTGTGGGGGTTTTTGGCAAATAATTCCGACCTATCCAGCCACCAATGGATTTCGAGCACTAAACCACCGCACAAGGGCAGGGCAGGGGTGGGAAGCAGCTGGGTTTTCCATGGATCCTATGGATAAACAGATTGAAAAGAAACCTTTGGGGTTTCTGAGTCTTCCAGAGGATCCCATGGGTGGGCTTGGTGGTCAGCACCAGGGATTTCCATGGCTGAAATCCCGCCCAGGACAGGAGACAGGGATCAATCAATCCCACACGGATCTATAACCTCTGGGTTGGGGTTAATTGATAAATTAATGAAACCCATGCCCAGGTTGGTTTATTTAGAGCTGCAAGGGAAGGATGTTTCCCAATGGAAGGCTTTGCTACATTTCCCAAAAAACAAACTTTCCCTTCCTTCTTCATCAGAGCCAGATCCCTCCTTCCTCCCGGAGCCTGTGGAAAAGGGACAGGGCTCCACAAAGCCAAACAAACACAAGGGCTGCTGTTTGTTGTGCCCTGGGCAAAGGAAATCCGAGCGAGGCAGGAATGCAGGAGCCAGCCTGAGGCAAGAATGCAGGAGCCAGCCCGGGGCTCGGGCAGGAGCCCCCAGCTCCATCCTCCCTCTCCAGGAGGGAAAGGCTCCGCTCCTGCAGCACCACGCTCCAAAACTTAATAACGCAGAAAATCCACCACCCCTGGGTTGCAAATCCTCCACCTAGCCCGGCAATGAGGATGTGCAGCTAATTAACTTCCTAGGAGTCACAGCTGAACAGGAAAGAGCGCATTAAAACGGGAACGTGCGCCGGGCACATCCCGCAGGAATCGGCAAATTGCATCAGAGGAACCTTGATTCCGATGATAAATTAACACCAGCCACAGGACTCGGCACGTTTTCCACATTTTCCCTGCCTCCTGGAATAATGAACCCATCAAACCCAGCTCCCTGCAAAGGAGGAGCAGCTTCCCGAAGTGGGAGCACAGACTGGAGGATCCCAGGCATCCTCCAGCAGCAGTGACTGCCCTCCCCGCCTTGTCCCTCCAGGCAGAGAATCCCAAATCCCAGAATTACTGAGGTTGGAAAAGCCCTTCCAGATGACAGAGTCCAACCTGTGACCGACCCCCACCTCGTCCCCAGCCCAGAGCACTGAGTGCCACGTCCAGGCCTTCCCTGGACACCTCCAGGGATGGGGACTCCAACCCCTTCCAATGCCTGGCACCCTTTCCAGGAAGAAATTCCTCCTGGAATCACTTCCTAGAGCCCCCTCACCCAAACAAGATGCTCCCCATGGTCTAACCCAGCTGTGGTTTAGCCCTGAGAAAAAAAATTGTCATTTTAAACAACGTGCAGCTACACCTCGATGGTCCTTCCTCCTCCTCCTCCTCCTGCAGCCTCATCCATGCACTGTTCCCAGTTTTCCCTCCTAAAAAGTACCTTGCATGGATTTAGAAGGCAAAATATTCATCCTGAAGGCCCACTCTGAGCCAGACACCATCGCTGGACAGGAGAGGATCCTCGGGGCTGTTTATCAAGCTCTCAAAGCCTTCCCAAGGGTTCTCACCCAAAATATCCCAAAATTCACTGTGCAAAACATCCAGTCCCAAACCATATTCCCAAAGAGCTTTCAAGCCACGATTTGCACATCCAGAAAAGGGCAGGAGCACCGAGAAATTCTGTTTGGAGGGGGTCAAGGAGATTCAGCTCCCACCAGGAGCATCCTCGCTTCCAATTCCCTCCAGCCCGTCCCACTGCAGATCCTCACCCTGCTCAGGGCAACCTTGGAGCAGCTGCAAAGCAGAGCCCCAAATATTCCCAAGACAGGCGTGAAACACAAGCCCTGGAGCCCAGAGAGGGATTTGGGCTGTGCTGGTTCCGTGGGATGAGGGGTCAGCACCGGCACCCATGGAACAAACCCCAACCCCACGAAAGGCTTTTAAAGGGCACTTCAGTCGCTGTTTGTTTAAATCCAAGGAATGCTCTGCCCATCACATGAGGCTTTATTGATTTCCTCTGTACTCAGGATCAAAAAAAACCACCAAACCTGTACCCAGCAGACAAGGGGGGAAAAAAAAATAAAATCCAATGGAGATGGTATTTCCAGGCTGGAATTACAGCCCTGGCTCCCCATCCTCCCTCCCCGATCATCTTTTACACCCCAGGTATTGGCAGGCTCCTGGTTAGAGCTGAGTAATGGCCCAGCAGCTCTTCCCCTGGATTATTCATTAACTCCTGCTGCTCCTGCAGCATCTGCCCTCCCTTCCCTGCCCCGGGAAGGAGCAGCTCCCAAGGGACACCCCCAGGCCCCAGCGCCCATCGGATCCCACAGCGGGAGGGATGGAGCTGCTTCCCTGTGCAGATGTTCCCGAGGAAAATGAAGCCTGGGGGGAGAGGAGATGAGGCTGATTAAGCCTCATTATCCTATTTAGTAATGATGGGAGCAGAGTCAGGCAGAGGAGTGGAAAGAACAGGAGCTGCAGGTGAGGCTGGGGCAGCCCATGGGGGTTCCAGCTCCCACCAGGACCAGCTGGATTCCTCCCTCTCCCTGCCCCTGTCCCAGTCCCAGCAGGGAATTCCTGCTTGCTCAGAGGTGAAGGGCTGAAGATCCAGAAAAGGCAGGAGCCAGGGAGCTCCTGGAAGCCACAGCTGCTCTGCTGCACCCAAAGCCCCCCCAAACACGGCCGGGTGGGCTTGGGAACACCCTCAGAATTCCACAGGAACGCCCGGACACCTCCCGGGGGTTCGGCGGCTCCAAAGGCCGCTCACAGAGAGTCATAAAATCATTCAGGGTGGAAAAGCCCTCGCAGAGCACCGAGCCCAAGCACCCCGGCACTGCCAGGGCCACCACGGCCCTGTCCCCACATCCACACAGCTTCAAACCCCTGCAGGGCAGGGACGGGGACTGCGCCACTTCCCGGTGCTTCCAAATTCCACCTTTTCACGTGAAAACCCCGCACCAAAAGCAGCCGGGGACTGCCTGAAAAGCAGGGCTGGAGGCATCCCCTGGACTCCTGTGGGATTCCCCCAGGCACAGGGAGGCCGGAGCAAGAAGCACATCACGAAAACCCAATAAAACACCAAACTCCGAACAAAACCCAGCCAAGTCAGCAGAGCTGCACGACAGCTTTGAAGGATGAGAATAATAACACTTAATTCCAGCATTCTTATGCCTTGCAGCAGACCCAAAATAGCTCCTGAGCCATCAGGGACCTGCTGCACTGAATTTTCAAGTAAACTTTCCCTCAGAGGCTTTGGCTCTTGGCACTGACGACACCGAGCCCCGACCCTTTTTAGGAAAGGCTCACACAGCTGCCCCTCTGCATCCAAAACCTCCTCAAACACCGGCTGACAGCCTTGTTTTAAAAAATCCGGTTAAACCAGAGGCTCCGTGTGAGGAAATTTTGGCAAAATGAAGGCGAGCTCATTTTTTATAACCCCAGGGGATCTGTTTTTGCCGTGGTCTCACCCTCCAGGCAGCCCCAGATCTCCTGGTGTGGTTTGCCAACCTCCACCAGCATCTCCTCCTCCTCAGCTGGAGGATGAGCAAACACGTTAAAGGCTTCACCCGGGGAAAAGGCAGAGATAAAGATGTAACAGCTTAGATCTGCCTTTTGTGAGGAGTGGAACGACTCCAGCTGTTCGGGATCGTTAGCACCAGGGCTGGGAGCCTTAACCCTCCCTCTGCCACGAGCGAACACTGGGATGCCCCAGCTCCAGCGACGAGAAAAGCCCTTCTCGCTGCCGGGAGAGCGGGGCTGGGCTGATAAGGAGTCGATAAAAGCTTTTAGAGGCTGTTGTTACCCAGCCTGGAGCTGTGCCAGGCAGGGAATGCTCCCCGAGCAAAGAGCAGCGGCTCCGAGCAGGGACAGGGCCAGGCTGCCCCACCGGCACCCCCAGCACCCTCCCAGGGCACAAACAGCCTGAGATGGAGCTGATTTCCAAACCTTCCTCGGAAATGCCGTGGCTTAACCCTTGTCTGAGCAGCAGCGGCGCCCCAGGGAACAGTGTGGGCTCCGGAGGAAGGGAGATGGCTCTGGAGCCGCATTGCCGGCCCAGCGATGGCTCAAGCCTCACCAAACTCGCTTTCATTTCAACACACTCGGCTCCAACCTCTCCCCGTGCTCCCTGCACAGCATCCCCCACAACCTCACCGGGTCTCTGTTCCCTTCCCAAAGCCCCCCCAGCCCGGGAATTCCCACTCAGCAGCACTGGGATGAGCCCCCAGCCCGGGAATTCCCACTCAGCAGCACTGGGATGAGCCCCCAGCCCGGGAATTCCCACTCAGCAGCACTGGGATGAGCCCCCAGCCCGGGAATTCCCACTCACCAGCACTGGGATGAGCAGGTCGGCCCCGTACACGAACGCTGCTCCCAGAGCGAAGCCCGCGGCCACCGGGAAGAAGGAGAAGGCTCCGAAGGTGCCGGATTCCTCGGCCATCTCGATGGCTGGGGCCAGCAGGGACCAGTAGGACGCAGCCAGCATGACCTGGGGACAGAAGGGGAGTGGTGAGATCCCGTGGGACAAAAGGGAAGCCGAAATTCCAATGGAAAATGGCTGTGGGACCAGGCTCCTGTAGTGGAAAGGAACGAAGTGACCCCAGAGACAGCAGCAGGAGAATGCTGTGGGAAAGGTGACCCCAACTCTCTGTCCAGCAACCCACAGCATCCCAGGAATCCCCTTTGCAGGATGCTCAGAATCCCGGAATGGTTGGGGTTGGAAAAGACCTTAAATCCCATCCCATTCCACCCCTGCCACGGGCAGGGACACCTTCCACTGTCCCAGGCTGCTCCAAGCCTGGCCTTGGAAATTTCCAGGGATCCAGGGGCAGCCACAGCTTCTCTGGGCACCCTGAGGGCCTCACCACCCTCACAGGGGAGAATTCCTTCCCAATTCCCAACCCAAACCTCCTCTCTTCCAGCTCAAAGCTTCAAAGCTCTCCCAGCACAAGGACTCAGAGCAAACTCTCCCAAGGAAGGAAAGAAGGAAGGAGCTGCCTCTTGCAGACACCAGTCCCTGGGGAGTTGTGTGAATCTGAGCTCGCTGTGAGTAAGAAGAACGAGGGTTGTCATGTCAGGCTTAAGCACGGCTGTCAAACCTCATATTTCAAATGCCACCTCCTTTCAAAAACAACCACACACCCCAACGTGGAAACACAGGCAGCAGGGAAAGGCTCCGGAGAATTATGTTGTCAGCTCGTGTTAAGATAGCATTTCCCCACGGCAAACACAGCCCTGACAGGGCTCAGCCTCCAGAGCCTGGCAGCACCCAAGGCAGCTCCGAGGATCCCACCAGCTCGGGGGGAAGGCGGTGACAGGGCTCTGAGCCAGCCCAAGGTGAAGGAAAAGCGATTTATCGCTGCCTTACACACATCAGCCCCTTCGCCCCAGGTGCTGGAAGTCATTGTCACGGAATCCCAGAACATTCCGAGCTGCAAGGGACCCACAGGGAGTCCTTCAGCAGCGTCCCCTCAGCCCTCCCCGAGCTCGGGGTGGGATTTAGGGACACGGGATTGCCTGGAGCAGCCCAGCTCCTGCCCACCCAGGTCAGGGGCAGAGCTCCGGTTCAGCTGCAGCTCTTATCAGCTGACAAAAAGGGGAGGATTTCTGCCAACAACCCGATTTAATTGACAAATTCCCACCGATCTCAAAGCTCTGCACCGGCCCAGCCAGGGACAGGTCCCGAACCCCGATGTCACCGAGCCGGCTGCTGGCAAAGGCAGGAATAAAAGAGGAAAATCCCCCTGGGCTCTCCCGGGATCCATGAACTCGGAGCCACTGGGGCAGAAGGAAGGATTTCCCACACCTTCCCCTTGCTCCAGCCCCGCTGAGCCGGGGAGCAGCTGCTGGCACAGGGACACCCCGCTCCTGCCAAGCTGGATTTGGGCACTTTCACTCCTCTGTGCTCCAAAGCCAAGAAGCAGCAATGCCACAAATCCACCATTTCTCGGGAAAACACGGCAGGGTTGGTGGGGGAGGAGAAGCAGGCAGGAGGCAGCTGTGGGATCCGAAGCATCACCGGGATGGAGGAGCCCAAACCCTTCCCTGGGGCCCAGCAGTGGAACAGGAGACAAATCCAGACTCCAAAACCAACCACGGGGAATGAATCCAGATCCGTGCCCTCACACTGGTGGGAATCCCCCAAAACACAGGATTTAAACCCAGACACCTCTCCCAGGGCTGGGCATCTCCTTCCACAGGGATTCAGTGCAGCAACCCCCAAAATTCTGGGCTTCAAACTCCCCTCACCCCCAAACCCACAGATCCAGCACTGCCCCAGCTCAGCCCCGTGGCTGTGGAGCTGCACGGGAGCTTTTTTCTGCAAATGTGGAATAAACAGAGCCATGAGCTTCACACCTGGGGTTGGGTTTAGCCCACCCACCCCGCTGGACCAGAATTAAATCCCTCATTAAAGCAGGCAGGCCTGGCCACGCTCCAGAGGGATCCCCGGGGTGAGAACGGGAACACCGAGGGAAACATGGGGAGCAGGAAATCCGGGAACAGGAGATCTCTGTGGCAGGACAGGAAAGTCAGGTGGAAGAGGAGCCTCTGGCAGGACACTTCCCCTGCCAAACTTTTCCACTTGGCTTCACAAAGGCTCCAACAACGAGGAGCAGCCTCGGCAGAGCCACGCGAACTCCTGATGCTGTTTGAAGGGAATATTCGATCCCAGTGTGCCTGGGGAGGGCTGAGGAGCGTGGCTGGATGATCTCCTGCTCCACCTGGGACAGAGGACACGCAGCTCCAGCCCAGCAGAGGAACAGCTGTGCCAGGCTGCGGGGAAGGGGGGCTGCAGGTGCTTGTTGCTGGTGTCTGAGCCCAGCCCTGCAGCAGCGCAGAGAAAAAAAGAAAAAAAAAAAAATCTCATTTAAGGATATCAAGATTTAAGGGAAAAAGGCAGCAGAATTCCACATCAGATGCCCCAGCAAGCAAAGCTTTGTCTCTATGGAAACACATCACCTCGGAGGCTCCTGCATGCAAAACCCTGGATTATCCGGGAGTTCCAGGGAGGGAACTGAGGCAGGGAAAAGGCAAAGCCAGGGCTGGAGGGAGCTGAGCTCCCCCACACCACCACAAGGACCGAGCTGAGGGAATCCCTCCACCCCAGGTGACACCTGTGCCGTGAGACAGGGGCAGCTTGAGCCAGCAGGATGCTCCCAGTACACCTGGGGCTCTCCCAGTACACCCCAGTTCAATTTAACCACACACCCAGGCTCAGCCCAGCACCCCAGATCAGCTGGAGCACCGGCAGGGAAGGCAGCGCCCAGCCACGGCTTCCTGGATCCCAAAACAACCCTCTGCAGCCCAGGCCACCCTCCCTGAGGTCACCTGCACATCCCTGTCCCACGTCCTCCTCCTGGCTCAGCAGTGGCTGAGACATTTGGAGTTAATCCTGGATTTATTTGGCTTGGCAGCTCCCAGAAGGTGAGCAGGGAATTGTTTGGCAGGAGGGTGGAGAACCAGCCCAGCTCCAGCACCGCACAGGTGAGGGCAGTTTCCACAACCCCTCTTGCCTGAGGTGATTTCTCCTCCAGCTCCTCCGTGGATCCTTTGCAAAGCCCCCAAGCACAAGAACCAGGAAAAGGGGGAGGAAAAGGTTCCTCGTGGTGTTAAACCCTTTCAGGCAAAGGGAAGATTCAGACCCAGCTGTTGGCCAAGCAATGGCAACGCTGCCCAGCTGGGAGAACTAAAATTCGGGGGGACCCTGCTGTCACCAGGGGCTCCCTCGCTGCCCGTCCCCTCCAGGCACTGCAGCACCCCAAAACCAGTTCTCCCTTCCTGCCCTGAGTGCTGCCAGCTGGAAGAGCTGAGGGAAAAGCAAATGTTTGCAGGAGTTCTGCTTCCTGAGCCACACCCGGGCCAGGCAGGGGGGACTCAGAGCTGCTGGCAGGGTGACGTGGTGGCCACGGCAAGGACAGCACTGGGACAGCAGCTCCTAATCCTGATGGGATTCCTGGAGAAACCCCAGCCCGAGGATCCCCTACGACCACCAAGGTTAAGGATCCTCATCCTCCAGGGAGCAAACCCAGCTCCTGTCACCCTCCACGGCACCCAGGTGCCACCTGCCCAGCAGGGACAGAGCGAGGGGGACCTGGCAGAGCCCAGGTGACCCCAGCACGCACGGGGCAAGGGGCACCTCCCCCCAGAGCACATCCCAGGGGCACTCCAGCACCTGCAGTGTGGGGTTTAGCAGCCGGACTCGATCTTTAATGAGGGAAACAAAGGTGATTTAACGAGCCTGGGTGAGGCCCCACCTGCCCCCAGTACCTGGGCAGCGGCAGCTCCACATTCCCAAGCCCCCCACGCACAATTTCAAGCCACACAGTTTCACGTTTCCTTTCAGGAAAAGCTGCCATGAGCCCCCCATTCCACGTGCAGCTTCCAGGGAGAGCTGCAGCTCTCTTTTCCCTCTCCTCCCAAGGGTTTAAAGCATCCATGGAGAAGCACAAAGCCAGCCAGGCACAGCAGCCCCCAGCACAACTCTCCTGCCCATCTGCATCGCTCCAGTGCTCCGGGAGCCACTCAGAATCCCAGGGAAACAAGGAGAGTTTAACTCCAGAGAGCCGAGCCCAGCGTGGGCAGCGCCGTGTCCTCGTGACCATCCTCGTGCCAGGAGGAACCCGGACAGAACAGGACCGAGCTGAGCCCTTCCCTGCCCTCGGGGAATCATCCAAGGGATTTTAACTCCAGCAGGGACCAAACCGGGTGTGGAGGGGCTGCAGAGAGCACGGGGGAGGAGGAGGAGGAGGATGATGCTGCACTCACCCCTGCGGCGAAGCCCAAGCTCCCATCGAGGATCCGCCTCTGGAAAAAACCAAACACAAAACACCTTTAACTCCTGGTGAAAGCACTGCCTGCAGTGCTGGGAGATGGGGACGGGGTCACCAGGCTGGAGAGGGGCTTTGGACAAGAGGGAATGGATTCCCACTGCCAGAGGGGCAGGGACAGATGGGATACTGGGAAGGAACTGTTCCCTGTGAAGGTGGGGAGAGGCTGGGATGGAATTCCCAGAGAAGCTGTGGCTGCCCCTGGATCCCTGGCAGTGTCCAAGGCCAGGCTGGACCGGGCTTGGAGCAGCCTGGGACAGTGGAAGGTGTCCCTGCCATGGCAGGGGTGGCACTGGATGGGCTTTGAGGTCCCTCCCAACCCAAACCATTGTGGGATTCTGTGGTGGCAGCATCCCCACGATCCCACGGAGCCTCCAGGCTCCCTCACTGCCCACCCAGAGCCCAGGCCAAAGGCTGTGCAAAGTTAAACCAGAAGCTCTCCTGCCCCTCTGCACGAGCTGCCCTGCATTTCCCTCCCTCCCTGAAGGCTTTCAGCCCTCCAATACCAGGCTGCTCCAAACAAATCCACTGCTCTGCCCTATCCCACAGGGATAAATCCTGCCCCTTTCACTCCCAGGGCAGGTTTTCCCCCCCTCCCCAAGGAAGAAAACCAAAATGCTCCTCTCCAAAGGGAGCCTCGCTTTGCAGGCACCTCCTGAATAAACCATCACAGGACCGAGGCATGAATAATAAATCCACATGGGCAATTTGGAACACCCTGGGGAGGGGGGCTCTAATTTTGGATCCAGGGTGACTTGAAGCTCAGCACTTTGCTCCTTCTGAGCACGGACTGACCCAAATCCTGCCCTGGAAACGTGGCAGCAAAACCAGGTTAGAGGCAGGGAAGCTGCTGTTGCCAACACAGAGCCCTGCCTGCGGCTCCCGAGCCCCAGGAGCACATTCCACAGCCCAGGCTCAGCAATTTGACTTCCCTCCCTTCTGGTGTTTTGAGAAAGGAGCTGGATTTTTCCTCCTCTTGCCCCAGGAGCGACGCTGAGCCCCTCAAAGCTGGGAGCAGGCAGCCCAACCCAGCCAGGAGCAGGGCACAGCCCCCAGACCCAGATCCTGCTGGGATGCCAGGGATGGGGGGCTGATCCCAGCACTCACCTGCCCGCTGGAGAACACGAACACCAGCGCCGAGCCCGCCGCCGTCAGCCCCCAGGTGAGGAACGTCCCCAGCAGCGCCTGCAGCACCGGCCCAGATCCCGGGATCATGCTGGCCTAGGAGAGAGCAGCAGCCTCGGGAACAGAGCCAGGGGCTCACAGCCAGAGAACAACCCCCAAATCCCACCCAAACCCCACCCAAACCCCTCCGCACCGAAGGGATCAGCGCCAGCTCCAGCACCCTCACCAAGCTCCTCTCTCCCCCTTAGGTGAGGCTTTGCGATTTAAGCTGAGCTCGGCGGAGCAGCGGGGATGGGACACAGCACATCCCACCTGGAGCATGATTCCCCCGGGATTTGGGGCTCAGCCGGGCACAAACAGTGCTCAGACCTTGCCCAGTCTGTGGTGCCCCCTTTTTGTACCCCAAGCCCGGTGTTCCTGGGAAAGGCGAACACCCCCACAGCACCTGGCTCCCCGCACCTCGGGAAAGGGGGAAAAGGGGAACAAAGCCCAGGGATGGGGAGCAAGCACTGGGAATGGCCCAGGGAGCAGCACTGCTATGGAAATGCACACAGGTGTGGAAATAAGGATGTACAGATCTGTAACAGTGAATATACCAAAATGTGAATGTATCAAATACACCGGGGTTGATGGATTTATATGTAAATATATAAGAAATGCACACACCAGCGCCAGCTTCGCAGGCTCTCCCAGCCCCCAGTCATGCCCCAAGGCTTTTCCCAATCCCTGCAGGTGCGTGCCCAGCTCAGACCCTGCTGATTCCCCGGCTCAGACTCCCCGCAGTTCCCCAGAAAGCCCCCCCTTTCTACAGGGGGTCCTACAGCCCATCCAGGAGGACTCAAACACCCCCCAAATCCCACCCCCAACTCTACACCGGGCACTCCGCCCTACTACCCCGCACCCCTGTGCCCTCCAGCCGCGGGGCCGGTCCCAGGACCCCCAAATCCTCCAAACCTGGAGCCCCCGGCCGGCCCCAG
>VZRS01001280.1:0-25516 GCA_013398055.1 Ifrita kowaldi
CTGCCTCCGACCCCGTCCCCACCGCGACTCCCTCCGCCCCGGAGCCCGCAGTGTCCCCCCGGAGCCCCCCTCGGGGCCGGGCGGGCGCCGCTCCCACCTCGGCGGTGTCGTGAGGGCCGGGCCGGGGCCGCTCGCGCGCTTCTCTCGCGCCGCCGCCGTTCCGATACAAAATGGCGGATGGGGTCGCGCGCTCGCGCCGCGGCCTTTCCCCTCCCCCGTCCTCTCGCGGGGGGGGACGCGGGGGGGGCGGAGGGGCGGGAGGCGCGCGGAGCTNCCGCGCCCCCGCGGAGCGCCCTTCGCCCAATCAGAGCGCGGGGCCGCGTGAGAGCTGGCCAATCAGCGCCGTGTGACCTCGGGGGCGGGCATCCTGCCGCCCTCCGCGCGGAGCCACAGCCGCGCGCCATTGGCCGGCAGGGGCTGAAGTCCTTCCTACCCTCTCAGCCAATCAGAGCTCCGTAGCCTTCTCGGCCTGCGCGTGCGCGCCGACGGCCAACCCGCGCTGCCGAGGCTGGCCAATGAGCGAGGGGCGTCGCGCGGGGGCGGGGCGGGAAGGGGAAGTGGCGGGCAGTGGCAACAGGGGCNGTGCCAAAGGGCGCGCGGAGTCATGGCGGGGGACGGTACTGTTCCCTGAGTGGTGCGGCCCGCCCCGTTCCCCTCGCCTCGCTGTTTCCTCCCCCCCGATGGTGGTACAACCCCAGGAACGGTTTTCCCCCCCTGCGCAGTGCCGTGGTACGGGCCCATGAATTGGCGTCTCCTCCCCCGCGCTGCCTTGGTACGGCCCAGGCACTGCTCCCCCATAACATGGCGGCTGTGGGTCCCTCAGAGCGCCCGGCCCGGGTCCCGCAAGCTTCAGGGGTGGTTTTTCCTCTCTAAGGAGATCATCCCTCCATTTGCATCCTCCCGGGTGGCCGGCCTCAGTCCCGGAGAGGAAACTCCCTTCAGCCCCTTCCCGCCTGTCTCAGCCACACCACACCCGCCTGCCGGCCCCGGGGGGAGACACTGAAGTGCCACACCAGGACCAGGGCCCACAGAGCGTCCCCTGGCATGTCCCGGCCCTGGGGGCGAAGATACCCCGGAGGATGAGGGCCTGAGGAAGGCGATGAGACTTCCCAGCTCCACACCATCCATCCCAAAGCTCGGAGAGCTGGGATGGCATTTCAGGATGTAGCTTCATGCCTGTATCCCACCCGGGAGCATCTCCCACAGAAACCACCTCGCGTTGGCCTGACACACGCATCACAATGTCACTTTTATTGAGTTGAGTTCCCTCCACTTTCTGCATGTACAAAATACATGTTAAAAGGCCAGTGTTTGTAAACAGGGGAGCAATAAGGCAAACAGGAACAGCCACAGCGCCTCCAGACCTGCCCTGCCCTCAGCCACACGGACTCTGTGGGGGCACCAAGGGAGCCCAGGTGTTCTCCAGGTGACAACCGAAGATACGGGACACTGTGTCCTCCTCCACTTTGGCCAAGGGACCTCCTCATGCCTAGTGCACCTTCAGGAAAGCCAGGGCCACAAGAGCCACCAGGTACCAAACCTTTTCATCTTGGTGCAGGGTGGGCACTGGAGGCATTTTGGCATTGGCATCTCCTGAGCATCTCTGCTGGGTTCCATGGGAGGTGGCTCTGTGCTCCCCACATCCAGGACAACTGGACATCTTCTTTATGTCAAAGGGTTCCCTGAGCCCCAGCTCCTGCTCACAGGCAGGACCCTGGCAAAGGGGCTCAGGACACAGCCAGTGCCATACAAGTGGGGGTTTGGTGGAGCCTGGTTTTGTCAAAAGATGAGGGCACAGATGCTGGAGATCCCTTGGGAGAGGCAGGAGGGATCTGTACCTTCACAGCAACCCTCAAACACTCCTGCTGTGCTTGGGGCTTTTCTTCCTCCTTCTCCATCTGTGTCTCCCTGTCCCGAGCAGCAATGGGGAGGGCCCCATTCACACACAGTGTTAGTAAGGAAAGACCAAATGTTTCCACGTGGGAAAGCACCCACTTGCTGTAGCCCCTCCTGCAGCCTCTGGTTGCAGAAGGAAAGAGCCACATTGAGAAGTACAGGAGCACAAGCCATGGTCCTCCTTCCCACCCCAACAGCCTGTGCTGCGTCCAGAAGATGCAGGAGGTGCAGGGCCAGGTTTGGACAAATCTGTGCTGAACCCTCGTCACAGATGCGTCAACAGGTACACCTGAATTCCTCCCTCCCCAAGGGTTTTAGAAGCCAAACAAGATAAAAAGAAACTCAAAGACAGAACAAGAGAATTTTGCTGTTGAGGTTTAACGCCCCCAACCAAATCTGCAGCTGGGGGAACTGCTCAACCCAGGAAAAGCAGGAATGAAACTATCATCCAGACAGGCAACAGAGGGACAGCCCAGAGCAACACCAGCCACAGAGAGTGTAAATGACCACGGGAACAATATAAAACAAATTAATACTGACTGCTTTATCTCAAAAGCACCCCTTAAAACGTGGCCCAGTCCCATTCCCTGGACACCTGGAAGAACGGGATTGTAAATCTGGAGAAGAGCTTTGCTCTATTGTAGTGTCTTCAGTAGGTCGATGCAGTCATAGCTTCTCTACTGAGTGAGCAACCCCTGGCAGGGAAAACATTGCACTGGCATGTCCCTACCCCAGGGTCATTCTGAACCTCAAAGAAAACCAACCCAAACAGGCTGAATGCAACCCTTTGTAACACAAAGTGCAGCCCAGGCAGAGTGAGATGTGAGAGTAGGGGCAGGAGACCGGCAGGAAACCAGAGTTCAAACCAAATACTGACACAGAAGAGGACTATGGGGGTGTCTCCCTGTCTGATAAACATGATTACTATTCCCTTTATGCAGAACACTGCTTCTCTCTCCAAAGTTGGGAGAAGAAGGAGTTTTAGCTGTGGAGAGGAGCTCCACCAGCACAGGGGTACACAATGAGAGCAGCACAGCTTTGCAAACCCCAACCACGACCCCTTGGTGATGTCTCAGGGAGTGATGTCTGCCCCGAGGGGCAGAAAGGGCTTGCCCTGGATGACAGGTCCCTGTGTAGTGTTGCTCTGGCTTCACCAGGGAGCCAGGGCTGAGAGAAGCCTGACTGCCTGGTGCCTTAAGACAATGAGATACAAACCACCACAGGGCTTGTTCAGCCAAGCCCCAAATCACAACAGTTCTCTTGGATCTTCCCAACACACCAACATGTTTTCTTCCCACTTCCCTTTGGTCCTAGGGGAAAGGGGTCCTCCATCCCCTCGGCAGCAGCAGTGCAGTCCAGCCTGGAGGAGTCAGGCTGTAAGATCCACAAAGATGGCATTGGCAGTGGTCTGTCCAAAGATGAAGGCTCCAAGGGTGACCATGAAGACCCCATAGCTGACCTGGGCCCACCAGCTGTGGATGCAGGAGGACAGGACACATTTAGAAGGGTCCTTCACCCCAATATCCACAGAGGAAGGGGGGAGAGGGGAGGCACATTTCAGTTACCTGATTGCCTTGGTTTCTTGGATCTCGGAGAGCTTGGCTTGAATCAGGCAGAGCCCTGAAAGGCAGGGGAGGAAAATTAGAACCAGATGAGGACTGTCCCCTGGGGACTGAACAGACACTCCACAAAACAGGGAGCTGCACTCCCTGTTACAGAGCACCAAGTCCAGCCAAAATAGGTGCTGACTGGCCTCATACCACATTTTTGTCCTCCTCTAAAAATCTCCTGGTTCCTGTGTTTCCATTCTGCCCCTCCCTCTTTGAGACACAAGGCCATGAGACCTTTATCAGCCCCTGAGCATCCCAGGATGCCCTACCTGGGAAGACAAAGATGAAGCAGGCGGCCAAGCCCCCAATGACAGAGATGACTTTGCCAATGTCAGGGATGAAAAGAGCCAGGAGGAGTGTCAGGAGGAACCAGCTGATGGTCTGAAGCAGGCGTCTCCTCCGCTCCCGAACCACGTCCTCCTCCACTGTTACCCCGGTGTAGCGGAGCCAGAGACCCTCCAAGACAGCCCTGTGGGCACAGACCCAGGACAGAGGGGTTTCCTCACGCTGCTGCTCTTTCCCAGACCAGCCCCATCCTTCTCCCAGCACTCACCGGCCACAGAAGTGTAGGATGGGGTAGGACGTCAGCACACAGAGGATGATGAAAGCCCGGGCAAGGGCAACAGGGATGTCATCGGAGGGGTAGGACATCAAGACATCCTGCTCCACGCCAGCTCCAAAGGTTAGGAAGCCACAGACACCTGCCAGGAAGGGAGCAGTCAGCAGGGGACAGGGACAAGTCTCCTGAACATCTCTTAGAAGGACCAGACTTGGACAGATATGGCGCAGGGCATTGCAGTGGACTCTCCTCCCTTCTCCCTCTGACCCTTGCAGACCAGAGGGTCCCTGCCCTCCTGAAGCCAGTCCAAGGACTGTGCCACACTCACACGGTGTCCCCTCACTTACCAGTGCCTGTGTAGACGAAGAGAGCAATCACCATGGCTGCTGTCACCACTGCCCCCCAGGTCTTCACCTCCGGCTGCTTCATGCTGTTAAAAACGGGCACGCTGCTCACATGGCACTGCCAGGACACAGAGAGAGTGGGGATACACGATGGGCTGAACCACGTGGGATCCTACTCGTGATATTCCGCATTTGTTGTGATACTGTGATCCCCCCAGGTTTGTCACTGGGGAAGAAAAGGGGGGTGGATAGACTGCTGTGTACTTCCTAACTGGGGTAAAATGGATCCATCTCCATCCAGAGGTGATGAGATGTTATAAAAAGCAGTGCAGTGAGCACATGGGCAGGGTTTTAGCAAATCACCCAGGCAAGGTTTTAGTCTGCCACCCAAGCAACTACAGGATGGAAGGGGAGTGCCAAACTCATGGCCTTACCTGGAACCCAAAGCAGATGGTGGGCATGGCATTGAAGACAGCTGTCCAGGTGGAGGGGCTGGCAGGAGAGAAACACCCACCAGTCAGACCCCTGTGCCTCCCATCCAGGTGCCCCAGGGGAGGATGAGGTGGGAGTGCTCAGTCTTTGCTGTTACTGCATCCCCCCACCCAGGATGATACCATTGCATGGAACGAGGTTTTCCTGGGACCTGGTACTCCCTGAAGACCAGGGCTTTTCACTGAGACAGAAACAGCCAAACCTGAGCATACAAAGTAAAAGCATCAGTAAAAAACAAGGATCTAGTTGGGCAGTGCGGAAAACTGGTCTAACCTTTGCTCTGCCATGAAATTCCTGCACTGGATCCAGAAATATACACTGTGAGGAAGGGAATAAGCCACAGTGGCTGTGCTGGCCAAGGAAATAACCCAAATCATCCAAATATAGACACAGCCCTTGTTGCTGGGTGAGCACAAGCACTACACAGGGAATCCAGGGCCTGGATATATCAGAGATAAAAGCCAATCAGTGCTCATCAAAACCTGCAATGGAGCTGTGGGGACCTTTAAGAGGTCCTTTTCCTCCTCTTCACCACCTGGTCCTCTGAAACATGCAGAGGTACAGCCACTTGGGAGCTTCTGACAGCAACATGCAGAGTCCCCAGGACGAGGGATGGGACTCGTGAAAGATTCGTCCCCAGTCTTTGCAGCCCTCGCTCCCACAAGCCCTGTCTGGCTCTGCCGTGCTGGGATGGCCACCAACAGCATTGTGTCTCTTGCTCTCACCTGGTGGGGATCTCCACAGGCACCAGATCCTTGTCAGGCCAGATGTACTTGATGATAATAACTGCTGTGACATACCATGTGCCAATCACACTGAGGGAGCTGTGAGAGGGAATAGGAGGCTGTCAGTGCTCTACCTCCCCACTTCATGAAGGGTCTCCTCCCTGCCTCTCCATCCCCATCTTCCTCCTTGCACAGCCCAGACTACCCCCGCTCCTGCCTATCAGACCCATTTTTGCTCTCCCTTCCCATGGGAACATGCCAGGAAATGCCACCTGCTGTCCCCCAAGCAGATGCCAACACAATTCTGTTGCATTTGGGGGTTATCACATGCTTCTGTGAGTGGCAAACTTGCCAGACTTGGGTTTTGGGCTGGAGAAAGAGGCGAGTGTTGAAGCAGTGATACTCCTTGGTGCCCCTGGTCCAGCTCCAGCAGCCAGATCACACCAAGATGCTTGATGGAGTAGGGCTGGCCTGCAGACTACCCAGCCTAGGGACACTTACTGGCTCTCCTTTCTGCTGGATTGCCAACTCCAAAGACAGGAGACAATGCAGTTGAAAGCCACTCTCCCTGCTTCCTCCAGCATGCAGAAGGGAGGGACACAAGCCCTGAAGTACAGCACTGTGGCTGCACGGTGCTCAGCAGCTCCTCTGCCTCCCAGATAGGGAAACCAAGGCATGGGAAGGCAGAGGGTGAGTGGGCAGATATGGCACTAGAACCACAGTATTTCCAATCCTTGTCCCCTGCAACTGTGCTTAGGTGGGTGCTGGCTGGCCTACCCCAACTCCCAGCCCCAGACAGTTCTCCCCACCCACCTGGCATATTTTTGGAAGCCAATCTCTTTGGGGATGGAGAGGGGCAGGATGAGGAGGAAGGCGGTGATGCTGATGGTGAACTTGCGGTCTGTGTACCAGCGGCTGCTCCCAACTTCCTCGGGCTCCTTCACCAGAGCAGCAATGACTGTGGGGACAACCGAGATGGTCAGGTTGGCCCTTCTGGCTGAAGGGACAACTGGTTATTATTTGCTCCATGGGACACACTTACTCTTGTCCTCCTGGTCTCCAATGATGATGAGGAAGGCGATGCAGGTGCCAAAGGTGTAGACGGCGATGGCCACTTCACACAGCACACCAGGCACCTTCCCGCAGACAGCCCACACAACCTCCTGGTAGGTGCGCTCGTTGCTGGCCTGTGAGCAGTACGCCAGGATCACCAAGCCTCCGATGATGAAGATCAACATGCACTGGGATGGGGGAGAGACAGGGAGGGAACACTGAGCCTACAATATAGCAAAGTCCCCCAAGCCACCCCAGGCAGCCATCCCGAACACACTGAGCATCTCTGGTGCACCTCACCCAAAAGAGCTTCTTCCCAGGAGCCTGGTCCTCCCCAAACCCTTTCTGGGACACTACATGTCCCTCCCATGCATCCTCCCAGGATGGGACAGGGAGCTGTCCCTTCCCCAGTCTCTCACCATCTGCAGGGCAATGCCTGCAGCCACGCCGCCGGCCATGCTGAAGGCAGCAGGGAAGTTGAGCAGCCCAGCCCCGAGGGCAGCGTTGACCACAATGAAGACAGCTCCCAGAGCCGACGTGGCCCCCAGACCGTTTCCTTGGCTCTCTGAGTTTTTGGGCACCGTCTCCACACTAGGGCTCTGCAGAAGCCTGGCCCGTTCGCCAGCATCGTCACTCCACTCCCAGTCCTTGTAGTCACTGTTGATGCTCCCAGTGCCCTGAGCCATTGTGCCTCCCGGGGTGGCACACGCCACCGTCCACGTCCCACTAGTGGTCCTGCACCAGGCTCAGCCAGGCACCTCGAGGAGGGTCCTTAGCCAGCGCTGGCTCCATCAGGCAGGGAGGGCAGCAGACAGGCTGGAATGCAGCAACACGGGAGTCAGGCACTTCCCTACTCCTACAAGGGTATGAAGAAGGACACTGTTAAGTGTTAGTTAAATTATATTAACAAGGGACAACCTGGGCATCAGGTAGGGGCACAGGGGAAATGAGTTTCCTGGGTATTAGCTTGGGGGGTCACAGCACACACACACCAGCAGAGATACAGCAGGAGAACTCACCTCTTGTCCCTCAAATCCAGGGAGAGGACACAACTGCTGTCAGATGAGGGACTGAGCCCTGGCTGTGGGGCTGAGGAGCTGCAGCCTCACAGCAGGACTCGCCTTTCTGTGGGCACGAGAGACCCAGTGTCATGGCTCACTTCCCGATTTCCAACCCCAATTTCTGCAAGCTCTGCAAGAGCTGTTGTGCACGTGCTCCTGAGTAAAGGGCAAGGCTGGGCTCAACAGGAATGACCCGTGTGCAGCAGAAATACTGTGTCAACAGGAAAAGCAGGACTGGCCCCTTCCAGTGCACCCCCAGGGTGACCACCAGCAGCAGATGATGTCTCAGAAACTTTTGTATTTGAAGATCTGGTGTTTCCAGCATTGCAGCCCTTGGGGGTTGGAAAGTCCAAATCTCATCCCAGTGCCTCCAAGCTGGAAGAGACTGACCCTCACAACCCGGCAGGATTTTGCAGGAATCTACACGGCCACGAGAAATCTCTTTTCAAAGAGATTGGTTCTTATTCCTAGAGGACTATTCCTGCCCAGCTCACTCATTTCTTCTGGGCTATTTAAACTCTGCGCTTGTGGTATGTATCCTCTGTAAAGATTGCTGGGGAAGGGGAGGAAGGGCCGCCCTCTGCCCCGTGGATAGGAGCGTGGAGGGACAGGCCGGTGGGTCCGCGTGGGCTGAAGTTCCCACCCGGCCGAGGANACAGAAACAGCCAAACCTGAGCATACAAAGTAAAAGCATCAGTAAAAAACAAGGATCTAGTTGGGCAGTGCGGAAAACTGGTCTAACCTTTGCTCTGCCATGAAATTCCTGCACTGGATCCAGAAATATACACTGTGAGGAAGGGAATAAGCCACAGTGGCTGTGCTGGCCAAGGAAATAACCCAAATCATCCAAATATAGACACAGCCCTTGTTGCTGGGTGAGCACAAGCACTACACAGGGAATCCAGGGCCTGGATATATCAGAGATAAAAGCCAATCAGTGCTCATCAAAACCTGCAATGGAGCTGTGGGGACCTTTAAGAGGTCCTTTTCCTCCTCTTCACCACCTGGTCCTCTGAAACATGCAGAGGTACAGCCACTTGGGAGCTTCTGACAGCAACATGCAGAGTCCCCAGGACGAGGGATGGGACTCGTGAAAGATTCGTCCCCAGTCTTTGCAGCCCTCGCTCCCACAAGCCCTGTCTGGCTCTGCCGTGCTGGGATGGCCACCAACAGCATTGTGTCTCTTGCTCTCACCTGGTGGGGATCTCCACAGGCACCAGATCCTTGTCAGGCCAGATGTACTTGATGATAATAACTGCTGTGACATACCATGTGCCAATCACACTGAGGGAGCTGTGAGAGGGAATAGGAGGCTGTCAGTGCTCTACCTCCCCACTTCATGAAGGGTCTCCTCCCTGCCTCTCCATCCCCATCTTCCTCCTTGCACAGCCCAGACTACCCCCGCTCCTGCCTATCAGACCCATTTTTGCTCTCCCTTCCCATGGGAACATGCCAGGAAATGCCACCTGCTGTCCCCCAAGCAGATGCCAACACAATTCTGTTGCATTTGGGGGTTATCACATGCTTCTGTGAGTGGCAAACTTGCCAGACTTGGGTTTTGGGCTGGAGAAAGAGGCGAGTGTTGAAGCAGTGATACTCCTTGGTGCCCCTGGTCCAGCTCCAGCAGCCAGATCACACCAAGATGCTTGATGGAGTAGGGCTGGCCTGCAGACTACCCAGCCTAGGGACACTTACTGGCTCTCCTTTCTGCTGGATTGCCAACTCCAAAGACAGGAGACAATGCAGTTGAAAGCCACTCTCCCTGCTTCCTCCAGCATGCAGAAGGGAGGGACACAAGCCCTGAAGTACAGCACTGTGGCTGCACGGTGCTCAGCAGCTCCTCTGCCTCCCAGATAGGGAAACCAAGGCATGGGAAGGCAGAGGGTGAGTGGGCAGATATGGCACTAGAACCACAGTATTTCCAATCCTTGTCCCCTGCAACTGTGCTTAGGTGGGTGCTGGCTGGCCTACCCCAACTCCCAGCCCCAGACAGTTCTCCCCACCCACCTGGCATATTTTTGGAAGCCAATCTCTTTGGGGATGGAGAGGGGCAGGATGAGGAGGAAGGCGGTGATGCTGATGGTGAACTTGCGGTCTGTGTACCAGCGGCTGCTCCCAACTTCCTCGGGCTCCTTCACCAGAGCAGCAATGACTGTGGGGACAACCGAGATGGTCAGGTTGGCCCTTCTGGCTGAAGGGACAACTGGTTATTATTTGCTCCATGGGACACACTTACTCTTGTCCTCCTGGTCTCCAATGATGATGAGGAAGGCGATGCAGGTGCCAAAGGTGTAGACGGCGATGGCCACTTCACACAGCACACCAGGCACCTTCCCGCAGACAGCCCACACAACCTCCTGGTAGGTGCGCTCGTTGCTGGCCTGTGAGCAGTACGCCAGGATCACCAAGCCTCCGATGATGAAGATCAACATGCACTGGGATGGGGGAGAGACAGGGAGGGAACACTGAGCCTACAATATAGCAAAGTCCCCCAAGCCACCCCAGGCAGCCATCCCGAACACACTGAGCATCTCTGGTGCACCTCACCCAAAAGAGCTTCTTCCCAGGAGCCTGGTCCTCCCCAAACCCTTTCTGGGACACTACATGTCCCTCCCATGCATCCTCCCAGGATGGGACAGGGAGCTGTCCCTTCCCCAGTCTCTCACCATCTGCAGGGCAATGCCTGCAGCCACGCCGCCGGCCATGCTGAAGGCAGCAGGGAAGTTGAGCAGCCCAGCCCCGAGGGCAGCGTTGACCACAATGAAGACAGCTCCCAGAGCCGACGTGGCCCCCAGACCGTTTCCTTGGCTCTCTGAGTTTTTGGGCACCGTCTCCACACTAGGGCTCTGCAGAAGCCTGGCCCGTTCGCCAGCATCGTCACTCCACTCCCAGTCCTTGTAGTCACTGTTGATGCTCCCAGTGCCCTGAGCCATTGTGCCTCCCGGGGTGGCACACGCCACCGTCCACGTCCCACTAGTGGTCCTGCACCAGGCTCAGCCAGGCACCTCGAGGAGGGTCCTTAGCCAGCGCTGGCTCCATCAGGCAGGGAGGGCAGCAGACAGGCTGGAATGCAGCAACACGGGAGTCAGGCACTTCCCTACTCCTACAAGGGTATGAAGAAGGACACTGTTAAGTGTTAGTTAAATTATATTAACAAGGGACAACCTGGGCATCAGGTAGGGGCACAGGGGAAATGAGTTTCCTGGGTATTAGCTTGGGGGGTCACAGCACACACACACCAGCAGAGATACAGCAGGAGAACTCACCTCTTGTCCCTCAAATCCAGGGAGAGGACACAACTGCTGTCAGATGAGGGACTGAGCCCTGGCTGTGGGGCTGAGGAGCTGCAGCCTCACAGCAGGACTCGCCTTTCTGTGGGCACGAGAGACCCAGTGTCATGGCTCACTTCCCGATTTCCAACCCCAATTTCTGCAAGCTCTGCAAGAGCTGTTGTGCACGTGCTCCTGAGTAAAGGGCAAGGCTGGGCTCAACAGGAATGACCCGTGTGCAGCAGAAATACTGTGTCAACAGGAAAAGCAGGACTGGCCCCTTCCAGTGCACCCCCAGGGTGACCACCAGCAGCAGATGATGTCTCAGAAACTTTTGTATTTGAAGATCTGGTGTTTCCAGCATTGCAGCCCTTGGGGGTTGGAAAGTCCAAATCTCATCCCAGTGCCTCCAAGCTGGAAGAGACTGACCCTCACAACCCGGCAGGATTTTGCAGGAATCTACACGGCCACGAGAAATCTCTTTTCAAAGAGATTGGTTCTTATTCCTAGAGGACTATTCCTGCCCAGCTCACTCCTTTCTTCTGGGCTATTTAAACTCTGCGCTTGTGGTATGTATCCTCTGTAAAGATTGCTGGGGAAGGGGAGGAAGGGCCGCCCTCTGCCCCGTGGATAGGAGCGTGGAGGGACAGGCCGGTGGGTCCGCGTGGGCTGAAGTTCCCACCCGGCCGAGGATGCTGCAGGGGGTCGATGCTTCTCCCATGGTCTGGGGGAGGATGCTGAAGGGTGTCCTTTCCCTTCAGGCAAAGCCGCCATACTCTAGCAACCAAAAAACCCGAGAGCAGGCGTTTCACCGAGGGTGACTCGACAGACCCGCGGCCCCGCTCGGGCCCCGGCGGCGCCCCCCGCCCGGAGGAGCAAGGCCCGGAGCCGGTGACGGTCAGCCCGCGATCGCAGGGGATGCCCTGGGGGACCCCACGCTGCCCTTGCGGGTCACTGGGCTCCCCGCGTGTGTCCCCCCGGTACGTCCGTACCCCGGCCCCACTCACCAGGCGGGGAGCGCGCTCTGCTCCGCTCCCTTCGGCCCCGGCGCCGTCCACGGCTGAGCTCGGCGGCAGCGGCGGCGCGGCGGCGGCTCCGCCCTGCCCGCTGCACGCCGGGGGTTGTAGTCCGGCCCCGGAGCCCGGGGAACATCCCCCTTCGGGTAGCCCTTCCCAGCGGCTGAGCCCGCGGGGACCCGCGGCAAGGAGAGGGCGAGAGACGGGTCTGTGCTTCAGGGTGCTTTTATTGTACAGAGAATGGGCAGGAGAACGGCCCCACGAGGGTAAGAGGGCAGGAGGCGGCAGCTCCAGAGCCAAGCAGAACCGGGGACCACAGCACAGGAACCGACAGCGCCGTGGGGCAGCACCTACAGCGTGTGCGGCATGGAAAGCGGTTTATTGCACAAAGGACAGCAAGCAGCGGCTGTGGGCATCGGGCCAGTAAACAAGCGGCGTGGGAACGGAAACCCTCTGTCAGGGAGCGGCGGGAGGATCCAGCCTTCCAGCAAGTGTGGCAACACCGTGCACCAGACCGGGACAGGTGCACCAGACCGGACCTGTCCCAGCTCCAACACGCGCACAGCTGCTCTGGGCAGGAATGGGAAATGAGGATTGCCCTGCTAAATACCCTCGTATGGCTGCTGAAGGAAGAGGTGCCAGGGGACGGAGAAAGCTTACAGGTTCAAGAGGTAATGCCTCCAGATCTGCCTAGGAAGGCTCCACTCCATCAGGTGCCAGTGGCCAAGGATGAGCCCATGTCCCAAGGCAGACAGCCTTTGGGAATTTGTCCTCTCCCCAGCAACACCTATGTTCAACACCGTAGGCTTCAATTTCAGCTCCATGACACCAGCTCCCATCTGGACAACCTCAGTTCACACACCCCTGTGCTCCTGGGGCACATCAGTGGCAACTGCCTCTGTCTACATGGGATTCTCAGGAGATGAGGGTTTCACTGGTCATGTAAGATCCCGTGTGCTGGCATGTCCCTGAGAGGGAATGTTTAGTGCATGGAAGGGACAGGATCCAGCTGCACAATGACAGGATGAAGTTCCCAGCTCAACACAGCCATGCACCAGTTTATTTGGATTAAAAATCAGAGTCCAGTAAGTCACAGGACCTCAGAGACACTCAGTTTAGGACAGAATGTTTTTGAGTCATCACCTCTCAGATTTCTCTCAAGATCTCTGTTTTCTGGTGTCACCAGAAATGTGGTTGAAGAGAGCAGAGAGGGATGCACCACACCTCCACGTGAGGGAGACACTGCAGGGCCAACCTCTTGGCTTACAGCTTTGGGACACACACAAAGACTGCACGGAGGGCTGCTGGAAGTATAGGGCTGGACTGCTGGGCTTAGGACAGGAATGGGGCAAGGCAGAGATGACAACAGAGCAGTTTTCAGAGGAGATTCTTATTGGGGGGCAGGGGATGAGAAATTGTTTCACCTCCAGATATGAAAGTGAAGTCAGGAGAACCAGACAGGTTTAAAAGAGGGACACTGGTCTGCCCCACGCACTGATGCCACTGTGAATTACACCTGAAAGGAGAGTCCCAGATGGAAAGAGTGAAGCCAACGACGGAGCAAAGTTTGGTAGTGAGAAGTCCTCGGAGCTGGTTGTCAGAGGACAGCTTTGGTGCTGCCCAGCCCCAGGCTGGGATGATGGAGGAGGATGGAGCCTGCTGGTAGCAGGGACTGGGCTGAGGAGCTTGGAGGAGAGCACCAGAGCAGCCCTCCCACTGAGCCCACCAAGCTTCCTGCCTGCCGCTGCTCGGGCAAGCAGCCAACAGCCTCACCAAGCCTTCTCATAGAGAAATGTGTGCGGAGAAGCCTTTGGTGCCTAGACTGGTAGGATGGCATTGCTAAGCATTTGCTTCCTCCAGCATAGATAGGTGCTGGGGCAGATGGAGAAAGGATGGACAGCAGGGAAGAACGACTGTGACGAGCAGGAGCCAGCAATGATGTCCCTGCTCCACCACACAGGGCGGATTTGACTAGGCTTCTTACAACAACTCATCTACAAGATACATTCAGCAGCGGCTTCAAGTGCTGTGGTTGGAAGTATTCTGCTTGTTTCTTTTCCCTCCCCATCTTCGACTGGTGGGGAAGGGAAAGCCACCAGCTCCAGGGCACACCTTTGTCTTTACTTTGTGACTTGATGGATGGCATGAGCCAGGTAACCTACGTTGCCTGATGTAACTCCCGCCACAGAGATGCGTCCATCCTTTGTCATGTAGACGGAGAACTCCTTGATCAGCCGCTCCACCTGGGGTGAAAGAGCAAAGTTCAAACTGCAGGCCAACCTGTGCTCTGTCAGCAAAGTGCACATTTACCCAGTTTGCTGAAACCCAAAGCAAACTGGGTGCCAGCAGACAGGGCATCCCATTACCTGCAGAGCCAGCAGTGTACCCTGTGCACCAAGACAGATGCTGCTCAGTTCTCAGGCCAAGCAGCAACACTGCAGTCGTTCAGCGAGAAGAGTCACCTCATTTGATCTGACCTTTAAGGTCACCTCAGAGCAGCACCAAGTGACTGCTTGCTTTGATAGACAAGACAGCTACGTTTACTTTCAACCTCCCCAAGTACAGCATGGAACAGAGCAAGACTGGAGTCCCCATGATGTGCCAGTGTTTAGGGCTTGAAGGATGTTCCTCCTGAGGAAGAGCTGCTAACAAGGGCTCATTTTGGCATCTGCAGTCAAAAACTTACTGACAATGACCACAAATGACACTTTGAGACAACGGGAATTGTGTTTACCTGCTCAGGCTTCAGCCCTGTGAAGCAGAACATGCCGATCTGGTCAGTGATGTGCTGCCAGTTGTGGGAGGATCCCTCTTTCTTCAGGTTGGACACCAGCTGAGTCCGCATGCTGATGATCCGGTCAGCCATGCCCTTCACCTCTGTGAGCCTGAGAAGCCAACCCAGGAACCATTCAGAGCAGGGCTGGAACACACCAACGCTGCTCTCCCCACCCCAGCTACTGAGAATCAACCGCTCCACCTGGAGGGACCTCATAGGGGGATGCAAATGAGCAAAGATCAGGGAGCATGAAGATGTAGCTCCAGATGGGGGAGCTGCTTCTTCCTCCTGATACCTGAAGGTGACCGCTTTTTATTTATTCCATTGCTGCTGGACACTACTGCCAGAGTGTAGACATTTCTCACATCTGAAAGCCATGGGTCAGCAGGATGCCTTGTGGCAGCACTACTCAAACCCAGATAAATTAGTATCTGCAGATAAACCAAAGGTGCAGGGGTAGTAGCACTGGCAGACAGGCTCCACTCCAAAGCAGCACAGCTAGGAAATGTCTCTGCTGGGCCCTGGATCAGGCACAAGTGTCAGGCTGCCAAAAGAACACAGCCCCCAGGGAGGCCACAGCACACTGCCAGCCTTTGTTCTGCCAGGCCAGCTGCTGGGAGGGACCCGGCACCAAGGGGCTGGGAAAACAGCACAGGCTGACGTCAGGAATCAGGCTTAGGGCATGAGGGTTACATTCCTGGGTCTTATTCCCAGGGGGGCTTATGCTTCCACTTCCCCCACATAAGACACACTACATGGCTACACCACCTCAGACTTCCATGCTTCATGGATACGCAGCTCCTGTAGCCCTCAATCCTATGGGAGCTTTATCCCCTCCCTTACAGTGTTTTCTTCCTTGGTAACGCAAGGAAAACCTGTTTGTGTCAGGTTAAACTGACACCAGCTGATGCCAGGACTTAAGCAGGGATTTCTCCAGAATAAACACAGTTCTGACTGTTCCTGAAGTTAAGAGCTGCCTGTGACAGCAGCACACAGTAAGCACAGCACAGGGCTGCACAAAGAGACCTCACTCTCAAGAACATAACAGATTTCTTCTTACCACTCCTTCCGTAGGTCAGGGGTGTTCAGGATCATAGAGGCAATGCGCGCTCCGTTCACGGGTGGGTTGGAATACATGGGGCGGATGAGGATCTTCAGCTGTGATTCGACCCTCTTGGCTTCATCTGCATCACTGCAGATCACGGTGAAGGCACCCGCACGCTCTCCTACGAGAATCACAGAATATCTTGAGTTAGAAGGATCACTGAGTCCAGTTTTTGGCCCTGCACAGAACAACCCCAAGAATCCCATGACTCTTGTGTCTGACAGCATTGTCTAAATACTCCTCAAGCTCTATCAGGCTTAGTTATACAACCCCTTCCCTGGGGAGCCTGTTCCAGTACCCCACCTCCCTCTGGGTTAAGAACTTTTTCCTAATATCCAGTCTAAATCCTCCCTAACATAGTTCTATGCCATTCCCTTGGGTCCTGTCACTGGTCACAGAGAGCAGATGCTGCCTCTTGGGAGGAAGCTGATGCCTGCGATGAGCTCTGCCCTCAGTCTTCTCTTCTCCAGGTTGAGCAAGCCAAGTGCCCTCAGCTGCTCCTTGTATGGCTTCTCCTTTAGACCATTCACCATCTTTGTAGTCTCCTTTCGACACTCTCTAAAAGCTTTATATCCTTTTCATACTGTGGCACCCAATACCATGCAGCTTTAGTGGATCCCTGTTCTCTAGAAGGGTCTCCACCAGCTCCTAGTGGGTTACGCCTGCTCAGTACTGCAGGATCAACACAGGCAGCAGGAAGACACTGGCTGCTAAACCCTGAAGGTATTGGGGTCCCACCAGCAGCCTGGATGTAACTATTTCATTGCCATGCGCCCTACTCACCGTACAGCCCCATGTTCTTAGCGAAGGACTGTGACAGGACGATGTTGATGCCCTGCTCGATGAAATACCGCACAGCCCAGGCATCCCGGTTGATGTCCCCACTGGCAAAGCCCTGGTAGGCCATGTCAAAGTATACCAGGAGGTTTCGTTTCTGCCAGGAGAGATGGAAGAGAGTGTCAGAGAAGCTGAGCACCCCTCCAAGGAGCAGGGCAGCAGGCAGAGAAGAGCCATGCAGACAGCAGTCTGTCCACCTGCAGCCATTCTCCTCCAGAGAGTAATTCCCCTTCATTCGCCCCAGGGAAAGCAACCCAAAACCTGCAGCTACCCACCACACATCGAAACAGCAGCTGAAGACCCTCCAGTGCATTTATGGGATGTACAAGTCTGGCCCAGGAAGCAGAAGTAGATTCAACAGTAATAAAATATTCTGCTTCAATTGTCTTCTGTATTACCAGTTTCCAGGAAAATCATCTGGGAACTCTCTGCTCAGCTAGGCAGATACCCCAGAGGCACTGCCCCTTAGTCAGGAGACCCATGCTTCTCTAGGTCACAGAGACCACTTTGATATCTACCAATTCTTAGGACACTACTAAGGCCAGGCATCTCCAAGCCAAATTTCACTGGCTACAGGCTTGAGGGAGCAGCAGGAAGGAGGAGAAGGTAGAACCTGTCCCTGACTGTTTCCAGCTGAAGCTTGCAAGAAGACACCAGGCATGTGAGAGCTCTTCTAGCATTTTTAATACACCAGCACCGGGTGCTCCGCTCCAGCAATCACAGCTCATGCTTTCAACCCTGCTGCTCTCCTTTCAGGTCTCCCGACTCCAGCTTCCTGGGATGGTGCCAGCAGAAAGCCCAATGATCAGCTAGAAGCTTTGGGTGCATTTGGCTGGCTCCTGTCAGGAACATGACACCCATCCTGGCTTCAGAGAAGGGAATAACCTTTAGTGAAGTGAAGACCAGGTGTCACCCATGAAAGGCCAGAGATGTGGTTTCCTCAGGAATGGCACAGTACCCCTGGGACATTGCTCACCTTCACCGTAGCTGCCAACTCCTTCCATTGCTCCTGCCGGGGATCCACCCCAGTGGGGTTGTGAGCACAAGCATGTAAGAGGATGATGCTCTTCTCTGGAATTTTCTAAGGAAGATGTTATAGAGAATGAATCATCAATGATATCTGAGCACTCTCCAAAGCAGATGAGACAGCTTAGATGAGCTCTGCAAGGCTTCTAGCCTTGATTTAATGCCTTCAGGCATCATAGAATGACAGAATACTCCGAGTTGGAATGGACCCATAAGGAGTCCAACTCCTTGGACCCGCACAGGACAACCCCGAGAACCACACTATGTGCCTGAATTGTTCAAACACTCCTTGAACCCTGGCAGACTTGGTGCCATGACCACTTCCCTGGGGAGCCTGTTTCAGTGCCCACCCACCCTCTGGGTGAAAAACCTCCTTCTCCTAATACCCAGCCTAAACCTCCCCTGACACAGCTTCATGCCGCTTCATCACATTTAGGGTAAAGTAAGATCACCACCCATTTCCCCACATGACCTCCTTTCTTCCACGCATGGAAGGTAACTCACAGAAATGTCATCCATGGCTCCAGAGAAGTCAAGGCTGCACGTCTTGGGGTCATAGTAACGATAAGCCTGAAGTTGCATGCCAGCATCACGGAAAATGGGGGTGTGATTGCCCCAGGATGGTTTGGGTAGATACACATCACGGCTAGCCTTGAAGAATCGTTGCTGGTCAATAGAAAGAGAGTGTTCGAACAGGTTGAATACATTCAAGCAGTTAGAAAACCCTAAAGATTCAGCTCTAGTCAAAATATGTCCTTTCCTGCCACTGCTGGCCAGGGACTCACCAAAAAATTGGCTCCAATTCGCAGAGATCCAGTCCCAGAAATACCCTGCACAGTAACATACTGCAAGGAAAGAAAAAAAATAAAATATCTGAGTCTTAGCAGCCCCGTTGTGTTACAGGGAGAGAGCAGTAACTATGTCAGCACTGGCAGCAGCACACCAAAACAGGGACAAGGGGCTGGAGGGACCACAGGGGTCATCAGCTCCAGCTCCAGGGCAGGGAGTTGGTCCCCCTGGCAAGGTTAAACCCCCTCCTTGGACAGGGCTGTTCCACCCCAGCCTTCAGAGGAAGTAGTGACCCTCGTGCCCAGCCAGCCCACAACTCAGAAGCATCAGCACCTCTCCAGTTCTTCCACATTTGCTGAGCACCCACACACCAACCGTGTGTCCTCCCTGCACCCTGTCCCCCAGCCTCTCCTTACCCGGCCGCTCTTGAAAGCTTCACTGTTTTCCCCCAGAGCCAGCTCTGCGGATGCCCGGGTGAAATCCGCTAGTCCCGCGATGGGCAAGTACTCCTTATCCATCTTCTTGGATGCTATCATGGCCTCTGCCTGGAAAGGAGGACACAAGTTCAACAAGGAAGGCATCACCGTGGAGAGGATGATGGACAGCTCAAGGTCAGTTCTCTGCATACTTGCTTGCTCGAAAGGGGCAAAGGTTGGTTTACAGGAGTTTCTCTCCAGGGCTCATTCCAAGCAAGGGGCAGCAGTAAACATTTCAGATGAAACCCCACAGCCACCAGAGGCCTCAGTGGGTGACAGCGTTGGTAGAGTGGAGCCAAGGAAACCTGGCACCAGAAGAGAGCACCACTTCCAGCCCATTACAAGTCAGTGCTGCTGCACAAGGGGACACATTTCTTTGCCCAAGCAGGAACAGCCCTGCAGGAAGGCAAGACTTGAGTGCTACTGAGAGGCAGATACTATCTCTGCATAAAAGACATCCCCAAACCGGGCAGGGCCTTGTCATGCTGGGAGTGGGACAGACCCTGGCAGCATTCATGTATCACCAGGAAATTGTCCCTGTGACACCATCCAGGCTCCTTGGTTGTGACCCAGCTGCACAGAGAGGGAGGGCAAGGGATGGCTCTAAACCCAACACTGATGAGACCCATGAAAACTACTCTCCCTGCACCCTCCCTGTCATTGCAGCCAATCAATGCATATGTCAGCTGCCAGCTATTTAATGGCCTATTTCTACCCCAATAGCCCTGAAAGACCCTGTAATCCCCTCAAGGGCAATGTCCACACCCAGCTCCCTGGGCTGGAGTTTTAGACTGGCTTATGGAGAAACTAGTAACATCAGCTCAGCAGAATTTCTGAGGCTAATCCATTAAGGGGCTAACGTCAACTCTTTCCTCCTTTGTGGGGTGCTGTGAGGAACACTGGCCTATTCAAGAAACACCCTGAAATTCAGAGAACAGGTGCGTTGGAGGGCTCATGGAAGTCAGCAATGAGTTAGTTACCTGAATGGGAACAGGACATGTACTTCCTGTTTTGTCCTGTACTACTTAATGGCTCTGTTGTGTCTCAAAAGCATTAGTCCTGCTAAGGGAGAAGTGCAGGAATACTGTCCTGCTCCATTAGAGACAAAGCTTACTTTAAGGACCAACAGACAAAACTTGGTTAGAGGCCTTCCCCCTCCCTGATGCCCTCAGGGTACCTGGCACCTGAATCTGGCCCTGCCCAGCAGCCAGCACCCGGCTCACCTTGCGAACACAGTTCAGGACATACGGCTTCCCGTTGTCATCCCGGTATGCCCCCACACCCAGGTTCATCTTCTTGGAGTTGGTGTCACGCTTGTAAGCTTCTGTCACCCCCAGGATGGGGTCGGGGGGACCCATCTCCACATGGGACCACCATGAGCTAAAGGGAGAAACAAGAAGCTAAGCATGAGGCTTGAGAACTGTCAAGAGATGTGCACCAACAGAAAGCCTCAAGGGAAATCTTGTCCTTAAACCACTGAAAAAGGTACAAATAGTGTTAAGAGAATTATCCAAAAAACCAAAACAAAACCTTTAAGCTCCCATCTTATACTGCAGAATGGGCAAAGAGCCTCAGTTCATCGTGGCTGAAGATAACTGATTCCCTCTCAGCCATCAGCATGTTGAAACACTCCTGTTTGCCTTATGTGCTAACACCACAAAGAGCCCCCAAAACAGAAGCCTTGAACTCTTATGCTCTGGACAAGTGCCCAGAGCCTGCAGGTGGGATGGCACAGGTTATTCCCCTCCAGGAAACCTTGGCCAGACCCAGGCAATTGCACAAAGCATGAATATGGAGTCTCTTCCAAACTCCTGGAAGGGCTCTAGTACATGAAAACTAATTTGTTTTTCTCCCAACATTGGCTGACAGAACAAAGATATTTCCACTTCTTGCCCTACAAACTCTGCCTCCCCTGGTGTTTTAGACAAACACTGTTTTCCAGGAAATCACAGAAGACAGTTTCTTCCCCACCTGACAAGCAACAAGCTCTGATGTGAAGACCCTTCCCCGGCCATCAAGCACAAAACCTCCCTGCATCAGGAGGAGCTTTGTATTCCTCTAGCACAAGGAGCCACCTGCCTCTGCCCTGCTGGCAGCACACCCTGAAGATGGAGAGGCTCTCTTAATGTCAAGGGCAGAGCAGACCATGCTATAAATAGAAACCTGTTATTTCCTTTGGCCACAGTCTCTGCCCTGTCCCACGTCCAGGCTTTGCAGGCCTGCAGACAGTGCAGGAGCAACAGTGTAGTGGTTTTTAACCTGCCTGGCAGAGGGCTGTGGCTGTCACAGCCCCCTCCTGAAGGCACTGCATGCAGCTCTGAGCATCCTGACTCAGCACACAGGCACCTACCCAGGTCCCCCAGCCTGGTGGGGAACAAAGGGTGCAATACAAGGTAGATTAAGTTTATCTCCTGAGGGACAGAACTCAAGTCTTGATTGCTGAAGGAGAAACACACAGAGAAGAGACATACCAGCTTTACTTTGCAGCCCAGGAAAGGCTATCTCATCGGATAGGAAGATCCTTTCCCAACTTGGGAATGCTGTCCTGGGGCTGGTCCCTGCCCCAGGCAATGCAGGCAGCCTGGTGGCAGCCCAGGGCCATCCAGACCTCCAGTTGAGTGTGTAGTGCCGACTGTAGGCAGATACAGATCTGTGGCAGCAGGGTCAGGCGGGTTAGGGAAGCTCTAACATGATCAGCAGAACTCACAAAATCATCTTTCCTCTCCACTCTGTCCCTGTTTTAGGTCCATTTAGGCCCAGTTTACTCACTACAGAAAAATTTTGCACTGTTCCATGTATGCAGATTGCATCTCATGGAGCCCCAAACATCATTTGCCCTCTTCAGACTAACTGCTCTTCCCATCTGTACACTATTTCCACATTTTAAAAAAAAGTCTGTTTCTCCTTCTGACAGGCTTTGAGGAAGAGGTAGAGCCACCTCAGGTAGTTTAAAAATGGAAGATGTGCTTAAGGTTTTTTAGACCACTAACCAGTCTTAATTACCTCTTAAGTATAAGATTGGCTTGGAAAGGAGGATGAGTCAGTTATGCCAGCAACACACACCCTCCAGAGAGGGACAGGGACTGCAGCCAAGTGTGGAGGGAGTGACCTGGGGAACCAACCTGAGCAGGACACATCAAGGGGACTGACAGGGCAAACTCCTGCTGCAGGTTCAGGCGGCTTTGGACAAACCTCTCCCAATGCCCTCCTGGCAATGGAGAGGCAGGGAAAGAGAGAAACAATGTGCAGTAGTGTGTCTCCCTGCAGTTTACCTGGTGTAGGATTATTTTGGTATCAAGGGCTGCAGGAGCCTGGCCATCTATTTTAAAGAGCTGCTGCTTTAGAGATGGTGACAGTATCTTCTTTCTGCTGGGCTTTTCCCCAGGCAGCTTACAGTTTGGGGTATTTAGGTGCCGATCCTGCTAAGGCTTAGGCGGGTCACTGGGCTCTAACATACTGCAATTAATGCTGATCCTGCAGGCATTTACCTAAGCTGCAGCGCTCCAGAGAGTTAAGTACTTTTGTTCTGAGCCGGTTTTTCTGTTGGCTTAAGGCACAGAAGGGTAGGTTTAGGACTTATTTTCCCATTCTCAGCATGAAGGTTTCCAGGCAAAACAAGACTCCTCTGGTGTTTCCAGGGAGGTGAGCTTGCAGGGAGACAGGAGAAAAAAAGTCTAGGCTGAGTTGTCCAAACACATCAGGATACCAAAGAGATCCCAGAGGCAAAGCTCTCCCAAAGAGGTTTGGGAAAAAGAGATCTACTAGGGGTCCAAGGCCACAAACCCTAACACACTGCTACCCCCTATTACTGTTGTTGTCCCTGCACTGCCTTGTATTTTATTTTGAGCAATTAAAAGAACATTGGGCTTGAATAAAGGTCAAAGCTATAAACTGCACATCTCTGCCAGGCCAGAGGTATTCAGTACGGAAAACTAACCAGAGGTAAACTTAAGCTGGGGTTGAACTACCCGAGGGATACTCAATGTAAGCCAAAGGAAGCACATTCTCCAGCTACAGGACTTCAACACAGAAGGCCCAGTCAGAGTTTAGATGCTCATCAAAGCTGGTATCCAAGTAGGCTCTGGACTCTTCAGCCAGGCTGGTTTAATGCACAGCTGCAAGTGCAGTGGGACAGAGCGAGCGGGAAAATGCACCAGGAATTGCATCAATTGGCAGCAAAATATATATGTGGAACTTAGGCCTCAAGTGCACACACCTAAGAAGTGCTTAAGGACCCAAGCCGAGCCCGGAGAGCAAGCATTTACAAGCCCAGCGAAGGCTTCTGTCGTGGAGAGGTCAGGCCACGTTCCCTGAGGTACAGACACATAAGATACCGGATTTCAGAAGCTTTGCCAAAGCCCCCACAGCAGTTCTGCAAGCCGGAGCAGAGCCGAGGGGCCAAAGGCTGTCAGGCTGTTCGTAAACCACATCTGAAGCAAATATTTACACAAGAACAATGCCAACGGCCTGCTGGCTACTTCAGGGCCTTTCAAGCCTGCAAATTTCTTGCCCCAGTGAGCTGCGGGTAAGCTTTCCACCAAGAAAAGTATTTAAATAGCTGTCTTGTGATACATCGGGGCAGCAGACTGAGTTATCACCCTAATTAGCATTTGTGTGTCAAGGGAGCCGTTTTAACCATTTCCTATCTCTTTATCTCTGTCCTGATTTCAGAAAGAGCATTCTTAGCACAGAGTAATGGTAGCAGCTGGAGCAGCACATAATATTGCTGAAGATAAGGAAACAGAAACTGCTAATCACTGCTTGGCTTCCCTTGTTGCATAATAAGCCACTATTCCTGAACAGGAAAAAGCGGGGGGCTGTGCACAGAGACTCCTTACTTACAAAACTTAACAGCCTCTCTTGGGTGACCTCAATGCAGTTTGGTAATTTATAGTTTGCTGTATAAAAAGCTTGAGAAAAGCAAAGTTTATGCCAGCAGGTTCCATACCTTTCACAGGCCTGCTACAGCCCATGGGCACAAAACACAAGTTCTAGCTAGCTCCTCTTCTGTCCCTGCTGAGAAGAGCCAGAAGGCTGGCTTAGAAGCAGCAGTGACTGCTGGAATGAAGATTTTTAAAAACCACTGCTTTCCTGCTCTGACATGGGCTGGACAATTTCTTAGACTTCCCCACCAGTGACAGCCATGAATCAAAGGGTTCTGGAGAGCAACAAGGTCCCTCCGCACATTCTGCTTCTTGGCCATCTGGTCTCAGTGGTGTTCCCAGCCCTGTGGCTCTCAGGTCAGCTGTACTTTGTGGAAGCTGTTCTGGGCTTTTCGCACAGCTCCAGCAGCACCCTGCATCCTTCTATCCAAACCTCTGCTGACCAGAGACAGCAGAATCCAGAGCTGCCAGCGCAGGACTGGTCCTCAAAGAAACACAGCCACTCCCACCCCGCTCGTGCCAGGATTTGCACCCCTGAGGGCACAGGTCTAGCACAGCCAGCACTACTCCCGCCCCATGTAATGGATCGTGGGGTCACTGCAGACCTGCTGCACCGTGCATGATCCCCAGGCCCACTGCACAGTGCAGAGGTGTCTTTGGTCCCACTACACAGGGCAGCCAGACAGCAGCACCTCAGCCCCATTTCACAGCACACAGAATCCTGGAATGGTTTGGGTTGGAAGAGACCTGAAAGGTTACCTTGTCCAAACCCCTTCCATAGACAGGGACACCTTCCACTAGATCAGGTTGCTCCAAACCCTGTCCAACCTGGCCTTGAACACTTCCAGGGATGGGATAGGCACAGTTTCTCTGGACAACCTGTGCCGGGGCCTCCCCAGCCTCACAGGGAAGAATTTGTTCCTAATATCTAATCTAACCCGGCCCTCTGTCAATTTAAATCTATTCCCCCTTGTCAAAAGTCCCCCTCCAGCGCTCTTGTAGCCCCTTTAAGTACTGGAAGGCCACAGCTAGGTCATCCTGAAGCCTTCTCTCTTCCAGGTTGAATAACCCCAGCTCTTTCACTCAGCCTTTCCTCACAGAAATGGTGCTCCATTCCTCTAATCATCTTTGTGGCCTCCTTTGGACTTGCTCGAACAGGTCGATGTCCTTCCTGTGTTGGGGTCCCAAAGGTGGATGCAGTGCTGCAGGTGGGGTCTCAGCAGAGCGGAACTAGAGGGGCAGGATCCCCTCCCTTTACCCGCTGCCCACGCCGCCGGTGATGCAGCCCAGGACACGGTTGGTTTCTGAGCTGCGAGCGCACATGGCCGGGGCACGTCCAGCCTCTCATCGACCACATCATTCGTGCCCTGTAGCACAGTGCACACCACCAGCAGCACCCCGGCCCCATTACTGAAGGCACAGGGTGTCCCCGGCCCCGTCGATCAAGGCACAGGCTCCCCCAGCTCCGTTTCTCGGGGCTCCCCGGTGCCTACGCGCCCTCCACGGCAGCGCCTCAAGGGCAGGCGGGGGGCGCCGGGCTGGGCAGCAGCCAATCACAGCGCGAGGACCCCCCCTCCCCAGCCAATCCGAGCGCGGTCC
>VZRS01001285.1:0-90503 GCA_013398055.1 Ifrita kowaldi
AAACAAACAAACAAAAAAAGAGTAGTATCAAAAAGTAGAGCATGAAGGCAGACAAGCAAATAGTTTTGGAGTCATTGGGAAAAAAAAGTTTTAAGGTGAACACTCTATAGAAAAATCACTGGCATGGAAATGGAAAACAAATCTTGATTAAGTGATCAAGATGGACATAATTTGTGGAGTAAGGAGAGGATTAGAAATCAACTGTGCAAGAACACTTCACAGAGCAAACCAGGGTTGTAAAGTACCTGGTCAGCAAAAACCAGTGAAGTTACATTGACCTAATGCAGAGGGGTGTAAGCCGTAAATGCTGTGATGAAAATAGCAAACCAGGATAATTATCTGTGCAATACACTTTATATTGATGTCAAAATTGAGAACATCTTGACAACTTTCTCCCTGGCATATGAGGAAATGGATATAAACATGCAAATAGAGGAGAGCACATGAGAAGGAAAGCTAGAAATGAAAGGTTTTAGTCTGGGACAGAGCAGCAGGAGGTAGCTAAACATCTGTCTTAGTGGCTGTTAATCTTACTTCATTTTCATGCCCTTAGACTTTTTAATCTTATTTTTATCTCTCTTATGGGAAGAACTGTACTGTAATATTGCAATAGCATTTTAGAAGCCAGACATATGTTGCAGAGGCTCTTCCCCTGTTCTCAAGCTTAACTAGAACCGGGTTTGCCAGATTTACCTGATTTAAAAGATTTGTCCTTCTAAATTTAAAAACGTAAACTTTTTGTAAACATTGCCTGTATATGAATACCTATCTTACATCCAATGTGCAAGTTAGCCTGAAAAAAGGCAATATCTGGGATGTCAAGGTTATTACCCCAGCTGCCTGGAGTCTAAGGGGCAGTGAAGTAAGGCTGGACGAGGCTGGTGTATGCAGGATGAGGACATAGTGCCTAGAATGGCAATTTGCAGTGAGGTTTATGTTCTTTTACTCACTAACTAGATGTGCAGAGTTGTAAGGACATAAAGGTCTCCAAATTGTAACCTTGAACACACCATTTAATAAAATGAAAGACAGTGGGTGAGTTTGGTGACAAAAGCAGCACGGTCTGAATTCCTTTTTATGGAACATCAGTTACCTGTGCTCAGCAGCTGGGCTGAGACAATGGTGCACTTTTCTGTTTGTCACAGTGGGGATTGCAACTAATAGTGGCCGCTTAAAGGTACAATCTGTGCTCATGTCTTATTTCTCATTCACATACAGCACTTTTGTGTTTCAACCACTGTTTTAATTGCCCTAAAAACTAGTTAAAAAAACCACTGGAGACCTTTTTCACTACTGAGAATCAAAATAAGCTTTTTAGGGTCCCAGGGGCACAAGTAAATACAAGTACAATGACTCCCTTTCCTGCAAGCTCACTCAATGCTTTGCATATGTCTTATCCCATCCCCATCATGGCACCCACTCCATGCATTTCAGACACCAAATCCCCACATCTCATGGCTCCCCATCTCATCTTCCTTTTTATGCTGCTATCTCTCTAATTTTATTCCTCTTTTCTTCCAATGGCTTTTCCTTTGTAGATTCCCTTTCCTACTTCTTCCTGGTCCTTCTGCTCATTCTCACTTGTGTAAGTGGAATCCCTCTATCAGTCCTCATCCTTTCCTCACTGTAATATCTGGAATTCTCCTCGGAGTGACCTTCATGGGCAGATTGATTCTTTTGCAAATAGGAAATGCATTTTACCACTCTGCACCAAACCCTCTGCTTCTGCTGTCTGCAGTATCCTTTCATCTGAGGCTGAACTTAGGCTGCATGCCAGCAAATTGACATCTGCAGCTGGAACCCAGTAACAACAGAAACTGGCACCTGCTCAGTTTTTAGGATTGCATTACAAAAGTAAGACCAGTCTGCTTTTCTGATGAAAAGGAAAAGTATAACAGCAACACTATGCACTTGAAAAATCACATTGAGAAACACCAAAGCTTACCTAGTTCTGTACAAATAAATCTGCTGTTCCGAACACTGAATGAAAAATAGACAAGAACAAAAGATCAGCCTTTGATACAGATGAAGATGAAAAACCTTTAGCATACATTGCTGAGAAAAAAAGAGCAAAAGGATAAACTGTGAATCACGTGGCCCAATTTTAGCCTGAGCTGCTAGCTTTGATTGGAGGTATTTCAGATTGTTTCTGTGGAGAGGATAAAACTGATAGATTTGTCTGCTGAGGTATTTATTTGTTGTAGTCCTGTTTGCTTAGTGGTCAGAGCCTATTTTCCCAGAAGCAGCAAGCAGGCAATGGGAGAGAGTCCCCTTGTGCTGCAGCTCAAACATCCTTCTTGCCAGCACCTCAGAGAGAAAACTTTCTTGCTCTTATTTTCCCTCAACCAGATTCCATCCATTTGAACACCATCCCACTAAGCTACTCTCCTTCCCCTGCACTGGGGACCACAAAGCTTCCCATGTGAGCTGTGTTGCTCGCTCCTCAGATCTGCATGCAGGCAGCCTCATTCCACTGCCACACACCCCTCCACTGAGTTCTTCTCCCTTATCTTCCATGAATGGAAGGCTGAGGTCCTTCCCACAACCTCAGTGCCATGGTGCCAGAGCTAAGCCCTCAGCACAGGGCATTTAATCTGGGGCTCTGGGGCACATCACGTGTTGCACAGCCCTGAGCAGGGAGCTGTACGCCCGGGGACAGAGAGCGCTCCTGCACAGCTGGCCCAGGCACCCCACGCTCTCGTGGAGTCTGATGTCTGAAGGAAGCCTTCGCCCTACTCCTCAGGCACATCAGGTTTGCTGTGAGCCAAACCCCCACCTGCACAGTGAGGGAGCAGTACAGCCCACACAGGTACACTTGTGTCTCAGAGGTGCTGGCTCACAAGGTGGGGGCCCTACGGGTGGGGTGCTGGTCGTAAGTTACAGTTGGGGAGAGCTTGAGATGGCTCCTTGTGCAGCTCATGAACTTTGTCACTCCACTGTTTGCAAACTGGCAAGTTAAACAGGCATGTGCATTTAAAGCTGTTATCTGTCTCAGCAGTATCCTTCCTAAACCATCTGGAAAAAAACCCACATTAAAAATCAATCTAAAATACTCAATACAGTCCTCAGTAGAATGTTTAAGAACATTTCTTTCTGAAGCTTATTTCAACACTATATTCTCTTTGGATTTTCCAGCATATCTGACACTGAAAGTGTTTGCAGCAGGTCTCACTCAGTGTGCGGTTGTTGGTTTGGTTGTCAGTGGTTTAGTTTTTTACAGGAGCTCTAATAGTCCTTTAAAACCCCCAGCAATAAAAAACCCCAGGCTCAAAATAAATACTGAAAAAAATGCAAGTCAGTGCACAAGAGGGTGTTTTCAGTATATGCAAGGATAGTCACAGTGTTAAAGGTTTAAAAGGAAATAAAATAAACTTTTTTCTAAAAAAATGATAAATTATTGTGGCTGACTGTGTTCATTTCCACCCTTGAAATAACATTCTTTTGAGGTCCTGTATCAGGAACAGGTGGGATATTCTGTACCAGGATGGAACAAGACACTTAGAGCCTTTACATTGGTAAAGATACTCTGCCTACCTCGTGTCAGAGAGCACTTACAGGCAGACAGACAGACATGAGGCAGGCCTTATTTGCAGAACACAATAAGGAAAAACCCAGTGAGATGATGGGAGCTTTGGTCTGTGCCAGCAAGTGCAGCACCCTGTCCCATGTAATGAAGCTGTTAGGACAGACCATGTGACATCCAGCATTAAGCTGTGCAAATTAACCTCTTACTACTGACCTGGTTTCTGCCACCCAAACTCCTGCTTGTGCGTAGAGGAAGAGTAAAGGAGGTAAAAAACTGGGACGGGACAGGAACATGTGTCTGTAAGGCTTTTGGTGAACTGTCTCCAGTTCTCTGCTTTCTCCACAGAATTCCTAACTCTCTCATTCCCAAACTAGCTTGTGGGAGGGCAGGCTGATAGTCAAGCACGGGACTCTAACAATAGGTCTTTGTGCCAATGCTATCTCCATCTTAGACTGGTTTGTCCCAAGCTCTCCCTTGCCTGGGCCAGTTTGAGAAGTCTTCTGAGGCAGGGTGGGCTGGAGGTGGGACTGTAGATATGTGTTACACTAAGCTCATCTTTCATTTTTTGAAGAGTAACCTGGCTGAAGGCATCAGGACTGAGGCTGTCCCAAAACCATCTGCAAATATCACAGCCATGCCCTGCTCCTCACATCCTGCAGAAAGGCATGTCTATGTGGTCTTTAGACCCTAAGCCAAGAAGCAGCTAATTGCAGGGATAGATTCCCATGGACTGAGTCCATCTTCCCCTCAACCCCACCACACACTTAATCCCAGCCCTCACTGTCACGCCAGCCCCCCTCCCCACAGCAGCACCCACCTAGAGCCCACCTACAGCAATGTGCATGGAACAACACCATGTACTGTCTCCATGCCTAGGTGGGGGCAAGGCTGCCAGCACTGCTCAGAAAACCATGGCCTTGCATCATGCAGTCAGTACCAAGCACCTGCTATGGCAAGATGTGAAAACAATAGAGAGACTCAGAAAGCAGCCTGGGGACATTTCTTGGCTTGAGTAGTAGCATCAGGTGAGACAGAGTGCAGAAACCAAATCTAGAAAGAGACAGAGGTGTTCAGGAAACTGCCCAAAGGTTCTCCATCACAGGAAAGGGGAAGATGTGGGCTCTTAGCTTCAGGAGTGGAAGCAGTGAGAGCTAAAGTGTCTCTAAACCAAATATTCGAAAAGAAGACACTGTAGGGATTAGCTACAGGGTATCCTGGGAGCTCCATGGGGTCACTGAGAGGGACTGGATCTGACAAGGCAATTCCTGTGAGGCACCACTGCTTTTGCCACAGCCGGTCTGCCAGGACCAGATGTTCCTTGCCACAGGGAGAATGAGTAACAGAGGGAAGACAGAGCAACAGGATTTTGTTGTTTTTTCATGTTGTCTCTACTGAGGAAGGCAAAAGGAGGTGCGTTGTTGGCAGAATATTAATGAGTGCTCTGGTTTGTGTCCCAAAGCATGGAGTCACACAAGGTGCTTCTTTCAAATAGCAGCAAAGGAGCTGAGGCTGATGGTATGCACAGGGCATCTCTGCCAGCTGTACCCTGGCAACCAGAGCCCTCTCCAGGGTCCAGCCAAAAAGCTGATGCTGGGGCATATCATCTTTGTCCAGGGGCAAAGATATGATATGATTATCACAGAATCAAGGTTGGAAGAGACCACTAAGTTCACCAAGTCCAGCTGATAACCCAGCACTGCCATGTTCACCACTAACCCATGTCCCCAAGTTGCCACATCTGCATGTTTTTTGAATGCTTCCAGGGTTGTTGATCCCACCACTTCCCTGGGCAGCTAGTTCTAATGCCTGACCATGTTTTCTGTGAAGAAATTTTTCGCAATGTCCAATCTAAACTTCTAAACTTCCCCTGGTGTGACTTGAGGCCTATAGCTTGTTTCCTTTTTCGCTCCTCACAAAATGTGCTTCAGACCCTTCACCAACTCTCTTTCCTTTCTTTGGTGCTCCAGCATCTCTATGTTTTTCTTGTAGAGAGGGGCTGATATGATATGATATGATATGATATGGTATGATATGATAAGTTATGATATGATACAGGGAAGAAAGCTGAATCCCTCTCTTATGTCCAGAGCCAAGCTACACCAGTACACGTTGGTGATTGTCTTCCCAGCACGTCAGGGAGGCCATAGATTCCTCACTTTTGGAACGTGGCAAGACTGGAGAGAGTCATGCTTTGAGCCTCATTACTCCCAGATCTGGGCCCTTCTCTCAGGGTTACCAGTTGTCCCTTTCCCTGGCAACCTTCCCCTGGCAACCTTCCCCTGGCACAAGGCCTCCTACAGATCAGGGAGGAGAGGCAATCTGAGCACCCACAGATCCCACTGCACCACTGAGAAACAGAGACTGCACCTCTGATGATGCCAGTGCCAGGCTCCCATGCTCAAGGGAAATGCTCTCCCTTTTGTGGTCCCCTTAGCCATCCTCTGGCTCTGATGTTGGGAGCCAGCCAAGGTGGGAACACAAAGTAAATAAGAGCAAAAAAGTCTCCCTCAAGAGTGGGCTTGCCTAGCCTGGAATGCTCTTTCCAGCTTTTCCCTTGTTCCCTGGGATGTTCTCTGGGAGGAGGACACCCCAAATGATATGGGTTTGAAATGTCAGAATGTAAGGTCTGAAATGCCAGAACCATCAATCACAGGTGACAGCCTTGTCATGTGAGGATGAAAGTATTTGAGAAATTTGGATTTGACAGTCCTTCAGCATCTGACAGGTAAGATTGTCATGATATTTATTTCTTTCTCTTGAAAGAGCTTGAGTGCCAACTGTGACTGACAGATGGCACATCCTCTGCTCCCCAGTACTTCAGGATGGGCTTCCTGTGCCACTGTGAGCTTATGGACCTTTTGATGCAAACCCAATCTCAGTGCTCTGCTGGGCTGTACTGCATTGGCTGGCCATATGAGAGAGATCTGGTCTTTGAACAAAATTAATTCTGAACATTTGCTTCATCATCAGCTGTTGACATGATGACTTATTTCCTGAACAGTCTGTATGCCAGTGAAATAAGCACCTGAAAAGAACAGAGTTAGATGCTGTTTTAGCAGCAGAACACCTAATCAAGTACTGAAATCAGTATTACTTGGGGATACATTTAAGTTGTATTTCTCTATTGATGGATTTTCTTCCCATCTCTCTAGNCCGAGGAAGGCAAAAGGAGGTGCGTTGTTGGCAGAATATTAATGAGTGCTCTGGTTTGTGTCCCAAAGCATGGAGTCACACAAGGTGCTTCTTTCAAATAGCAGCAAAGGAGCTGAGGCTGATGGTATGCACAGGGCATCTCTGCCAGCTGTACCCTGGCAACCAGAGCCCTCTCCAGGGTCCAGCCAAAAAGCTGATGCTGGGGCATATCATCTTTGTCCAGGGGCAAAGATATGATATGATTATCACAGAATCAAGGTTGGAAGAGACCACTAAGTTCACCAAGTCCAGCTGATAACCCAGCACTGCCATGTTCACCACTAACCCATGTCCCCAAGTTGCCACATCTGCATGTTTTTTGAATGCTTCCAGGGTTGTTGATCCCACCACTTCCCTGGGCAGCTAGTTCTAATGCCTGACCATGTTTTCTGTGAAGAAATTTTTCGCAATGTCCAATCTAAACTTCTAAACTTCCCCTGGTGTGACTTGAGGCCTATAGCTTGTTTCCTTTTTCGCTCCTCACAAAATGTGCTTCAGACCCTTCACCAACTCTCTTTCCTTTCTTTGGTGCTCCAGCATCTCTATGTTTTTCTTGTAGAGAGGGGCTGATATGATATGATATGATATGATATGGTATGATATGATAAGTTATGATATGATACAGGGAAGAAAGCTGAATCCCTCTCTTATGTCCAGAGCCAAGCTACACCAGTACACGTTGGTGATTGTCTTCCCAGCACGTCAGGGAGGCCATAGATTCCTCACTTTTGGAACGTGGCAAGACTGGAGAGAGTCATGCTTTGAGCCTCATTACTCCCAGATCTGGGCCCTTCTCTCAGGGTTACCAGTTGTCCCTTTCCCTGGCAACCTTCCCCTGGCAACCTTCCCCTGGCACAAGGCCTCCTACAGATCAGGGAGGAGAGGCAATCTGAGCACCCACAGATCCCACTGCACCACTGAGAAACAGAGACTGCACCTCTGATGATGCCAGTGCCAGGCTCCCATGCTCAAGGGAAATGCTCTCCCTTTTGTGGTCCCCTTAGCCATCCTCTGGCTCTGATGTTGGGAGCCAGCCAAGGTGGGAACACAAAGTAAATAAGAGCAAAAAAGTCTCCCTCAAGAGTGGGCTTGCCTAGCCTGGAATGCTCTTTCCAGCTTTTCCCTTGTTCCCTGGGATGTTCTCTGGGAGGAGGACACCCCAAATGATATGGGTTTGAAATGTCAGAATGTAAGGTCTGAAATGCCAGAACCATCAATCACAGGTGACAGCCTTGTCATGTGAGGATGAAAGTATTTGAGAAATTTGGATTTGACAGTCCTTCAGCATCTGACAGGTAAGATTGTCATGATATTTATTTCTTTCTCTTGAAAGAGCTTGAGTGCCAACTGTGACTGACAGATGGCACATCCTCTGCTCCCCAGTACTTCAGGATGGGCTTCCTGTGCCACTGTGAGCTTATGGACCTTTTGATGCAAACCCAATCTCAGTGCTCTGCTGGGCTGTACTGCATTGGCTGGCCATATGAGAGAGATCTGGTCTTTGAACAAAATTAATTCTGAACATTTGCTTCATCATCAGCTGTTGACATGATGACTTATTTCCTGAACAGTCTGTATGCCAGTGAAATAAGCACCTGAAAAGAACAGAGTTAGATGCTGTTTTAGCAGCAGAACACCTAATCAAGTACTGAAATCAGTATTACTTGGGGATACATTTAAGTTGTATTTCTCTATTGATGGATTTTCTTCCCATCTCTCTAGGAAATGAATGTTGTGGCTTATTCTTCAGCCTGGTCCTCATAGGAAATTAAGTTTCCTTGGCCTCTGTGTGTTTGTACATGTCTGTGTGTCTATTCCAGTCTGTTAGCTTTTGAACTACAGGCAACTTTCAACCCACATTAGAGAAGAGTTTCATGAAAATAAGCACCCAGGTAAAAGCCAGGTAAAAGACAGACTGCAGTAGTGTCTTTACAGAGCAGAGGTATTGTCAACCCAGCAAAATCCAGCTGTGTGGAACAGATGTCAACGGCGACTGAGCTTCGTTAGCTCTGCTGTTCACCTGATTATTTGTTTTCTGTACTAAAGCTTACAGAAGAGAGATAAGCTCTTTCTTGTTATCTCCACAGTAGATCCCACTAAAGGGTATTTCCAGGGAGTCAGTAAGTCAATCAGATGGCCTCTGCTGGAATAATCTTAAGCAGTGCTACTGTGAGCTACCTTCTGACTCTTTGGTTCAGTCCTTGGGCAACACTTGGTCTTTCTGATATTGCCAGGTGGCATTTTGACCAAAATGCAGGCCAATGTTTCCTTTGAGAGCTGCTATATAAAAGTGACATATCTCCGTTATACATGGGATAGACATGAGCTCACTTCAGGTAAAATCCATGCTGTTGTGAGCAGGTGTCTGGAGACAGATGATGTGATAAGTTTAGACTATGTCCAGGTTGCCAGGCAGGGACAGAGTCTGCTGCTTGCAGCTTCTCAAATGTAAATCTCAGCCTTGCTGTCTTCTGTCAACTGGGGCTAGAAAAAGCGGCTCCGATTTTGCAGCATTTTCTTCCTGTACTTTCTCCTGTGGAATGGGGCTGCTCTGAACAGAGTGGGAGTGTGGGGCAGATGCTCTGCTTTGCTGCAGCAGGTCCCACTTGCAGAACAAACCAGCTGACCTACCAAGTGTGCCAGGTGGGATTCATACATGCTCAGCAACTCTGCCCATTTCAGACAAAAGAATTCACTGGGGATTTCCTGGTAAACAACCTTACATCATCTTTGCTGCTTAAGCATACCTGGCTCCAAACACCTTACTGTCTGTTTCAAACCATCTTCTACATCCCTGCTGTTATTTTTACCTTTGTCTTGCATTTGCAGAGGTTGTCATGGGCTTTAGACACGACTAAGCTAAAGACTGCTCCATGTGGCATAGGTATAAATACCTCTGTAAATGGTTTCTTCCACCAATAACATAAGGATGCTCTTTCCTACTCAGGAAATAATTATCAGCCTGCGGGAGCAGTCCGTGCTCATTCTTTTGGGTACCCTTGGCTGGCAGCATGGTGCCTCCCACCATGACAATTGTGGGGTCTCCTGCTGGAGGACAAGCCTCTGCTCTTCCCAGCTGAGTGCCAGCCAGGTCACACTGCTACCCACCAGTGGAGGGGCTCCTGCATGCCTGAGTGGTGTCATATTGCCCTTGGGTGCTGGGAGAACAAGGGAAAACTCAGGGTAACCCTGTGCCAGGACAGCTTGGCATTGACTGGCTTTTGCTGACTCCTTTCTCTCATATGTTTTTATCTTCTATATCTCCCATTCCAGTGCCAGTCATCCTTCTATCTGTCTCTATTGTCCTTTTGCCAACCAACCTTGGCTGCATCCCATGGGCCTCCTGTGTCATCCCTGTCCCTCTGGCTGCTCTGTCACTGGGAGGGGGCAGAAGGTCAGACCACTTCCTCCAAAATCCTCTCCTCTTACCACCTGACATCAATGTTTTCAGCATACTCTCTGCCTGACTCAGCTCCTGTCCCACAGGCAAAAACTCCATCACTGCCTGTGTTCCCTGCTCCTGGGTCCCTTCTTCACGCCTGCATCTCCTGCTGGCAGAGGATCACAGTCCATGCCTTGGGGTGTGAAAACCCAGGACACAGCCACCCACACCATGCTGCAGGCATCCAAAGGGCTGTTTAGGCTAACATTTTAAACAGCAAATATTTTGGAAAGCTTCTCTGCTATCACGGGGGCAGATGTTCCTCTGCATGTTGCATCTGTGCTCTGGGCTGCGCGGCAGGGAGACAGCTCCTCCTGCCTGAGGGTGCCTTCAGCTCGCCGGGCATCTGCCTGCCTGCCTGGGCACTGGCAGAGAAGACAAGAGGCTTTAGAAGAGGGTTTCCCTAAGCACAGAGGAAACTCCCTTTCAGACTGTGCTTCTTGTTTTCTCCATACTCATTCACTTACACTTTTCCACCATACTGTGGAAAGCTACTTGTGGCATTTCAAAGAATTAGCTTGATCATTGCTATAGATTTCTGAGAAGTTGATTGTAACATAATATGTCTGAAAAGGTCTTTACTGTTCTTTTGCTATTTTTTTGTCCTTTTACAACAGTGATCTTTCATTTCATCTCTACCTGTAACTTTTTCTATGGCCTTATACAAATATGATTTACAAAGAAATGCCCTGATACCACTTGTTCCTATATACATTGCCTCCACTTATTAGCCTTTATTACCTCAAATGCTTCCTATTTCAAAGAGATTTGTTAGCTTTCTCCTCACAGACACAAATCCAGTTTGAATTTTACTTCTGTTTAAGGCTTATTTCATTTTTGTGCAATCCTGACATTCTCCCCATTGGAAAAATGCTTTCAGCAGCTGCAGAGCTGCTCTGGCTGGCATATTGGCCTTTCATGGCCAGTTTTTCAATATTGGTTTGAAGTTATATGTTTTATGCTTCTCTATTGGGTTTGCATGGCCAAGCTTTGGAAGCAGGGGGCTACAGGGATATCTTCTGTGAGAAGCTGTCAGAAGCTTCCCGATGTCTGATAAAAACAATCCCTGGCTGCACCAAGACGTATGTGTTGCTTACCAAGCCAATTAGAAACGATGGTAACACCTCTGTGACTACAGATTTAAGAAGGAAAAAACAAATTTATTGCACAGTTTTAATTGTGGCCAGAGAAGAGTGGAGTGAGAACATGTGAGAGGAACAACTCTGCAGACACCAAGGTCAGTGCAGAAGGAGGGGCAGGAGGTGCTCCGGATGCTGGAGCTGAGATTCCCCTGCAGCCCATGGTACAGACCATGGTGAAGCAGCTGTGCCCCTGCAGCCCATGAAGGACCACGGGGATGCAGAAACTCACCTGCAGCCCATGGAGGGCACAGGGATGGAGAGATCCACCATGCTGGAGTGAGTGGTTGCCTGAGAGGAGTCTGTGAACCTGTGGGAGGCCCGTGCTGGAACTGACTCCTGGCAGGGACCTGCAGACCCGGGGACAGAGAAGCCAACTCTGGAACAGGTTTCCCTGTAGGATTTGTCATCCCATGGAGGACCCACACTGGAGCAGCCTGTCCTTGAAGGACTGCACCCCATGGCAGAGTGACTCACGTTGTAGCAGTTTGCAGAGAACTGGTGCTCATGAGATGGACCCACTTTGGAGAAGTCCATGGAGAACTGTCTCCCATGGGAGGGACCCCATGCTGGGGCAGGGGAACAACTCCTCTCCCTGAGCAGTGCAAGAAACAACCTGTGATGAACTGACCGTAATACCCATTCCCTGTCTCCCTGCTCCCCTGGGAGGGGAAGAGGTAGAGCTGTGAAGGAGGGAGGGGTGAGGGGAAGGTATTTTTAAGGTCTTACTTTGCTTCTCATTATCCTGCTCTGATTTTGTTAGTAATGAATTTAATTAATATCTCTAATTAAGTCTGTTTTGCCCATGATGGTATTTGGTGAGTGATTGCTCCCTGACCTTATCTGAACTCATGAACATTTGTTATATTTTCTCTCCCTTGTCCATCTGCAGAGGAGAGTGAGAGAGAGGCTGTGGTGGGTGCCTGGCATCCAGTCACTGTCAACCCTCTACAGCTCCTTATGGAAACATAAAACAAATTGTGAATCTCATTAGTCACTTAGAAGCAAATCTAAGTGTTTACTGCGTGTTGACTAAACATTGCATTCTGGCTATTTGTTTCTCGGGCAAAAATACTCCTTTCTGCAATGACAGAAAACAAGAGATGTCTTAGTATCTACTTTGCATCGCCTTGTCCTACACGTAAAACAGAATGGAACCTCACAGATATGCAGACATCCCCACATGCTCTGCCAGCTACCAGGTTCAGGGATTGGAGGCCTCTGCTGCTGCAGTGGGCAATCTGATGTGAGGCAGCTATCAGAGCAGTCGCAGCATCATATTTCTCCTGCCTTTGGCACCCCACACAGGGTTTCCCTTTTTCCCAGTAGCTACCTTATCTAAAGCTGGCCCAGGATGCCCTACACAAGCTGCAGAGGAATTAGGGAGCAACGTGATCAGTGAGAGCTTCTTCTGACACATTTCAAATGACTGCACAATGTATGCAATTCTGTGCAATACTTCAAGCGACACTTCTGTGTGATGAGAACTCCGAAATCTTGCTTCGAGCTAAAGTTTCAAGAGGCTAAAAATACTGTCAGAAGTAGGAGAGTACTGAGGATGGAGAAGAAAAGGGCTTCATTTTTCTACATTTTATCTTTGGCGTCTCTTGGGGTTTGAGCCTTTTGATTTAAGATGAGCCCTTGGCTACCAGTAATAACCACATTATAGCATGTCATTAGGAGCCAAGCTTCCTTTTATACTGCACAAGTTTCTTTACCTCAGAGTATCTCTTTTAAAAATCTCTTGCTTGACTTTTTTTGAGATGGCATTTGATCTTTTTCCCCTCAGCTTTCATGGCATTGACGACTTATAACCACTCTGTGATTGATATGACATATTCAGGTATTTCTTGATCCTTTTTCCAGTGAAGACTTCCTAACAGAAGTTCTAGTCAGACTTCCAAAATCTGCAAACTTGTATTTGGCAGAGCTATAATTCAACACATGCCAGTAACTCCAGCTTTCAAAGTCATGCCATTCATCCTGTATGATCTTCCAAACCTTCTTTGAACTAATGATGACTCCAAACACACATCTTTACTAAACTTCAATGAAAAATATCCCATGCTTGTGCCGGGTCTGTTGTGAAAATACAAGGTAAGAGAAACTTCAAGTTTTCATCCCTGTCTTTGAAGCCTTCCCTGGGAAACTCCCAGCATGACAGTATTTACTTTATCAGTATTAGACAGAATTTCTTCTCTGAAATAATAATGATGACAACACCAAGGTAAACAAAAAAGAAAAAAGAAACAAAAAACCACCAGATCGATCATTTTAGAGTTCTTCTGTTTGTATTTCCTTCTCCAGCTTCAACAATAAATTATGATATGGGACAGTTTGTCATCCACTCCACGAAAATCCAGATAGATAAGGTCCATCATAGAGTTTAGAAATGTTTTTAGGTTTTGAAAATCAGCTTCTTACTGAAGAGCGATATTAGCTGGCATGAGCCACATTTGATAGCTCATAGTACATTTTATCCTGTTTTCCTTTTGCTCCACTGGCTTTGTTTCAAAAGTTCAAGATTTGCCCTGAAGCTGTGCATACTACCGAAGCTGCAATATTTGCCACTGTTGCCCAAGCAATTAATCTGTTTTCCTCTGTTTCTATCCCTCTCTGTCTCCTGAATTAGTTTATTTTTTTGCTATTCTTTATCATGCTATTTCTCATTTCATAGATTTAGTGGAAAATAGTTAATCTTCTGTCCTTGTTTCCCTCTTCTGTTATGCATTTTAGGGAGGAAATGTTCAGGCCTGCCATATTTGCATTTATGAGTTTTTGCTCCAAATTTGTTGTGGTAATTTTCATAACCTCATTCTCATTAGCTGTGTGTTCATTTAGAGTCCTTAATTTCTCTCTCTCAAAAAAATAATCCTTTTGAAGTCAGAATTCTTAATTGCAACATTTAGTTGTGTTTATCTTTCAATTTACTTTAATTTCAATGATCTCAGTTCCCAGAATTCCAGCGTATTTTCTACAGCCACCAGTAATTAAAATCAGCTAAAATCACATTGCTTGTGCCTGATGGCAGGACAGCCACAGCAGCTTTTTGCTGGCAGTGGTAGGCAAGCATGGAGCAGAACTGCAAATCTGCTTGCAGATGTTCATGTGAAGTGAAGAGTGAGATTACCCAGGGAGAGTGTAAGGAGAAGAGCAAGCCAAAGACAGACCCTTATGAATAAAAAAAGACTCAAAGACTTGCAGACAAGCCCCTAGTGAGATCACAGTATATTATTGTTCTGGAAATAAATGACACCAAAAGCTCTGTAGTAAATGTGTGAGAGTAAATTGAGCAATCCTGGATGACTGCTGATTCCCACCGGTAGAGCTGAAAGGTCTGGATAACAAACAAAGGCAACACATGTTCTCCAGTTGAAAGAGAAGATAAAATGATGGTGCTACTTTAACTTGTGAATGTGCTTATATAGCACAGGTTGTGTATGTCAGTGTTCCCAGAATAAATCCCAAGCTAAATACTCATTAATGCTGTGTTACACATACAGAACAACCTCAGAACTGAGGGGTATGAACTATGCTTATAATATGCTATTGCTTAACTATAGCTTAAAAAAAGATAATGTGCCTTGATTGTTTTATTGCACAGGTCTGCATTCGAACACAGCAGGTGTGGGGATCTGGGCATCCCCTCGCTTTTGCTACTGCAAATTAGTTGTGCCTGAGAACTGGATGCATTAGGATTGAGAATGGCCATGTGTGTTTCCTGGTGATGAGGTCACAGAATCACAGAATCACAGAACTGTTAGGTGTTGGAAGGGACCTTGGAGATCATTTAGTGCAACCCTCTGCCGAGGCAGGGTCACCTGGAGCAGGGGACACAGGAATGTGTCCAGGTGGGCTTTGAATGTCTCCAGAGAGAGAGACTCCACGCCCTCCCTGGGCAGCCTGTTCCAGTGCTCTGCCACCCTCAGTGTAGAGAAGTTCTTCCTCATGTTGAGATGCAACTTCTTATGCTTTACTTTATGGCCACTGATCCTCGTCCTGTTGCTGAGCACCACCGAGGAGTCTGGCCCCTGCTCGTGGCCAAGGTATGAACTTTCTGGTATGTTCTTCATATCTCAAGCAAGAGCACCATGGGTGTTTAGAAATCATGATAAGGAACACAAGCATGTCTTCTGCCACTTTACCTTGCTGAGAGATAGCCATCTCAGATTGGAAGAACCCAAAGAGATGTTCTTACTTCACAGTAAGTTACCTTCTATGTCAAGAAGCCTAAAATGGCACATTTCCCCCTCTTTAATTTATATATTTAAAAAGTGGCTGGTGAGAATCTAAGTCCTGGATTTCTAGTTAAGAATTTAGAGATACATTCCCTCAGAGAGTAAGTTCCTTCACTTTCTTTTATTGACTTGCCTTAATGCTGCTACATTTAGGTGGGAATAGGAGGAAATACTGGGAAAGGGACGTGGGTGCTGTTTGACATGCTGGGACACCCTGTCCTTCCCTCTGCACATATAGGACAGTACAACTCCCTTGAGTGCTAGGAGCTAAACTCTGTTTTCTGAAGGAAGTACATATATATCCACTCAGGAATACAACTCACATTCTTTTACTGATGGTTCACTTGGGGATACACAAAACTGTATTGGGAAAAGCGGTATTTAATATGCTTATTTTTAATGCTCAGCAGTACATTTCACTGGTGAGAAAGAAGGAAAAATCATCAGAAGCTCATGTGGGTATCATGTAAGTGTCTGAGGCATCTGTATCATACCTACAGGGTATCCCAGCTCTTTTCTTTTAATGTCAGTCACTTCATATTGTTACTGATTCATACTGTTAAATACGAAGATAAAAAGCCTTTGTTGCAATCCTTGTTGCTTTTGTCATTTCCCAACTCATATACTTTTGAATCCTTCTATTTTATATCTCTCAATCTTTTGTTAAGAAAAGTAAAAGCTTAATTTTAGATCTGCTAGCATTTATTTCATATTTGTTCATGTTTCATGTCTAACAGACATGGGGAGAAAAAAGTGGAGTTAAAAGAAAAGTTGGCACACTATTTTGAGCTTCCCACAAGAAGACACCAGATCCTTTGGGTGGGGAGCTCAAACTGGAACAAAAAGTAACAGCTGCCTTTTACAAGATCTTGGCAGTTTTAAGTTATGCTTGTGCTTGCTGCTTTTGTTTCCTGCTGTCCCTATTTCTGATGTTTCCATTGTTGATACCTGTGCACAGCAAAGACAGAGGAGCCGAGAGAAAAACTGCTCCCTGAGGAATGGATTGCCTTCCTCCAGTGAGTGATAATTAGAAACGTAAACAACATCCTTTATAGTTTTAAATGGAACTTAGTAGTGGAAAGGAGGTTAATTCTTCTGTAAAATCTTTGAAAATTCTTTTCCTGTGTAAACAACCTCCAGAAGTTATTGTTTGGGGTTTTTTAAAATATATTTTCCTTGCTTCATTATAGTCTAATCATAATCTAAATACACATCTGATTTTCAACACAGCATTTGTTTGTCAAAAATCGGAGCTCAGGGCTTTGCACAGGGAAGTGATACATTTTTAAAAATTTTGTTAATCTGAAAACAAAGATAAAAAACAAAGTACCAGATCAGAACATGTCCTCTCATGTGCATGTCATCCATTCTGTTCATCCATTTAGTAAGCACATTTTTTATCTCTTCTACAGAATAAAATCATGTTGTCATTATCTTTTCCTTACCAGTGTCACTGTGATGTTATTTACAGTTCTCCAAGGCCAGCAGCCTAAAGACAGTGCTTTTTCTCCCCAACATAGTCCATATGCAGCAGGTACCTTTCAAGTGTTTTTCAGTCTGCAATCTTTTACTAAGACTTCCTGGGAAATCAGTTGCTACAAGAAAGTAATTCTTTATGCAACTTATGACATGCTGCTTTCTTGTATTGTGCAACAACCACAAATTTTTTTGCCCATAATTCTTACACCTTGTATAACTTTGAAAATTTAAATCTCTAGAGAGCTAATTGCTGTTTCTTCCCTCAGCTTTTTCCTTCTTCATGAACCTATAGAATCAAGTCACAGAATGGTTTGTGTTAGAAGGGATTTGAAAGCACTGTAAGGCTGCTATGAGGTCTCCCTGGAGTCTTCCCTTCTCCCATCTGAACAACCCCAACTCTCCCAGCCTGTCCTCACAGGAGAAGTGTTCCAGCCCTCTTGTGGCCCTCCTCTGGACCTGCCTTGCATTGGGGAATCCAGAGCTGGATGCAGCACTCCATGTGGGGTCTCACCAGGGCAGAGGGGGTGAATCTTCTCCCACGACCTGCTGGTGGTGCTGCTTTTGATGCAGCCCAGGATGGAGTCAGCTTTCTGGGCAGTGAGTGCATATTGCAGGTCATGTCCAGTTCTTCATCCACAAGTATCCCCAAGTCCTCCTTCAAGGATTAATCCTCCAGTCTCTCCTGCTACTGGTGATTGCCCTGACCCAGGTGAAGAACTTTGCATTTGACCTTGATGAAGTTCATGAGACTGGCGTGAACAGGCTAACAGAGTGAAGAGTTATGGCATCTCTCGTGGTGATAGGAGTAAGATCATGAGCTGCACAGCCAGAGCCTTCCCAAAAGCCCAGCATGAAGGAGATTTCTCTCAGGCCTGATCATTTATTGAAGTTCATACTCAATAAAAAGATCCCGAAATAGCAAATACTGTAGATAACTTTGATCTATGAAGTGTAAGCTCCAGGTGAAACACCTTGAAATTAAAAGAAGGCTTAAGGAGCATTTCACATTTGGGCTAGGCTAACAGTGGATGTGTGGAAAATTTCTGCTTGCTATTGTGACTTGGCTATCATGAAATAACAGATGATCACGCACCGGAGGCATTAGACATTACAGCTATACCTCAGACCCGGCAGTTCCTGTGTCTGGAGGCTGGTCTTCAGGATAAGACTTAAGGTGCGAAGTGTGATGAGGTTCAACTACTCCCAGCTTCTTCAGCTCAGAAAGATTTTCCTAGCTGTAAGGGTTTGTTAGCACTTGGTACCTCAGGAGAAATATGATGTTTAATTTGCTGAAGCCCTTTCTTTCAGAGGAGCAGAAGAAAACTGTGAAAATCTCTCATTGGGAAACAGAGAAAGGTTTATATCCAGATGGCAGCACCTGCAGAAGAATTTGTGTTGAAGTCAGCCCAGGCACAGCTATGTGACTCATCTGGCTGCCCAGTCTGTTCTCCACTGTGGATTCCCATGATTGATCCTCCACCCTAGAACTGCAGAACGCCATTTCGTTAGCTCTTGGGTTATTCTTCTTTTTATTCTTCTTGGATACAATCAATTATCCTTTCACATGATGATATTTTAAAAGACATATTGTGACATAATTTTGTAATCCTTATGTTCTTTCTGCCATTTCTTTTCTTAATGCTTTTTTTTCCACTGCCAGAATTCCATTGAATTAATAATACAGTAATTATCTGAAATGATGCTACCTATTAGATGCATATGTTTTATTTTCCTTCATCTAGTTGGCTTCCTCTGGTCTTGATTTTAGTTTCAGATTCAAATTTGTCTTCACTGCATTGACTCAGAAACAAAAAATGAAAACCATTCAAATTTTGTCCAGGGTGAGGGAAGAATGGAAGAGGGAAAACTTTTGGCACGTTTGATTTTTCAACATTTATCCTCAAGCTAATAGGAAAATTTGATGGAGATCAAGTGCCATGGCTGAATGAGTTTATTTTAGCTCTGAAAATTCAGTTGCAATCAATTTTTCTTAGAAAAGGAGAGTTTCTGGATAAATAATAAATGCAATAAGGATTGCTTAGCTGAGAATAAACAATGGAGGAGGAAGATATGGGTATTTTAGCTAACAGAATAACTAAACCTCCATGTTATGTTAAATAGGAAACTGTCAAATAGTATGAAGGAATATGAGCTACAAGGTGAAACCATCTGTGGAGCTCATTCTCTGATGTTAAAAATTATAGACTCGAACTGAGAGTTAGGTACAAAGGGGATATCTGAAGGATCATGGTTGCACCTTTTCAGAAGAAAAGTGAAAGACATTTGCTCCTGTTCAGTGTAGCACTGCAAAGGCTGAGCTAAGATTGTTGCCTCTAAAACTTTTGTTTTAGAGCAGGGCAACAAAAGTAGTCTTTGGGGGAAATAAGTAAAATGCCCCAAATTATATATTTGTACATTTTGGATGTAAGTGAGGAGACATTTTCGGTGTCAGGGCAGCCAAACGGGGATGGCTGTCCAGAAGGAGGTGTTCAAGGCAAAACATTTAAACAATTTAAAGAGTTCAATTTAAAGTAAGAGTTCACAGAGTTCATAAAAATTCATGTGCATGAAGGAAAGTGATGTCTGCAGAAGTACTTTGAACAGCTCCTGTGCTGCTCCCATGTCAGGATGCCTCAGCCAGAGGAAGGAATTTAGGGGAGAGCAGAGGGGACACATGCATGGCGGGATGCCATAGCCAGGACATGTTGTGGGGTCTGGCTCGGTTTGAACGGTCGGGATGTATGGAGACGAGAGATCTCTGAAGTCTGGTCTTAGAGCATGAAGTTTATTGATAAAGGGCTTGTGTACAGGGGGCCTGCTTGGAGCTGCCAGCTGCAGCTAGAAGCAGGCCAGAAAAACAGGAGGCAGGATAGTAAAGAGAAAGAAGTGCAGGAGCGTGTGTGTAAGAGATGTAAGAGAGATGTAAGAGAGATGTAAGAGAGATGTAAGAGACGTAAGAGTGCTAAGAGAGCTAAGAGATGTAAGAGACGTAAGAGAGCGAGATTCTCCTTTACAATACAATAAATCTTCTTCTGTCTTGAATATTCTATTTTTCATCAACCAATCTAGTACAAGATACAAATCCTATAGCATTTACATACAGCCTATAAGAATCATTGCATTACCATACTGTGTTACATTTTAAACCCTAAAAACTACTCTTTGGACCCCTTCTGCCAAGGTAGTAGGGTCTGCTCTGACCCTTGGACCTGTCTGCTAGCAGAAGGTATTGTTCAATCAAACGGGATTACCTTCAGCCAGCCGCACCATTGTTTTCCAGTTGTTCAGTAACTGAGGCCTGGTATCTCAAAGTATGCCTTCATTTCAATCTCACCTATAGTTTCCATGTTCTCAGCATCTTTTGTCAGGCAATAAGGCTTCCCTGTTTCATCTTCCCCAACACATGTCCTAACCCAGACCTGGGCTTTTAACTGTTGAGATGCTGCCTAAATGGATGTATCCTCTTGTGTCTGTGTTGTGGCTGTAGCGAAACAACTAAATTGGCTAAAAATTGTGGGAAATTTTGAAGTGACCTGTCCTATGCTTCTTGTCATATTCAATATTCATTAAATGAAATCTGTTAGCTCTACTCAGATCTTCCTAAAACTCTGACTTAACATGGTGACATTTAATCAAGAAAAAGCTCTCTTTAACACTGTACATGATAAAAATGATAAAGTGATAACTTTGCTTCAATCATCGTTGACTTGATTTGACTTGGGATAAGCAGTATTCCAAATTGTTTATTTACCAAGCATAGAATCTCAGTTCTTCCATTTGTCAAGCATGGCATCTCAGTTCTCTCATTTTACCAGAAAAATTACTACGAAATCCCAGGCTGTCAATGAAAATGTAACAATGAAATTTAAATTAAAACTTTTAGTAAGAAGTGTGGATTTATTGTGCAAGCAATTCTCTGCTCTGACAAGGCTGTTATTTACAAGATTTTTTAGAAGAGGGGTTTAAAGCCAATGATTTTGCCACCTTAAGAACTTGTATTGCTGGGAAAAAACCTCAACCCCTGCCAAAAGCCCTTGGCCAGGGGCTGATATGGCATTAACTACTTTAGAGCTTGATTCCTTTCCAGTGTATTAGTTTGTCCTTTAACTATCAAGCGTCACATATGTGTGATCAAACTCACCCTAACTGCTGTGAGTAGAGCAAGGAACTAGAGGGAACATCCTGCTGCTGCAAGACTGCGCCTGTGGTGTTCCTGTTTAATACCTTGTCAATGATATGGATGAGGGGATTGAATGCACACTCAGTAAATTCACAGACAGCACCTAGTTGGGTGGGAGTGTTCTGCTGGAGGGTAGGAAGGATCCACAGAGAGATCTGGACAGGCTGGATTGATGGGCCTTAGACAACTCTATGAAGTTCAATAAGGTTCAATAAGGTGAAGCACTGAGTTCTACACTTGGGTCACAACAACCCCATGCAATGCTACAGGCTGGGGGAAGAGTGGCTGGAAAGCTGCCCTGGGAAAAACAACCTGGGGATGCTGGTCCACAGCAGCTGAACATGAGCCAGTGTGTGCCCAGGCGGCCAAGAAGGCCAATGGCACCTGGCTTATGTCAGCAGTAGTGTGGCCAGCAGGACCAGGGCGGTGATGGTCCGTCCCCCTGTACTTGGCACTGATGAGGCCACCCCTGGAATCCCGTGTCCAGTTTTGAGCCCCTCAATTCAAGAAGGACATTGAGGTGCTGGAGTGTGTCCAGAGAAGGACAATGGAACTGGTGAAGGGTCCGGAGCATATGTCCTGTGAGGAGCAGCTGAGGGAGCTGGGGATGTTCAGCCTGGAAAAGGGGAGGCTCAGGGGAGATCTTATCGATCTCTACAACTCCCTGAAAGGTGAGGGTTGGCCTCTTCTCCCAGGCAGCCAGTGACAGGACAAGAGGACACAGATTCAGATGGCTGCAGGGGAGGTTGAGGTTGGACATCAGGAAAAATTTCTTCACTGAAAGGGTGGTTAAGCATTGGAATGGGCTGCCCAGGGGCATGGTGGAGTCACCATCCCTGTGAGCGTTCAAGAAATGACTGGATGTGACACTTACTGCTGTGGTCTACTTGACATGTTGATCAGTCAAAGGTTGGGCACAATGATCTTGGGGGTCTTTTTCAACCTTAATTATTGTATGATTCTATATGGTAGGGCAGATCTGCAAACACAGTGAAGCTGCCCAAAGGCCTTTCCCTGATGTACACACAAATTAGCTGAGAGTGCTGGTGCTGGATCTCTACACCTTGGCTCTGCTTCTGTGATGGAGGCAAGTAGGGTTAGGTGGAAACCTGGAGGGAGTTGAAAAACATTCTACAACTATTAAATCAATTTTTCTTGATAGCTTTGTTGAGCTTGAAAACTGATGTCCTTTTCTCATGTTTGCCTCAGCACCCTCCTTTTCCCTGTTTGGCCACAGAGTGTTGTAAGCTTTTTGGCACAGGGATTAATTCTTATTGTCAAAAGTATCAGGACATCTCAGAGAAGAAGTTGAACAACTGAGGTAGCTTGTTAACAGAAAATTAGAAAGAGCTTCTAGTTCCATGAAGGACACAAAGTCAAAAAGTAGCCTAAATTGCAATAATGCTCTTTTATTCTTCAGGTTACACATCATATCACCCATAGTGTTTTGAAGTTGGTTCTGGAACAAATGACCAGGCTTGTCCATATTGTTAGCCTAAAATCCAATTTCTCAGTTAGTTGCTTCTTATTCTAGAGAGAAAGTAATTGGTCTTAGAGCTTATCTGAAACCTTGTCTCATGCAAAAGAGCAAATTAGAGAACCATGTGTTGGATGTGTGGGTGTAGTAGAGGAGGAATGGAAGAGAATGGATTTCTGTTTACTTCATATCCCCGAATGTTCTGTTAATTACTTTCCTTTCTTCTTCCCTCTTCTCCCATGATGACAGCAGAATTAGCTTATGTCTATGGCTATAAATTATCCCTGTGTCAAATGAACACATGGTTATAGAGTCTGATAGTTTTAATGTTAGAAATTCAACGAAGCCTTAAAAAAAAGTCTTCTAAAATATAGAAGAAATGAGTGATAGGTTTCCTGCTTTTGGTAGAAGAAAGATAATTGAGCTTTTCTCTTGTCACATATAGTAAGGACGGGTCTCCTGCATGATGTGTTGCAGGGGGGAGGAAGGAGATGTTTTTACACACACTCCTGAATCCCATTCCCTGACTGAGGTGCTACTACACTGTTGGGCTAATGCCTCTCATTAAATTAACTGAGAAACAAAACAAAATAAATGCTGTCATCCCTGAATTATCTTAAAGTGAGAGGTCAGCTATAAACACAGATATAAATACATCATTTGACATGGCCAAGTGTGTGCTGTGTAATGTGATGCTGCCACAGCATTCGTAAGCTGCTGATGAGATAGCTCAATTATTCTCATCTACAGATGAGAAATTAGAGGAAAATATTTTTTCACAAAACCACTATTTATTCCAGAGGCCTGAGCTTTTGGGTCTTTTCTGGAAAGCCTCCTGAACCCACGCACAGCAGGTGTGGACTTATGATTCTCATTTGTGTGCTGGCAGTGAGCACGTCTGGACGTTTGCTGTGTCTGCAGGCAGTTTTTCCCCTCCCTTCTTGATGTATTACAAGAAAAATGCACCAATCTTGAAAGTCTTTATCCAGGGCTGTGCATGACATCTGTCACAGGGCAGCTTTCCTACCTGTTGATAAGAACAAATCCACAAGCGAGGGTGCGATGCACTGGAGGAGGGCAGTACACCATGCTGCATCCCCTGCCTGGGGAGCACACTATCCTGAACATCTCCCTGGCATCCCTCCTGCTCCCTAACAAGGGGCACAACTGCAGCAGTTTGTCGCTAGAGGAAGAGAAACAAAGATAAACCAAGAGCCGAGGAAGGAAAAAGAGGAAAGGACTCAGTGTTTGCAACAGGTGTGAAAGAGAGCCCTACTATCTTTTACATCTTGCAGTCTGGCTTCAGTCATAAGCAGCCAGCAGGCAGGAAAACACACTAGTGAGTATCCAGATGCAGGGAAAGAAATGTGGTTTACACAGATTGAAATTGGTGAAAAGAAGTTTGTTAGAAGTTCATGGGTGGAAAATCTACAGTTTCTGTAAGTTTTAGAGCGCCCTGCTATTCTACATGTGAAATACAATTTTTATTTGACAAGCACTGTGTCAACAACTTTTGATTGCCATGTATAATAGAGGAACTTCTCTTTGCAGGATAGTTATTTTTCCTAAACCTCATCCCACCAGTTTCTTTAAAAAACCCGAGAGCTTCTGTTTACTTATTAATGCTTGCAGAATACAAGCCCCCTAGTATTGCACACAATTTATTTTCTTTTCTTTCACCGTACTTCTCTCTCCCTTGAAGTCAATATTTCTCCCAAAAGTAATTTGTTCTACTGTAAATTTAGAGTGTGCTCAATAGTTATTGAAGGAGAGGATTAATGGATCTGTCTGGGGGCAGATAATCAGCAAATCTCACCCCCCAGCTCTTCTAATACAGCGCAACCCTTGAAATGTTATTTCATTCTTCAGTCTCTCTTTCTAGAAGTATTTAGCAGTCCTCATGGTCATTCTGTCCATTATATGACTAGGAAGATCATACTTAAACAGAGGAACCAGTTATGCCTAGGAGAAAATTTCCAAACTAACTGACTTACTGAGGCATCTTTGGCACTTGTGTAAAATTACTTTGATAGAAAAATACACATTATCAATGATGACCAATTTCTTTACCATCTACACAGAACATGTACCATTACAAACAGCCCCTCCTGTCTCTGCTACAAATTCAGGGCTGTCATCATGCCAGATGATCTCTTAGTTCTGCACTTAAATGATAAAAATATAACTGCAACAGGGTTCCCTTTTTAAAAACTATTATTATTTTCTGGCACTCCTTCAATCACAAAAAGGCTGTCCTGTTTTATGTTCCATCCTGCTGATAAACAGTCTCTCCTTATGTATGAGATGTTAGCATGATGGATGGGTGCCAGCTGGCATAACTTCCTATCATAATGATGGGCACCTTCACCCCCAGTCAACACCAGCTGAGTGTGCAGATTTATGTGCCCTTTGCACTGCAGATGAAACTGCCTGACAGGTTTTTATAGGGGAAGGAAGAGAAAATGACAGATGCTCCAAGCCGCACCCTTCAATGTCACAGAGTTTTCTGGTGCACCTCTTACAACCAGAGTCAGAGCTTCCCAAAGTAATTCAGCTGCTATGCAGGCTGCTATTTAGAAGAGCTCTCGACTAATCAGGCATCAAGTACTTCAGAAGACAACATCACACGTATAACAATCCTTCCTTTTTTTGTCTCAATGTACCTATGTATTGTTCCAGCTTTAATTGAATCTATCTGTTGAGGAATTACAGCAGCATGAGGGCAAAATTAATAAATACCCTCCCTTTTGGTTAGAGAAACAGGACTTTGTTTCAAGTGCTGTTCTCCCCATGTTAATATGGTGCATGTTGAATAATAGAGCTGTTTCAAGTGACACGGCTTGGTAACAGTGCTGTGGGCAATTCAATTGCACAGGCTTATTAATGACACACCATAGAGGGGGCTCAGGAAATTATTTCTGTATGTATTCTATGGGACTCCACTGTGGCATGCTCAGTCCTGCCAATATTGGCCCGTATGGCCAGCAAAGGTGAGAGTCTGGACGCAGCTAATATCACTGGATGGCTCCAGACATCTCCACTCCTTGCCTTGGAAAAAGGCCTGGGTCCAGAGCACATCTTGCACATTGTGCAGGTCGGAGCCAAGCCCAGTGCTGAGAAAGGAATGGGATAGTTTGTCCATGTGTCTGGAATATTCTGTCATTCTGAACAATCTGAGTTAATATTTGGGCTTAGAGACATCTTGCTGCTGGAGACAGACAAAACTGGAATGACGTAGGAGTGAGTAATCCCAGGGTTCCTCACTGGTTAGTGGGAAGAAACAAGCACTTACAGACCAGATTCATTCGTCTTTGGACAGAGATGAATCACGCTACATAGACAACTCCTTCTCTCCATTGGCCATAGAGGGAGGCCAGGGCGACAACTTCAGTGCATGTATCAATGATGTAAAAGCCTTCCTTTCCTAAAATGAAACACTCAACTTGTGTCAGTCCCCCATACTTTAAGAAGAGAAATTGACTTATAAGAGAAATGTGCCCTGTGATTTCTGAGATGAGTTTACCTCTTTGCATATCCATGATAACCTTTCTAAGTTACATTTGGTGAGATGAAGAGGGAGATACGACCAAAAAGAGATACCCTTGGGTCATACTTGGTGAGAGGAGAGTAAGGAAAGACAAGAAACAGAAATCTACTGACCTTTTCATTATTTAGAATGAAACAAAACAAAACAAAACTGGGAAATACGAAAGAAAAGACTTGTGATTAATCATGCATTGGGTAGCTTTGATTTCTGCAGAGACTCATCAGGAGTCTGCTATTTGGAGCTGAATCATTCTCTAAAGTCAGGCAATCATTTTCACTAAGTTGATACTGAGCACAATTCATAGTCTAAACATGCAAAGTAAAAAAATCCCTCAGCATTGTTACTCTTCAGTGGGCTCAGAGGTATCTTTTCAAAGAAAAATGAGCAGCTGCTGCTTAACTATTCTTGCTCTCCACTTGAGCAAGGATTAGACTGTTTTTGCACCTGCATCACAATTTGTGCTACTTAAACTACAAAAGAGAAGTGTTACCACTCTAACTCACACTCCTTAAGGAAGCCTTTAGCAAGGTTTTTTCTTGTTGGAGCTTTGTTTTGTGCAAAGTATATCCATCACCTGATGGAATTTTTGATAAATTGTCACCTCATCCTTTGCTGTTCATCAAGCATGCAACACATTGCAAAAAAAGCTGTATGGTGCACCATCTAAATCCACTTCAATTGCTGTCTAAAAGGTTTTTACAGACATATAGCATTAGGAGAAGATGCATTGATCTCCCATTGCCTGGATACCAGTGCTATTTCTGCACTATTACCTGAGTGAGTGAAAACCCTGGGGATAAAACAGAGGATACCCATGCACTTCATCTGCGATCAGAAGGAAATGCAAATGGCAATTACAATTTCCTTTTCTGTGGAAAGAATCATGCTGATGCGTCTTCGCTACCCAGGGAAGGCTTTCAGGAGAGGAATATGACAGCTCTTTGCCCTGGCCAGGCACCTGGGTGAGACACCCCTGATTGCTGACTCCAGGGTGCTGGGATGAGCAGTGTCAGAGACAAACACAGAGACTCTGGTTGAGTGCGTGGCAGTCCATTGCATGTGGGCTCATGCAATAAGAGCCTAAAGTTCATTAAGATCATTTTTTTGGGACTTGGTAGTTTTCAGAAATGGGCATATGGACTTTTTGAAGACCGATCTTCACTGTGCCATGATGTGGCAGACTTGTCTTCTTCTGAGAAAAAGTAGAATCGTCACCATGGTTTTCATAGGAGTGATGGAAGATTGGAGAAAGGGGAAATTACTGGAAACAGTGGAAAGGAAAAATCTCAACACAGTTCAAAGCCAGAAAATTTTATCAAGTATCCCCAAAAGAAAATGAAGGAAGGATAAATGAAGGAAGGATATCAGCCAATATCCTTGGAAATTATTACTCAAATAAGTGGCAGAAATGCTTTTGAGCTTGTGTAGGTTGTTGCAAAGTTTGTACATGCTTCAGTCTGCATCTGCACAATCTCTCCTGTGTGGATATTTCTTTGCCTAGAGTTTGGCAAAGAAAAATGGCTATTTAATACAGTGTTTGACGTTTACAAAGCATTATGTGCCTGTGTGGAAAAGTAGTGATTAATACTAATAGACTTTTTCTCGTTACAAGAAGTCCACAGCCTTTAATCAGAACAGGTGCTGGAAGGTCTTTCCTTAAGAAACAAGCAATGTCTGAAGAAATCAGACAGAAAAAGCAATATATTTAAGGATTTGCCTTTTCCTTCCCTTTGCTAGTGTAATTAACTACTTGTTTGTTCCAGCCCATATGCCTGCTGTTCTTGTTACTGCTTTTTCCCTAACAGCCCAATTCTTTCCCTCTTGTCTGTTAGTGGATTTTCTTGTTTCTGTTTCTCCATTAACCATCTCAGCTATAGGAATTTCAATTTGTTTAGCAAGTCTGAGTGGCTCCTTTGCACCATTTGAACAGTCCCACTCCCACCCCCACTTCCCTGGGATCCTGTGCCCCATGGTTTTGGGAACTCCTTCTCACTTTCCGACAACTGCATCTTTGAAATATGTTATGGCATCATAAGTTATATGATAAATCATATATCATGATGATATACACATATCATCAATCCCACTTTAGACATCTTGTATCTTCGAGGCTGACTCTAATCCATACCATTATCCATGGTACAAGTTTCTTTTCTTCTGGCTGACTCCATTAATAAATACCCTTCCCCATCACCTGTTTCTCCTCATGACCCGTATTTTCAATTATCTGTTTTCATGGGTTTTTGATGCATACTTCAGTTGCAGTTAACTTTTATTCTTGAGCAGCAGCTTCTTTATTCCAGGCTCTGTGGCTTATTTTCTGCAGTTTGGAAAACAACAATGCTTTTATCTTGAGATTTGTTACAAGAACACTGTAAAAGAAAATACTTAGATGAAAAATATGGAGGATTGGAGACAATTAAGCTGTTCATTGTAAATTGCTCACAACTTCTGCCTTGTTTGGAAGGTGGGTTTTCCTTTCTAGTTATGCTTATATAGCTATCTATCTATCTATCTATCTATCTATCTATCTATCTATCTATCTATCCACCTATCCATCTATCTATCCCCTTAATTTATGGATCCTGCTCCTCACTACAGAGAGATCTGGTGTATCTGCTGCTGCCTCCCCCAAGAAATTATTATCTAATCTTTTCCTTATTCACTCTGCCTAGTGTCTGGTTAGCCAGAAAACATATGTGTGATCTATTTCTTTGAGAACATTTTAGCTCCCTGAAACTCCTTTTTTCCTTCCAGATTTGAATCAGATAATTTTCTGGAAGGCTGGCTTTCTGAAGCCAGACGATTTTGTTTCCTTTCCCAAGGAATGTGGTCACACTTCATTCTGATTCCAATTCCTTTCTAATGCTCAAGGTTCTTGCAGTGTCTCCTTTTCAGTTGTTTTCTCGGCTCTCTGTACTCAAAAGCTGTAAAAAGCAGTTGCCAACTTCAAGAAATTGCTGAATTGTCTCTGCCTCCCTGTATTCCTGTCCTGGATACTGGATTCCTCAAAGTTACTTATTCTATAGCTATTGTCCCTTTCTGGAAGACAGAGCTGAAGATGTCAGGCTGTGTTGGCATTGGCAGTGTAGTAAAATGCAGGTTTTGCTCAACCATGTGTTGTTGCTTCCTTCTTTGCTCCAACCCCTGGCACGGAACACCCACAGCAGCCCGCTGGCTGTCTGGGTATTCAGCCCTGTAGGTACTTCCAGCATGATGAAGCCCACTCACAGGTTGTAAGGAGGCCATACTTCTGTTCAACAATTTGTTTAACTTGTTTAACAGGTTAAAATTGCCATTCAGGGTGTATGTAATCTTGTGTTTTCTTAATAGACAAAGACAAAGAGTAATGTCACATGGCTATAGCCATGGTGCAAGAACTGGTTGGTGCTCCTGGCAGATCTTAAGCACAGAAAAGGGGTGGCCTTTCCCTGGAAATCCGGAGAGTTTATGTTTATTCAAAACAGCTGAAGACCAACACCAGGATAAGTGAAATCACATAAGATTCAAGACTTTTGTAAGACTTGATACTTTCCAGGTCCAGGTCCAGGTGCAGTGCAGCTTAGAGAGTGAGTAAGCACTGGGAATAGATGAGCACACAGTATCCTGCAGGTTTTCAGAAGAGGGGTGCAATTTTGACAGTCCTATGGTTTGTCAGACTTGTTTTCCATGCATCTTTTTGGAAAGATTGAAAGTCAGAAACTCATTTAGCCTGTTAACACATGCTTTCAAAAGGGAGGACAGAGGCACGTACAGAAACTGATTCAATCTCGCCAGTGTATATTATTTACCAGAGCACTTTGTTAGATCAGGATTTGTCGTGGAGAAGTTGAACTCTGTTTCTACGGTTATTTGCTTAGAGCTGTATTCTTTGGAGAATACAGTCTTGGGCTGAAGACTCCAAAATATTTATTGAGCATCTGTGGCTCAGGGACTCTAATGGCAATATGTTGTATACCATAATAGCAGGCAGTAAGATTTGGAGTAACTCAGTGGAGAACAAATATAAAAGTTAGTTTCATATTTGTCCCATTTAGTCACCCCTGGAGGAAGTTTGGACTGTTGTAGTGAATCCAGCTGAGCACGATTTTCTTTGGGACTCTAACCCACTCATCTGCTTTTAGTGCCCTTAGAAAGGAAGGGAAAGGTAATAATTTTCAATTAAAAGTCAAACAAGTTGTTGTGAAATTTTATACCACATACTCGAACCGCTTCCAAGCTTTTACCAATATTTTCAATCTCCTTTTTCCTCCCAAAGAAGTTAAATGACTGCATGAGGATGAGACCAGGGGAAAAAAATGGATTACAGTTATTTTGTTATGAGGGCTCCACTGGGACTTTGGGGGAACCAATTCAGAGAAAAAACCCCCACAGAACAAATTTTCAGGGCCAGTGGAGAGGAATAATATTCTCATACTCTGCCCATCTGTATCATCATTATTCTTAATGGCCTGTTCCTGCATTTCTAGAATACAGTGTACCTAAAGTTGGATGACTAGCTGTTCTTTGGGACTCAGTGCATTTGGATTCCAAGCTGCATTTTTGCTGGATACAGGATGCAAACCTGAGGGAAGCTCGTGTCATGAATACATTCTGTCTGTCAATCTTTCTGAAGCAGTCTCATGTGTTGTACATATACCTTTTTGTGCTCTTTTCCTTTCTTTTTCTTTCTTTCCCGATTTGTTAAGGACTGCTGGGGATAACACTGAAACACAGTCTGACTTCTAATGCACCTCTAGAGAGCTCCTGGATGAATTGCTTTTTTGTCAACAGAATTCTGTTTCTCCTGCACATCATTTATGGCACCTGTCTGCCATTGCCACTGTAACTTTGGAACAGGTTCTCCCAGACCCCACAGTTGTCAACACTTCCTTCAAATTAATTTGCACAGGAAATTCAGACATCCCTGTTGTTTACATTGAGATATAGTTATTTAGGTGAGACCGCTCTCATCAGATCAGATTGCAGATGTATTCTTGTGATTAGAAATCTTTCACTGTCCAAACACCATAAAAAATACACTCAATTTTTCAGAAGTGACTACTTAGAAAAGTTTGTTTATTGATGTTCTTTGGAAAATTAATGGACACACTAGCTTCTCAGAATTTTTTCTGCTAGGTATGCTAAAGAATAAGATTTTTCCATCCATCTCTCTTCCCAAACTCTGTATTTACATGCAAAGAGACTTCCCTTTCCTGAAAATATATTACATACAAAGACGAAGCAAAGAAATACGAGAAATAGAAGGTGCAAGTCCAATGGGGAATGGCTAAAGGAGGTTGGGTTTTTTATCTTGAAGAAAAGGAGGCTCAGGGGAGACCTTATCACTTTCTGAGACTTCCTGAAAGGAGGTTGTAGCCAAGTGGGAGTCAGTCTCTTCTTCCAGGTAACAAGTGGCAGGACAAGAGAAAACTTCTTCAAGTCGCACCAGGAAAGGTTCAGGTTGGATATTGGGAAGAATTTCTTCACTGAAAGGGTTATCAGGCATTGGAACCATTCCAAGATGCCCAGGAAAGTGGTGGAATCACCATCCCTGAAAGTATTAAAAAACACGTGGATGTGGCACTTGGTGACATGGCTTAGTGGTAGACTTGGCAGTGCTGGGTTAACACCTGGAATTGATGATCTTGCAGGTCTTTTGCAACCTAAAGGATTTTATGATTCTATGAAAAATTACTCCATTTGGACTGAATTAAAGGCAGCATCAATGATGGTATTATTACAAAAGTAATATTTTAAAAAACATGGATAGTTAAAATGAGGCTCCTAGAAACAACAAGACACCAAATAGTAAGTACTTACAACTTTTGGCCCAGTTACTGATGTGGCTAATCCTTCATTTAAAAGCTTAGTTTTGTGAAGGCCTTAAAAAACTAATAAGACAAAATAGGATGTCGTGTAACTTCTAGTACAGAGATTTGTTTTTCTAAGTCTCTAGAAAACATTTCAATTTGTTATTTCCTAATAAAAAATATTGTAAAAAGAAGATCCATAGCAGATACAATTCGAAAGACTGAACACTGAATCTTCAGAACTCCTCCAAACCATTTTCCTGGTTTTGTAATGTCTGAGCTGAAATTCCCACTTGAAATAAAATTCCTTTTCTCTGTACTTTACTGCAGAATCATCACAAGTAAAATCAACAAACCAAAGTATTTCTATTTCCACATTTTTGTCAGGGTTCAAAACTAGTAGAAAGCAAGATGCCTCTTTCAGCTTCTGTTTATAACTTCTTAGGCAAAGAAAGAAAGCTCTGCCAAACTGAAAGCAATTGCTGATTTCTAATGCAGTCAGCAAATACAAACTGGACACTTGATACCAACCGAGAAGTCAGCCCACATCTTGCCTTTACTGCTCAGTTAACTCAATTGTATTAACTCCTCAAACCCTTTCTTCCCGCTCCAAGAAAATCATGCATGATATTGCAGTGTAGAGTTTAGTATCTGCAACTTTGGAATGTTGCCTGGTATAGAATTTAAACAAGAAGGAGGAACTTACACCAGGGCAAGGCATGATAAAAAACATCCCAGAATTTAAAAGATGAAATGAAAAATCTTTATTTGTATAGGGCATTTGTTGCTTACCAAAAAGAGCAAACTCTCTGGTGAAATGAAAAGACCCCTTAGACCAGAATCAGAAAATCCATGGCTTGTATTATTTGTAACGTGGAATAGTTGTGATTTGCAGCTAAGAGTGTCAGAAGAAAAAAGGAATCAAAGCATATAGCAGATTTTTTCATATGAAATACAACTTCATATATCCTCCAGTGAACTATTTCACTTACCTGCTGTCTCCTATCCAACCTGGCTGTCATGTCCCTATGTGGGCTTCTGTATGTCCCTATAAACAGACACTTTGGCCATGCTGTCACTGGTCAGTGTGGCCATTCTGTGTTTGGCTCTCTTGCGAGAGATGTTGTTCACAATGAGGTTGTGGGAACAGCCTTGGGGGAAGGTGTTCACACCTGGGAGCTGGAGGATGACAGCTCTGGGAGGGTGCAGCTCAGAGACACATCCCACCCTCATGGGAGTTCGCAGGTGGATGGGGTGGGGATTAGGATCACAGCAACCACATCTTCAGAAGATGCCTCTGTAATGGCACATCTGCAGTCAGCATAATTAATGACATTAACTTCAAAGAAACCAGGCAGGCTGCTGTACTTGGTGATCTGGTTGCTTCGATGAAAGAAGTAATGCTGTGTCTGTTTTTTTCTGTACTCTGTGTCCACGTTTCTCACTAACACAGAAATTTAAGGCTGTATTTTCCAATAAATGTCACCTTATATCAATCACAGCTAACATTACCCTGTATTCCTGTGCTTAATTCAGACACATGCACACAACTGTTTGTCTTGGAAGGTTCAGTTCATTGCACAGTAAATTATAGTCTGAATTTTGGAAAGCCGAAGCCATATGTTGAAGCCAGCAAGCACTGCAATTGCTTGACTTGCAGAGTTCAACAGTTCATTCTGCCTGGCTTCCAAACACCTTTGTCATTCCCTAAAGTGCTTCCTCTGTCATCTACCTTCACAAATTGCTTATGATAACTGTTAGGAAGATGAGCACATTGAGTTAATTAAGAGTCAGACACATATTTTAAAAGCACAGTATCATTTTCAATGATAAAATAATAAATCTGTATTATACTTGAAACACAGGTGTCTTGGGTCATTTGCATAAATGGTTATTGCTCCTATTTATAGCCTTGCATTCCCTCCATATAGCAGGAACCCACTACCTCTGCAGGACTAATAGATAATATAAAGGCCCAGTGTAAGAGAAGCTCTCTGCCCGAGTACTCCTTGACTGGTTTACAGGCTGTACAGGCAGTTTGGTACTCATGCACAGCTGTTTCTCAGCCTCAGAAATAGCTCAAGTGCACTCTTCTGATGTCACTGTCACCCTAACACCAAGACAAGCCCTTGGTACTCCAGGTACTTCAGCAGTCATTTTCCAGTGGTGTCCTTCTTTGGTTTCCCATTTGAAAGGTGTGTGTCCAGCTCTCTTTTCTCCAGGTGTTTGGTCTTTCTGGACTTTGCTCCCTAGAGCTGTGGTACTAAGAAACAACTGAATATTGATCTCTCCCAGTTCATTCTTCAGGATAATATTTTTGTTTACGCTTTTTGCCAAAGCATTTTCCACAGAGATTGCTTCTCCTCTGAAAGACCGACACACCTTTCAGACACCCTGGTTTTCTAGGCAGGAATGCCTCTCCTCCCTTTTGCCTTGACATATAACTGGCATTTATCTATACACATGCACTTCTCTCAAAGTGCTCTGTTGCCCCAGTCCCTAGTGTTTGTTGACCTCCCTGATAATCTCTGTCATGCCTGTGGTCTGCCAGAAGTGAGTGCGTATCTGCTTGCAGGTGCTGGTGAGGTTGCTGAGTATCTGGGCCAGTCCAGAAGGAAGATACATGTCCTCATTCAGTGACCTCCCTGCTGACAGAAGCTTGAAGTCTGTCAAAGAGCCAGTCATTTTTCTTTCCAGGCTGTGCTTTTTTTCTTTACTATAATTTTACATTTTTAATCGGAGTACTGTGATCTCCTAAAGCCTTTACACAGTGTAAGACTATTATATCAGAGAAGTTATCTTTAATCATTAAAGATGTCATCTTATTGAAGAATGAAATCATTATTTATTTGATGAGACTGTTGTTATCCAGGACATCGTGCTAAGCAACACTGACTATACTGCTATAATTTAGGATTTTTTAAAAATCAAACCCTTACATTAGCTTTTCTGGTATTTTAACTACAATTTATGTCAGGCTGGACTATGGGAAAATGCTCCATGGATGGATACAACAGGAGGTTATCCTCTCCCATCTGCTATTAAGAACTTTGTCCTGCACAGTGCTGCCCAAGGTGATCCCAATCCATTTATAAGAAATGAGGAACTTTTGAAAAATAGCCCGGTAATAATACAGAGACTATTTTCCCCAAAGTAGACAAAAATAGATGAAAGAATAACTTTTTCTCCTTTCTTAAGATGAAATCCAGAGCACTGAACTGATAAAATACATTCTATTTGAAACTTGCCAAGAAAATCCCCAACGTGAATTATTAAAGAATAATATTTATTTCTATTTGCTCATTTAGATGCGTTATTATAGGACAGTTTCTTGGAAGGGACCCTGCTTTCACTCATATTTATTTTTCAGAGCTCAAACACTTTCAATAACTCTGCTTACCTGCTTTTTTTCAAAGCAAGAACTCTGAGCATTCCTGGACCTCTTGGCTGTTCTCAATTTTAAGTAAAATGTGCCTTTGATAAGCCAAGAATTTAAATATTCTATTAAATTTTATCCGGGGGTCCTGTTGGGAAATATGACTTTCCACCCCCACCAAATTTCCCAGAAGGTCCCTGGTCAGTAATGGTGCATGTTGCACTAGAGCCTCCCCTTTGAGGCTCAGGTCCCTGAGGATCTGGGTCAGCTGGGTCCCAGACACCTTGCAGAGCCCGACTGACTGACCCTGCTGGAATACTGGCTGCTGAGGGAGAGCACTGGGGATCAGGGTCTCTGGGCCAGCCTTGGAAAGCTGGATGAGCACCCGAGGTGGAGTGGTGTCACCATCTGGGGGAAGCCCACACGGCATTCTTACTGGCTGACAGCTGTGACCATGGTCAGAGCTGACCTCAGCCCCACAGCTGCAGGCACAGACACAATCAGATAGGGCAGTGTGGTTCCTGTTCCCCATCTCTCTCCTAGGACCCTGGTTTGGACCTGGCATGCTGACCTGGAGGCTGGCAGGTGGTCTTAGTCGTTACTCATCTTAGAAGCCGATAAGGGCTGCCAGCAGCTCAGAGCCTGACATTACAGCCTATGTCACAGCTAATTTTTCTTCATTTCCTCCTAACCAATGGGAGTCAACGGGCCACCACAGGGTGTGACAACCCTGTGTATGTGCTGAAGGCACAGGCACGTGTCCTGGGTTGCAACAGCGCACAACATGATACAGGAACAAGGAAGTGTTTTGTTCAGTGTGAAGTACTTCGCTGCTGAGATATTGATGTGCCCTGATCACCACGCGCCTTGTTCCTCCCTCACTCAATGCTTTCTCTCCTTCCACTGGCAATGAGTTGAGAAAGAAGGAGAAAAGCATGTTGACTGTGTACAACACAGTTGTGTCTCATCTCAGCCTTATCCTGTCTAGTGAAGTCTGTGGGCAGAAAAAGTGGGAACAATTTATGTCAGCCAATGCATAGTTGCTCTTCTGCACCCTCCTTCTTTCCGTTCTTCCTGCTTGCCCACTGCACCCAGCTTCTGTGATGACCTCAGCAGGTCTATCCACACAACTGACTTCCACTACTGCTCTACCAAGTCCACCTCCCACAACAGATCAGACTTAGTAGGAGTTTGGCTAAAATGCAGAGTGTAAAAAAGACATTGCTACTCCATGCCTTTTCTGAGGATGTGTTTCAGAATTGTCGTGCCAGGTTATGGAAGCCACTAGGAATGGTGAGCATTCTCATTATTTACACTAGACCTGATCAGCTGATCTAGGATATGAATTCAATAGCAGTCATTTTGCTTCCCTCCTCTTCTGAAGGACCCATCTCAGATCAATGATAGTGACTCTCCCAATGATCATGAAAAAGAGGTTGTGGAGAATTACATGTCAGTGAGCTTAAGAAATTATTTTAATCAAATGATGAACTATTCAGAAAGTACCTGAAAGATTAAAAAAGGTAAGGAGGCAGTGGAGATTTGTAAGGAGGAAATCGTATTACAAAAGATCTAATTTTCTTCTGGAGCAGAAAAGCAGATCTGGAACTAATCTATAAAACTTTACTTTGGGAACCCTTTTGATTTGATCTCACATGACATTCTTACAAGTCAGCAAAAGAAATACAGCATGGATTAAATGGCTAGATGGTGTATACAAAACTTATTCTGCACCTATACTGAGAATTGCTGGAATGGTGAAATGTAAAGTGTCAGCAAGAGTTCTTCCAGAGGCCTTTCTGTTCCAGTTCTGCCCAGTGATTGCATTGGTGAGCCTAATCACACACTTATGGATGATACAAAGTTGGGTTGGAACACAAGTTCGAGGCTCAAAGTTATCTTGGCAATATAGAGAAAGGGCATGAAAACCAAGGACAACTGCAAGGGAATGCTCCAAGAGATGAGCGCTCGACTGCTTGGGCACAGCAGGTTTAACAAGGAGCCAGGTTGCTGTTTTGGAGAAGGATCACAAGCAGAGCACAACAACGCTGTACTGTTATGAAAAAGGCAAACAACGTACCGTGATCTATAAACACATGTGGAGTTGGCAAAACACCTAATGTATCAGTAGGATCCGCGCAGGAATATCTTGTCCAGTTTTGGGCACCGTGGTTTAATGAAGATAGAGGCCAATTGGGGAATGTCAGAAGAACAATGTGGGCACATCTGTACTGTGGAACTATTTTACCCTCTAAAATTGGCTGTAGACAGACAGTTCCTTGGCCTGCACTAACTCATCAGGTATGTCCTGCAGCTCCCCAGGAGAGTGCAAGCTCTCCCAGGTCCAGCTGGGCCACTGACTGGTTGTCATGGCCTAAAGGCTTATCCAGCCCATGGGTATACAGAGATCATGACCATGGGTTTGCAGGATTTTTTAACACGCAAGCACACAGAGGCTTTTTCTTCTAAGTTTCTCTATTTTTATTATAGATCACCACAAATGGTATGCAAGGATACATATTACCAGTAAAGTTTTGTGCTGGTTTGGCCAAAATCTAGCAATATATCCTCTGGGAGAAAACCAGGTTACAACCACCCTTCCCCCCACTAGGTTCGGGAAAAAAAAAGAAATTTTCCTCGAAGGAAAGTGAAAGAGCTAAAAGCTATTTATTTAGCATACACACAAGAAAAAAGGATAATAATACTAAATAATGAAATATCTCACTGTAGAGAGAAACCTGGGAAGATTTCAGAGTCCTTCTGTAGGTGTGGTGTCTCTCCTCCTCGGAGCTGGGTGAGGGCCCACCCCCTCGGGCCTCGGGGAAAATTCTCCCGATGTGTTCTGATGTTGTTGAAACAGTCCAGGAGAGAAGAAGGGAAAAAACCAAAGTCCCAGGAAACAAAGTTCAGCTTTCTGTCTCACACCGGAGAGAGAGGCAAGGAAAAAACTGGCTGAAGAAGCCAGCTGGATGCTCCCCCCCGTGCTACCGCAGCCAGAGCACGCAGAGGAGTGAGTCTCCGTGTCCTTGAGACACTGCTTTGAAAAGTTTGCTTGGTCCTTTTGTTTTTTTTTTCCCTTTCAAGCTCAGTTTAAAGACACAGAAAAGGCACAAAATTAATTGTTTGGCATAAAGCCGTGATAGGGGACATACATGATGGAGTCACCCCAAGACAAGTTTATATCTCTATCCCTCAAGCCATTACAAATTACTATCAGCAGTCAATACAGCTTATAACCAGTGGTATAGCAACAATCAATTGTACAGCAGCAATCGATACTACAGCAACCACTAGCCAACCATCACTAACAGGTGTAGGTACTATTACAGTTTACTGCAATCTCATCACTAGTGGAAAAATCTTATCAACAATTAACAGCACATATGCTTATGGCAGATTACTTATAGAGATGTATAATACCCGTGTCAAATGAATTAGACAGATTGCAGAAGGGGCCAAAACATCCCACAGGTGGGAGAACAAACCAAACTGACTCCAAAAGTGGGCCCAAAGGGCGTCTAGGAAGAAGACAGAGACTCTCACTTCAGAGATTATCTCACATCACAGAGCTTGCAGTCTGTCAGCCAGCTCCCCCGTGAGAGTCCAAGATCTTGTAAGGAGTTCATGTGGAGAATTCAGCCTGTTTAAGTAAGAAAAAAATGCATGCAACATGCATTGTTCCCAGTTGTTTTACTCATTTTGCATAAAAATTAGGTCCTTTTTATATCGCAGAGGCATAAGAGGATGTAGACATCATCCCTTCAAGCAGCCAATAGATCTTGTAAAACTTGATTTTTCACATATAACAAAAGATAGGTGATGTTTTCTGACTTTTTCAGAGAAATTTTTATTTTTGTAGACTCTTTCTCACCTTTCCAGATGATAAGTGGTTATTACAGTCCCCCTTTTTTGCACGTTTTGGTGGTATGTCAGGATGTCTCTAGTTTCTAGGCACCCTGGGTGTATTTCAAAGAGACCAGCTGCTGCACTTTTCAAGTATGTTTCTGATTCTCAGGCCTGGTTCCCAGGCTCACAGCTCCCAGGCTGGAAGGAATTTTCTCCATCAATATATTTCAGCAGACATTTTGTTCTGTTCAGTAATTTTCCCCTTCTAGCCAGGTTGCATTTGAGGCTGCTCACATTGCTTCTGTGTCCAGAAATAATCTCTGATGTTGTTTGAGTCATAAATATAGACAAAATGGATGATTTTATGGCCTTTATCCTGGCCTGAAGTGCCTGGGACCACCTTATGAAAGACAACCACAATTTCTTTTAAAGTTTTAAACATGATGCCTGAGAATTTAACCAATTGACCTTTACCCATTTTGTTGTAAAAGATAGTGAATACAAGTCCCTATTCACTGCTATATGCCATTCATGGCTGTGTATACATGAAGATACACAGACTTCTTTCTGAGCCTCTTCTTTCAAAAACGAATGCATTTTGAAGTCTTTAACCTTCATACAAAAGCTATTCCAAGGCTTTGACTGTTCTTGCCTTCATATATATATATATTCTACTTCTGTTTTCCTGGAGGAGGAAAGACTCTGAACAGCACATAACATTCACAGTATGATCATGCAGTGACAGAGGATTATTATTCTGTTTGTTCTCTGTTCCTTTCTCAAGAATTCTTAATGTTCTATTTACTTTCTTGATGGCTCCTGAGCATGGCATTGAGATTTTATTGGAACTGTCAACGGTAACTCAAAGATATTTTTTTCCTGCTTGCTGATAGCTAATTTAGAGCTCATCACCGTTATGCATGGTTAAGAATGTTTATTTCCATGTGCAATACTTCATATTTATCAGCATCTCATCTGTCATTTTTCTCACAATCACTCGGTATTGTGAGCCATCTGCAACTCTTCACAGTTGAATCCCATTTTATTGCCTTAAATAATAGAGTATCATCAGAAAATTTCATTACTTCATTTTTCCAGATGACATATGAACATGTGGGATAATATGAGTTCAAGCACAGATGCTTTCAAAGAGCTGCAAAGTGTAAAGTCTGTCAGTTAACTTAATGATTTAAGGACATATAATGACAAAAAAAAAGGAGATTTCCTAATAGGTGAGCAGTGGATGTGTCTCCGTCTTTCACTGTGATGTTTTTTTGCCTTTAGTAGTGCTATGGGGACTCAGATGGAAGAATACCTACAGAGGATATCACTGAATATTTCTAAAGGTTCTGCCTTTTACTCTTTTGACTATTGTATTTGTTCTACTTTTGCATAATAGTCTGCTCTGCTCTGCTGTGTATCAGGGCAAGATCTCATTCCCCAATGGGTGCTACTAGTCCTTCATGCTGTATTGTACTTAGGCTTTCATCATCTGATACAGAAAGATGTTTCTCATTTTCATCCTATACTCTGCATCTGTAATACCACAGCATGAGAAGCCTTTACGTCATTGTTGTAGGAGCTTCAGACAAAGTGTATTAGAGAAGCCCTGCCACTGAGCCATGAGGTACAGAAAGGACCCCCTTGTGTGCTGAACTCTTTCTCAGAGAGGAGCCTGGGGCAGATGGATCTGATCTTAGCCTCAGACTGTCAACGGCTTAAGTAACTTTGTCCTGTAGGCTTTAATGATGGCAAATCAGATGTATTTATATAAAATCAATTATTTATTATGACAAATGATTAGACAAAAGATCTTAATCAGAGTCACTTCCTACATAGTATAAAAAGCTAAAACTATTAGCAGTGCATAGTATAGTATAGTGCACAATATCCAAGCAATTATATTAAAGCTAGCAAAAAGAAATAATTATTAAATAGAGATTGGTATAACTCACCAGTGCTCGTGGTCAGATCCCTTTCCCTTAACCTTGAGGAGTATCCATGGGGGGCCTCTCCCCTACTCAAGAGAGTAAACGTCACACAGTCCAAGGAGGAATATGTGGAAGAACCTAACTGTATGAAAGTGGACTGGCCTTTTACACTATAAAGTGATTTACTGCCCATCATATGTCTCCAGGCGAGTTTAGCAGCTTATCTGCCAAATCTTTGCCTCACTATCAGGATGGTAATTCGGAGTTAGTCAGCCAGACAGCTTTTAACATAATTCAAAATAGCAAAACCAGCACATGGTAGCCCTTCTCAATCCACTGCTGATAGCTTTGCAAACAGGACATTGTCCAAGCTGCTTGGCCATGTTCCAGGGCAGAGCATCTTGCTACAGTCATGCCTTCCCATGGGATTTTCTAACAAATTTTGCAAAATCAATTGTACTTTCACATCATGCCTTTAGTTTGCTCCACTGCTCCATAGCACAGACGAGAATGTCTCCATCCGCACCACTGTCCTTTTACCCAAATAAAGTAAAAGGCTGGATAACAAAGATCTTTCAAGAGGCCAGATGTTAATGGCTTCTTAAACAGCTAATTTGTAGTCATCAGTTTTTCCCCTTTCCCAAGCCTTTTGCACTGTATACAATAGCTTTGTATTTAACCCAGGGGCCTGGTGTACTGTCAACCATATCCCAGTTCCATCTATTCTGACATACATACATATGCTGTTCCTTTCTTTTCAGCATTTGAGGCCAGGCTTCAACAATTACACTTTTTCCCAGGCATGGTGTCACGGCAGGATACAGTCTCAGTTGCAGCATCAAGAAGTGACATGCATCATTAGGCCTCTGAAATCCTCCCTGCACAGAGAAGAGGATGGTCTCAGTGGGATCACTCAGCCACAAGAGCATTAATTTCTTGTTTTCCTTGGGGCAACTGAGGGAGGATGATATTCATGGTTTTGATACTTCTTTCTCTTCTTCTTGGTTTGTGGTATTTACAGATCAGGAATGACTGCACATTTATAAAGATACTTGCCTGCATGACTTCTCCCACTCCCTTAGATGGTGCAGGAAAAAAGGTCATATTGAAGCCAGGAATCAGGGTATAAGAAGCAGCACAATTCTGCACCTTTTCCCCATCATGGCTTTCCACCTCTTACTGGTGCCCGAACACACAGAGGGGCAACCAGGATGCCATAGTGGGCTGCTCCCTCCTCCACACAGAGGGAACGGAGGCCACTGGAGACAATGAGGATCACTGCATGGTTTCCAAGGTCCACTTGCTGCTGATGGAGCTCTGCCATGGACATTGCACTACATCAAGCCTTTGCTTTGCCTAAACCCCTCTAGGAAACTTTGGGAATTCGCTTTATCTATTTGCCCACCAAAATCTTCATATTCTACACTTGCAACACTCAGCAAAGATGGAGCATGCATCCCTTTCCACAGAGCAGATATGCTTGGGCTCGTGTCCTGAAGGGAGGACATTAGGCTGAGTGAATGGATGGAAAAGACAGAGGAACACATCTAAGTTAATGTGTGGTGTTTCTTTGGGATAAGATATCTGCTGAAGACATTCGTAGTGGATGAATCCCTCTTCCCTGACAAACCAGAGTCAGAATGAAGCTCCCACAGGAATGTGGGAACTGGTGTTCCTCATGTTTGGTGTGGTGAGAAAAGCCCCCAGCACACAGACATGTCCCTCTTTTNATTATTTATTATGACAAATGATTAGACAAAAGATCTTAATCAGAGTCACTTCCTACATAGTATAAAAAGCTAAAACTATTAGCAGTGCATAGTATAGTATAGTGCACAATATCCAAGCAATTATATTAAAGCTAGCAAAAAGAAATAATTATTAAATAGAGATTGGTATAACTCACCAGTGCTCGTGGTCAGATCCCTTTCCCTTAACCTTGAGGAGTATCCATGGGGGGCCTCTCCCCTACTCAAGAGAGTAAACGTCACACAGTCCAAGGAGGAATATGTGGAAGAACCTAACTGTATGAAAGTGGACTGGCCTTTTACACTATAAAGTGATTTACTGCCCATCATATGTCTCCAGGCGAGTTTAGCAGCTTATCTGCCAAATCTTTGCCTCACTATCAGGATGGTAATTCGGAGTTAGTCAGCCAGACAGCTTTTAACATAATTCAAAATAGCAAAACCAGCACATGGTAGCCCTTCTCAATCCACTGCTGATAGCTTTGCAAACAGGACATTGTCCAAGCTGCTTGGCCATGTTCCAGGGCAGAGCATCTTGCTACAGTCATGCCTTCCCATGGGATTTTCTAACAAATTTTGCAAAATCAATTGTACTTTCACATCATGCCTTTAGTTTGCTCCACTGCTCCATAGCACAGACGAGAATGTCTCCATCCGCACCACTGTCCTTTTACCCAAATAAAGTAAAAGGCTGGATAACAAAGATCTTTCAAGAGGCCAGATGTTAATGGCTTCTTAAACAGCTAATTTGTAGTCATCAGTTTTTCCCCTTTCCCAAGCCTTTTGCACTGTATACAATAGCTTTGTATTTAACCCAGGGGCCTGGTGTACTGTCAACCATATCCCAGTTCCATCTATTCTGACATACATACATATGCTGTTCCTTTCTTTTCAGCATTTGAGGCCAGGCTTCAACAATTACACTTTTTCCCAGGCATGGTGTCACGGCAGGATACAGTCTCAGTTGCAGCATCAAGAAGTGACATGCATCATTAGGCCTCTGAAATCCTCCCTGCACAGAGAAGAGGATGGTCTCAGTGGGATCACTCAGCCACAAGAGCATTAATTTCTTGTTTTCCTTGGGGCAACTGAGGGAGGATGATATTCATGGTTTTGATACTTCTTTCTCTTCTTCTTGGTTTGTGGTATTTACAGATCAGGAATGACTGCACATTTATAAAGATACTTGCCTGCATGACTTCTCCCACTCCCTTAGATGGTGCAGGAAAAAAGGTCATATTGAAGCCAGGAATCAGGGTATAAGAAGCAGCACAATTCTGCACCTTTTCCCCATCATGGCTTTCCACCTCTTACTGGTGCCCGAACACACAGAGGGGCAACCAGGATGCCATAGTGGGCTGCTCCCTCCTCCACACAGAGGGAACGGAGGCCACTGGAGACAATGAGGATCACTGCATGGTTTCCAAGGTCCACTTGCTGCTGATGGAGCTCTGCCATGGACATTGCACTACATCAAGCCTTTGCTTTGCCTAAACCCCTCTAGGAAACTTTGGGAATTCGCTTTATCTATTTGCCCACCAAAATCTTCATATTCTACACTTGCAACACTCAGCAAAGATGGAGCATGCATCCCTTTCCACAGAGCAGATATGCTTGGGCTCGTGTCCTGAAGGGAGGACATTAGGCTGAGTGAATGGATGGAAAAGACAGAGGAACACATCTAAGTTAATGTGTGGTGTTTCTTTGGGATAAGATATCTGCTGAAGACATTCGTAGTGGATGAATCCCTCTTCCCTGACAAACCAGAGTCAGAATGAAGCTCCCACAGGAATGTGGGAACTGGTGTTCCTCATGTTTGGTGTGGTGAGAAAAGCCCCCAGCACACAGACATGTCCCTCTTTTCCGGAAGATGACTGAGATGGCATTGCAAAGTGGAGCGAGATGAAGTGCGGGTCAAGCGGAAACTCTTCACTGAGTGAAGATATGCAAGGACTAAGTCACAAGGAGAGACTTGTGGCTGGATACAGAAAAGAGCAGTTCAGAAGGGGGTCTGGCAAAATCTCTGTAATTAGCCGCCTGAGACAGCATTGGCTCATGCCTGTGACAGAGAAGCTACTCAGACCCCTTCATGCATCTTTCTGAAGTTTGTCCTGTTATCTAAACTTCTCAGTTGAGCCACTCACTGCAACAGAGAAGTGCAGTTGAAAATCTTTAATCATGGTAGTTAATGTGGCTTGTAACATGATAATTCTTGCCCCACTGCAGATGTGTGGGACTGCCACAGCAACACTGTGTTAATTGAAACTTGTGGGTCTTTTCTTGTAGTAGCAAAATACACAAGCAGCTAAAATAGTGTATTTGTTGGTTTTGCCTATATAGAGAGAATGAGATAAATGCTACATAGGAAAAACATAAGGGACTCTCCAATCCACTAAGCCAAACCATTACTTGCAGCAGCAAACTGCTTTAGTAGGACTTTAGCCCTTGACACTTCCCCATTCCAGTCTCCTGAGTACTCAGCATAATTCATCTCTAGCTCTCCACAATTTACAGCTCTTTACATTAGACTACATGGTCCTGTGTTGTCAGATTTGCCCTCTTCCCTTCTCTCCCCTGCAGTCAACAACAGAGACTGTCTCAATTCTCTATAATATATTACCTTTACATCTGTCATAATTTAATTGGCTCAGAGGTAATATATAAACAACTGGAATAATCAGACAACCAACATGTTACACAGAGCAATTATTATCTTTTGAAAGTACACAAGAGAACAGAGTATCATTTATATTTCCAGGAAAGTATGTATGATGGTGGTACAACTTGTACCTAGATCATCAAATACTTAATGCATGTAGACCACAGTGTTTTCTTGTAAGTACAAATGCAGAAGAGAGAAGGAATGAATTCCCAGGACAGCAAGGAGGAGGAGCAGTGGGTACATGCTGAAATGGCAGTGTGACATACTCTGCTCCTGTTGACAACCCGACCCACGGGCTCTGGCTGTGTTTCCTGGGTGAGGTGCTGCAGCGAAGAATTCATTCCTCTCCCTGGTAATGGAGACGCCAGAACAATGAGAGTCCCTTCTCAGACAGCTCCTCCTGAGTCAGTGCAGTGGGAACTGCTGCAGGCAACAAGCCCTTTTCATTTCCTGGTCATTCACCGCTCCTTCTGTCACAGCTTTTTAAGTGTCTCGTTTCCTAAGCCTTTTGACCTGGTGAAACAGAGTAATGAAATTTTTGTGAAAGGCTGACTTAGCTCTGAAACATCAGTCACTTCTCATCACCATGTGAGGTAGAAAAACTTATTACTAGACCTTTCATGGAATCAGGGCATGAACTACAGGTCACCAAAAGCCAGGGTTATTTTTTTATTAGCTGCAAAAGTCTTCAGATACAACTGTCACAACCAATGCTCTTTGAAGGGGACCATGAGGGCAGCTGACCCCAGAGAGAGCTGGAGCGGAGCATGAAGAGGGTGTGCAAGCTACAGAAGCTGGTGCCATACCTTGCAAACTGGATGGCTTTTAGCTGGGAAAGTTTTCCTGGAGAGAGAGAGGGGTAATGTTGGATGTTTGATAGGCTATCCAAACGGATGTAGTCCAAAATATAAAAAGCAAAGAATAATTTTTATTCATTCTTCTAGCTTTTGGGGGAGGGTTGGTGGGGAGTCAGGGTGGGAATTGCACCTCTGAAGTAAAAAGAACACTAGAGAACCTTTTAAATCATCTGTTCTGCTTCAGCTGGCACAGCCAGAAGAAATGAAGCTCTGCTTCATCCCGTCTAATTTCACAAACAGAAACATCCACTAGGGGGAAAGAAGTCATATATATTTGTGGCTTGGCAGCATATCACAAGAGTGGGAAGCTGGGTCTACCCTTCCATCTGTTGCAGGTCACTCTAAATGACAGCAAGATTTGTGGCCCGGTTTACCCCTGGCTGGCAGCTCAGCCCCATGCAGCCAATTCCCATGGTCAGGCAGGTGCTCTGCCATCTCCAGGAAAGACCACCAAAGATCCCTGAAGCCCTCTGATCCATTTCCAGCAAGGCTTAGAAGAACAAACTGTGTGTGATAACTCATTTTCATAGAAAGAGAGAAACTTAGCTCCAGGGTGGGGAAAACTTATCTATAAAAAGGTAATGCTGTGAAGTCTGGGTGGACACTGGACACCTCATCAGCTGGATCAAAGCTGAAGCTGGGATTGGTGATCCACCCTTCCTTCCTTCCTTCCTTCCTTCCTTCCTTCCTTGATTCTATTCTATGATTCTAAACATCTCTGCATTATCAGCTCTGTTTTCAGCACAAATCCAAAACATAAACACGTGCCAGCTACTATGAAGTAAATTAACTCTATCCCAGCTAAAACCAGCATATTCTGGCAGACAAAACCACAGCAAAACAGATTTTTCTCTCACTTCTTTCCAGCAGCTCCAGAGATATCAATATGGCAAATAATCAAGATAACAAGCAATAAATTCCCCAAATATTCATCTTGCAGTTATACACTTATATGAAGGCTTCTTGCTCACTGCTGTTTCTCATATCCTAGTTTTCTGCAAATTGCCTGGATGCTATCCTAATTTCCTGCTGATAATAAGAATTATAGTAAAGTACAGATTAAAAATTATATTTAAAAAGAAATTCTGATATCTATGACACTAAAATAATCTTTCAGGAATGCAGAGAGACTTGCATAACTACTGAAGAATACAGAAGATTAACAAGTTCTGAAAGACGATTTAAAAATAGTAATAGAATTTGTGTCTAGAGAGATTCAAAAAAACATTCTGCAAAGACAGGAAGGACAGATGCAGAGCATCTAATAAACATTTCACTCACTGCACATGAGTGATGAGCTACCCTGAAAGGTTTGGGCATTTTGGAAGGCAGTACCAGAGTGGGTGTCATGATGAAATTTATTTCTCATCCTGGGCTCTCACAAAGAGTCTTAGGAGCGTGCCTTCAAAGCGTTAATTAATCTAATGGGAATTTCAGGCTTTGTGATCTACTTCAAGAGCCATAATAAGGCATCTCTTAACTAGGTCTGAAGAAGATTGGATTATCACGGGAATTGAAATTTCCATAGCATAAGCAGTAAATCATGATTTTATGCAGGGCACTGTAAATCTCAAATACAAGCATGACCCACTGAAAGATGCCCTTGAATCTCTCAGCTTGGCTAGTGTTTCCTGTTTGGCTCACCAAAACTGCCATGCAAGCAAGTTACTGGAAGGCAATCTGGGGTGTAAGTTTGCAGTGCTCTGATGCAGCAGAGCCAGGTCACTTGGGCAAAGAGCTTGTACCACGGTTCGAGTCATGATGTCCATACCTGACCGCTGCTGCATTTGCAGCTTCCCATGGAAAGGCATTCCCCTAGGTACTGAGAGAATCAAGTCTTGGAGCTTCCTTAGGAAAATTCTGGAATGTGCTTGTACCAGCTAGGACCTGCACTTACCTCAGGCTGCCTGAAGGCAGGTATGCCACCATCAGCTGTAGGCAGACTGGATGCACTGTCTGACAAAACAATCGCCACAGTTACATGGAAGTGTTCCAAAGATCCCAACTTTGTGCATAATACAGTACTGGAATGAGACACCAGAAAAGGCTAGAGATTCAGAGTTACAACAAGCCTGTGCAGCTGATAGACTTGTACCCCATCAAGCCTGAGTGCTGCTCCCCTGCCCTTTAAACACTATCAGGGACATGTGTTCACCAAAACAATTTTGAAAAGAAGTGTGAACCTGTGATCTGAGTCTTCAGCCTTGGTGGCATCTTTCCCAAGGGCTGGAAAGGACTTCAGTGGAAATCTGCCACTTCAAATGGGAGCTGCCTCAGGATGCCTCAGGATGATCTGAAATCAGTATCTGTGGCTAAGAATATACCCTGTAAGGCAAGAATTTACCATTAACAAACACATCACAGGAATGACTCATCACATACATAGCTAAAATAACAACTAAAAATTGCATTTTGAGAACCCTTTTTTTTAAAAACATCTCTAAACCCACACATCCATGCCAGACAAACACAAGAACAACCATCAGTAGGCAAGGACCATTCATACACAGCCAGGAGAAGGCACACACTCACATGCCTCTCTTCAGTATTCAAGACAGACCTGTGTTTCTCCACTTTGGAAGGTGCAGAAGGCTGTAGTCAACCCCAAACAATGCCTAACTTCCTGTGTCTTCCCATAAGAAGAGTCTAACAGGTTCTCAGAGCCTCTTTGAAGCTCATGGACTATCCATCCCCACTGCAAGGTAGGAGTGTTCTGTGTTCTGTCATGTGTCCAGCTCCTAATCATTGCAGCACACAGGGAGAAGATGAACTTGTCACTGGGATTGTGGTTTACACAGACTGACAATACTGATAAATGCATAATCAAAAAGACTACTTTATAAAGGAGCTGTCAAGATTTCCTACAACTCCTCATTTAGAAGCATGAAAATTAACGTTGTCTCTTTGTTTCCCTGATACCTGTGGAGATGTACCTCTAATGGCAATGCTGCCTATTAAAGCACAGATCAGTTTGCTTCTGGTGTTTGCACTTTGCCTATACTGCACTTAGTTTAATTATAAAATTCACTGCAGTGAGAAGCAAAATCTAAAAACAAAGAGTCATTATTTTGTCTGTACCCATGTGCCTTTGCTTTTTTGGAAATTATGATTACAACCACCTTGACATCTTCCACATGCTGCCAACGCCTACATTCAGATGGAAAACTGATCCTGTGCTCTTAGAAAGTCAGCATAACAATTATGCTGTTTCAAATAATGTAATAGAGTTTAAATGTTTAGCAGGAGTGAAAATCAGTGTCATTGCCTCTTTTCAATGAACAGGGTTCAGCCAAATCTAGGTAGGACTCTAGCTCTCTGCAGTGCACATATTAGAGGTAAAAGCAGAGTCTGCAGCGTTTGGAGAAGTGTCTCGATGTTTTGATCTTCAAAAAGAGTAGGGTAACCCTGTTTTCTTCACTGAAAGTAATGCTAGCCTGTATGGCCAGTCACTTTTTCAAACTTCAGTCTTTCTCTTAGATATCTCCATCACTTCTTTTTCCTAGTTGTCTTTCTGCTTTTTTCACCAGGCACACTAACTTGGCCTGATTTTATCTAAAAACATCTTGCATTGCCTAAGAAGACTCACCCCATCCATCTTTTCTATTTCCTTTGAAGTTTTATTTTCATCTAGAAAAAGTCTGCAAAGAAGCCAGTGCTGCAGGTAACACTTTCTCTAACATCTCCAACATCGGAAATGTTTCTGTTCAAGTTTCTCAACTGATGACACACTGCAACTCAGCTGTAGTGATGTTTCATTTGGTCTTTCCTGCACCTCTTGTTCCTGGAAAAGATCTATGTACTGGGCAGACTTTGGAGAGTGTCATTGCAGAAAATTATCCTGGGCTGGCAAGGCAGCAGGGAGAGCACATTTTTCTATCAGCAAACATTTACTTATTACCCCCAATACCATAGGCTTTATTTCCTTTTTCAGTGCAAGAGAATGGGTTTGTAGATCCTCTGCCTTAATTTGAATTTTAGAGCCTGTTCTAAGATCTGTTGTGTTTGTGTGAAACAACACAACTTGTGTTGTAGTGACTTGTCAGATCTGTTCCCTTCTGACATGGAAACTGTGCTCACAAGTTTACTGGAGTGTCTCCTGAGGCTTAACAAATTCAAGTACAATTACTACAAATAAACTAAAAATTATAATAAAGAAAATAATAACCTACCCTAATCAAAGGCCAATAATCTCTGTTCCAGAAAGACTAGCAAGAAGCTGAGGTTACACAAGAAAGCATAAGAATCAGTTCTCAATCATATTAATTAAACTGAAGTAAGCGGCCTGAGGGACCCTAGAGTAACTCCCAGTAAAGATATCCTTATTTACATTTGACCAGCTCTGAATGAGGGTGCAGATAATCTTCCTAATATTAAGTACAATATGGAAATAGAAGTTTCATTAACTTAATTTCCTGGTAAGGGTGTCCTTTAAGCCAGTGGCAGAAAACTTAATAAAACCCAGTAAAGTTAATAAACCCAAAATACTTAATAAAACCTACTAGGTAAGAGACTTGACATATTTTCTTAATGAATATCTTAATAAATCCCTAAGTCTGTGGTATGAAACAGCAAAGAAATGTATTTTTCCCGTAGAGAGTTCCCAAGGTCTTCCATGCAAATAGAAATACAATATAAACTGGCAATTGATGTCAACATTGGACAAGATGCAGCAGAAACAAAGAGAAGCACAGTTCTGCTCCAGAACATTTCTACTATTTGGAAGAAATGCCAGGCAGCATAATGTGATTCTTTCTATCATTCTGTGTATTATATGACAAAGCTGTTCTAAGAATTGTGGGTGTTGGTAGACAAGGAGCTGGACATGACCCAGCAGTGTGTGCTCGCAGCCCGGGAAGCCAACCGTGTCCTCAGCTGCATCAGAAGTGATGTCGAGGGATTCATTCCCTCTGCTCTGCTCTCGTGAGACTTCACCTGGAGTTCTGCATCCAGCTCCGGGGCCCCCAGCATAAGAAGGACAAAGGGCTGGAGCACCTCTCCTGTGATGACAGCCAGAGGGAGCTGGGGCTGTTTAGCCTAGAGAAGAGAAGGCTCTGGGGTGACCTTCTGTCAGCCTTCTGGTACCTAAAGGAGCTGAAAAGAGAGCTGGAGAGGGACTTCTCACAATGGCCTGTAGTGCTAGGACAAGGGGGAATGGCTTCACACTGAAAGAGCACAGGCTTAAATGAGATGTTAGGAAGAAATTCTTCACTGTGAGGGTGGTGAGATGCTGGAACAGGTTGCCCAGAGAATTTCTTTACTCCTTCATGCGTTCAAGTCACGAGATTGCTGATGTGCCAGCACAACTTGTACTGGCCTTGTCTGCCTGAGCGGAAAGAAACCAGACTGCAGACTTGTAGAATTTGCAGTCTCTGGGCACTTCATTATGTGCAGTGCTATGAGATGTCTTGCAACACTTTTCAGATTTTCCAGTGAGTATCAGGGACTTTCCAATTTGTGCAAAGCGCTACATTTAAAAAAATTAAACTAATGGGATATTATTGTACTCCATACCTTTTCATGCTAAATGCACAGTGAAAGGTCTGAGTTTTAATACTTGTACTCTGTGAAAAATACCTACTCAAATGCAGTATTCTAATTATTTCATGGTGTTTAATATTATAATACACAGATCACTTGCAAGAAAATGCAATATAAGAAGCATAAGTTTATAAGAATATAAATTTTGTACAATAATATGTAACAGAACTGTAGCCAACAGGATAGAAAAAGAAATTGAAGTTTTAAATGGGGGATAGCATAAACATGTAAAGAGAACCTTTCCAATAAACAGTCTTTTTTTGGTTGTCTATACTGTTTAAGCTTTAAATAATATTATTAATAGTAAGTCAAACATGGAATGAAGTGTGAGCTGCATTATAAATCTGAATCAAACAATGCCAAGCAGAAGAAATTGAAGTTAGTGTGACATTCTGCCTCCTGCAGCACTTCTACACTCCTAATGTCTGCATCCAGCTCACAATGTTTGTAATGAGGATGGAAAAGATCCATAGACTTAGTGGATTGGATTGATGACCTCAAGTGCAATAACTCTCTACAAAAGCAACATCTCCTTCAAGCTGTGAGCTGCAACTGATTCTTACAGGGCCAAAACTGTTGTGTAACAGATGCTCAAAGTGGTATGGATGCTGAAGCAAAGGTCACTCATACTTTCTTTCCAGTGAGCCAGACACAAAGCCCACCGATGCCAACATATCACAGGAGAGCTTGCATAACATGCCTCTGTATTTTTCCATTAATTAATCAACATTATGCAGCTGAGTTTCACAGCCAATAACTGTTAGATGTATTCAGTTATTCTAATACAATTGCTCTGAGTCTTTTGTTTTCACAGGCAATGCTGACTGCAGCTTTTCATTGCTCTGTCTGTGGCCTCCTCTCTCCCCTGCTCCCTGCACAGCTCCCTGGTATTGCATCCACATCTCCACTGCTGCTGCAGTCAGTGGCAGCAGAAATGGGAATAGTACACATTTCAAAAACCTCTGCCAAGTCCTATGGGTTTGCACACCTGTTGCCAGTCCTGTGTTGCCCATGGGAGCAAACTGGACCTGGGATGAGGATTGTCGGTGGGATTTTTGATGACACAGCCTCTGGTGCTGTCTCTTAGGTCACTGGAAAATAACCCTTTCTAATGTTTGAAGATTGACACAAAAGCAAGTGGAAAAAATGCTTATGAAACTTGTGTGGTTTTTCCTAACTAAAAAGCAACAGATGTCATCTATTTTGTCTGTCATGCTTTATTAGCAGTAAGTTTTGTGCAATTCAGTATTCGTGTTTTGACAGAGTCTTCAGTTGAGTCCATATTTCTGTAGAGGCCATTCATGAGCAATTTTAAAAGCATAGTGTATAAAATTAGAAAATACATCAAAGTCACAGAAAAAAAATCCAAATTGGAACACGTTTTCACTTTCTGACTTTTTTTCTTCTAAATTTCCTTCTAAGTGCTATTTCAAGGGAGCTGAGACATTGACAGTAATGCAAATTTTCATTTAATAGGGAAATTATTTTTCACTGTTTTTCATAGCAGATTATACAGCCTCTGGAAAAGGAAACCAAAGCATGTTTCAGATAAAATAAACTGCACTGCCTCTGTGCACAGCAATTCAAGATATTTAAATTCTATACAGATGGCTGAATGCATACATACATTACTTCACAAAGCAATAAATAATATTCATAGGAGATATCAAATTTACACACATTTTATGAAATATGTACAATCTTGTAGTTTGTAACTAAGCTTTTGCACACATGCACTTGGAAACCTAAATGAAGTGGGCTGTGTCTTCAGCTGTCCTTAGAGTGCACTGCTAATAAAGCCAGTCTGTGGTATGGAACTGCTTCTCATCTTGCTGTTATCATTTTTATAAAAAGCAAATACTGTGTGGTCTCTTTAAGATATTTTTTAAGTGCACGTACATCACGGTAATGGATTGCCACCCTTCCTGAATCAATTCCTGGCTTCTTCTAGATTGCCAGCAACTGGTCCTGAATGCACATTCAGAATCATTAGAAGTGCTCAATGATTTTTCCTCCAGGAACAAACAACTGGACTTGAAATGCCCTCCTGGAGTTCAGCACTCACTGCTCTCTCAAAGGGCTCCACTTCTTGGAATGAGGTGAGTTCTGCCTGGAGACTGGTAACTGCTGAGTGAGGGCATGAAATTAGAGTGTTTTTCAACCTAGACTCTGTCCTTCAGATGGTCCTACACAGCTTACCTCTTCCCTGGAATGCAACACTACCCTTATAGGGAGCAACACAACCAATTTTCCCAAGTTTCCTTTTGGACACCAATAAATCATGTTTTTCCTACAGATTGTCCCTTTCATGGCACATATGAGTGTGTTTCAGACCAAGGACCATTGCTCTTGCTCTTTAGCTTCAGCCGCTTGCATAGATAGCAAAAGTGTGCTGTAGGCATGAGATTGGCTTGAGAACTTTCTGGATTTGCTATTACCTTCTTCTGAATGAATCTACGGCTATAAAACATTTTATTCTGACTTCTCCGCCCTATTCAGTCTGCTACAGGAGTAACCACATGGCCCAGGGGAGACAGGCCTTAAGTTAGACTTATGGTCTAACAGAGCTTGAGCAAGTTGCCTAAAGTCATCCCACAGGGTTCCTGCGGCCATTGGGAGTGTTTTCACAGCCAGTTCCCCTTATCATGCCTGTGGGAAGTTTGACAATCCCAGAGGGACAAATGAGCAAAGACCTGAACCACCATCTGAAGAGGTCTCCTATGTGCCTCATTAAGGTGACTTATGAGGAGTAAAAGACCTCTTCTCGTTGTTAAACCATCCTAAGAGCCTGCCTAAGGTGACAGGGGTGGTGGTGATAGGGCAGCAGTTGGTAAGAATAAAAGAATGGGGCTGAGTGCCTACCTTTTGCAGGGCTACAGGTAGGAGAGTGGCACCCCACACCTGGGGACTACGCTCGACTTTGTTGCTGACCTCCAGGGTCAGGGAGCCACACATTTCTACCTGCTTTGACTTGGGTTTAGGCCAGTCATGAAACGCTGATAGAAACATCACTCTTTGTTGGTTTTTTTTGTTTGTTTGTTTGTTTTGTTTTTTGTTTTGTTTTTTTAAATTTCTTGAACCCTGTGAAATGCTTAGGAAAGAAGACTTGTTCAATGGACAGGTGTTATAGTCTTCCTTCTCCGTCTCAGTGCAGAGCCTGGCATCAAATCCACCCCCACTTAATCCCAGCTGCAGGGAGATGTTGGTGTGGATAATGCACTGTTTGACTCCTCAGCTGGAAGCGCTGACACAAAGGCCAGACCCACCCACTTCAAAGCAACATACTGGGTGGACCTGACGTGCCTTGAAACCACAGACTAGCACTTACAAAGAGACGTTCAGCATAAGGCAGGCATTTTGCCATTAAGTGTAATTAATTTGCATTAAGATAGATTCAATCTTTTATTTCAAAAGAATTCTAGGATTGATTCTCTTTAATTCATATCCACTTACAGTAAAACAGTCAAGCTAATCACAGAAATCATTTGAAGTAGCTATTTCCACAAACAAGCAATTAGGCACTTATAAAATGAGTTTTAGATGTGATTTTAATATAAAATGAGACATAGTCTTCATTGATAATCTTAGCATTAAGCAGAATGTTATTCAGTCTCTGTTCTTTAAAGATTTTACAATTGCTGTGCTCAATTATTATGAAGTGCAAGGTAGACACATAATATTCATCCAGCTGGCCAGCAGTGATGGACTTTCCAAGGGGGAACTCTTTCATCCCTTTTGTGGCATGACCTGCACAGCTGCCCTACCTGTGTGAGGACTCATTAAGTGTGAATCCACATCCTGCTCCACCAGTTTCAAGGTGCCAAGCCTTTCAAGGTGTCCTGTATAATTAAGCTTCAGGCTTCCTAGGGAAGCTATTACAACGGAGAAGTAAGTTATAGGAGACCTGTAGCCTCTGTGGGCCCAAGTGAACAGCACCTGGGGTGCCTGAAGCATGGTTTGGAGATGTGTAGTGCTTCTCCCAGGGGTCCTGCAGGAGGCTGTACAGCTGCTTACAGCCCCAGCTGCAGGCAGGACGGCAGGGGTGGAACCCTGCCAGCTGTTCTGGGAGGAGACAGGGGTCAGGGACAAGGTGGTCTGACCAGAAAGGAGGGTGTGAGCACAGGGCTGGCCCAGGGCTCCTGGCTCTGGGGAGGGGCTGGCTGCAGTGGTGCATGTGAGATGTACAGCCCCTGCAAGAAACACCCTGTGTTGGGGAGGGCTGCAGCAAGAGCAGCTTGTCCAGCTCGTCTGCTGAGCCCCTCTGCAGGCTGGCTGGACTTGCTTGGGTGGGGGATCTGTAGTCACCCAAGCTAAAATACATTTTACAGCCCAACAACTTTTTTGTTCCTAAATAAATACCAATTTACAGAAGACCCAAATCAGCTAAAGTCAGCTATCTTCCATCCATGTTTTCCAGGTTTAAAATACAGTATCACATATAAAGATGGTGTCATAAAAATTAAAAAAAAAATTAAAATGAAGTGAGGGTGGCACAAATATTTCATTAAGGTGGAGAAAACTCTCAGGTTTGAACGATGCCATCTAAATATTTCCTTGTATCCTTGAACTGCTGCGGCCTTCTTCTTGGGAAGGGCAATATCAGTAATCTCTAATGATTTATGGTGAAGGATAGAGGCCCATCACCTGCTGTGGTTTCCCAGGATGGAGAGGATAAGCTACCCTGTCATCATGGCCCAGCACTAACAATGAGCAGTTAGCATTCAGGGGATTGCTCACTGCTCAGATAAGCTGCACTGAGCTTCTTGCCTATAAAGAAGGCTGAAAGACAGGGCTTTTTTCCCAACTGAATACACACAGATGGTTTTCTGCTGTAAAAAAAAAGTATTTTGTCAGAAAAATGCGGAAGAAGGTGTATTATTTCTGCCAAAGCATGCATAAAAGTGTAATCTTTCTGGGTTTTAACTATAACATTCATTCCACATAAATCAAGTTAATTGGGAGAATCAGGATTACACATATCAGTAACAGGTTTCTTGTTTTCTCGTTAGGTGAATAGAGGTGTTTTGAATTTTTGTTAGTTTGTTTTAAACAAACAAAAACTCATTACCTTACATATTATTTGGTGGATTTTTAAAAATAACTATTTGAGTTCAACAAATATTTTCATAAATATTTGTGTTTAAAAGTAAATCTCTTGCACCATCTGATATTTTTTCTTGCTTGCACCTATTGTTGACATGCAGCAGAATCACACACCTTTGATTTTTCATATTTTAACATTTTCTAAAGGGCAATATTTGGAAATACTGCAAAAAAATGCCCCTTATAGATGGAGATGAGGAATCTGAATTGTTTACCTGGTGTCAGTATTAGAAAGTTTCTATGCTTTTTGATCCTTTGTGGTGATTTTTCAAACCTAGAATAAATAGTTTTAGAGAAAAATTGTACCTAATAATCCTAAACTAAAGCAAGAACAGCTGAAAGCTGTGATTTACTTGGCATCTTCATCTCCCACCAGGTTCAGTGGGAGTGAAGGGAATTCAGGAATCTCAGAAAAATTTGAATTCCTAATGAAGAACAATGTTTTATCCCATATAATTTCTCCTGAGAAAGCATGGACATAACTCAATATAAGCATGAACATAATATAGAATCATAGAATGGTTTGGTTTGGAAGGAACCATAAAGATCATCTAGCTCCCACCCCCGTCCCATGGGCAGGGACACCTTCCACTGGACCAGGTCGCTCAGAGCCCCATCCAGCCTGGCCTTGAACACTTCCAGGGATGGCTTATCCACAACTACTCTGGACAACCTCTTCCAGTGCCTCACCACTCTCACAGTAAAGAATTTCTTCTGTATATCTAACCGACATTTCCCCTCTTTGAGTCTGAACCCATTACTCCTTGTCCTATCACTACAGTCCCTGACGAAGGGCGCTTCTCCAGCTTCCCTGTAGTCCCCCTTCAGATATTGGATTTATCCCTGTTTAACATTAGTTTTGCATTTGACGCCAATTCAGCAAATGGCAGCTACGTACTTTTAATAACTCTGCCGGTAGCACTTGTGACCCAGGACAAAAGCACAGCTGCCCTGTGTGGGACAGCAATACTGCCCTGCTGTGTAACACACACATTCTCACCCACGGACCATTTTCCCCACATCCCCACCCTGCAGATAGCTGCAATGCCACAACTGCCACGTGTCACACAGGACAGGGCAGACTGAGCCCAAGAGCTGCCTGGTTCAGAGTGAATTTCACCCTTCCACTTCTAGATGTGTCTGTGCGGACCCAGCAGGAAAATTCCTCAGCCTCTCAGGAGCCAGGGATTTCAGGGACACTGAAACACAGCATTCCTTAAACAACGTGGTCTGAGTCACTACTGCAATGCTTCCAGTGCTGATGGAGAGAGCAGAGCTGAAAAGGGGGTGGAGAGCCACCCCAGGGTCACAGCCAGGGACTGCAAAGCTTCCCAGGACTGGGCAGTACCTGAGTGCACAGTTCTGGAGTTGCCTGCCAGGATTTTATCTTGGGCACAGGTTTTCTTTGGTTATATCTTGGGCACAGGTTTTATCTCCGGCACTTTGAAAATTTCCCAAACAAACAAAATGCTGCAGACAACGCTCCAGGTTGAAAGAACCAGCACTGCAGCTGTGCCAGCAAACACTGCGAGAGCTCTAGATAAGGGATCAGGCTGCTGCAGCAGTGTAAAGTACATCGTGTTTTTGAAGCCAAGGTAATGAGACAAGGAGTGAGAAAATCACACACACAAAATTGCAGCTACAGCTATTTCAGTTACATGCTGGGATATTTCACAAAACTTTCTTGAATCTTCTTTTCTTTCCTGACCTCAACTGCTGAATTGAATTTATTTCATTATTTTAATATGAGGATGAAATAGGAACAATTCCAACCTCAGTTTTGCTCTTTCAATGGTATTAAAAAATGAGTGCAAGTTTGTGAAATACATTTCAAAATACTTTTTGCAAGGAACTTTTTTCAATGCATTTTTTTTTCCCACTGACTCACCTAATTGTCATAAAGATATTGAACAGGCAGCCAGGGATCTGAATAAAATGAAGAATGTTAATGCAAATTGACATCTCGTTTGAAAAGACTAGATCTGATTTTCTAAATATTAAAAGAACTTGTATGTATCTTAGATTCTGATGAAAGGATTGCATTTCGCATGGAGCTCCCCCTAAATTTATGCCTATCAGATGTAAAAATCAAGTTAAAAGGAATCATAGAATCACAGAATCATTAAGGTTGGAAAGACCTCTCAGGTCATTGAGCTCAACCAGCAGTGCCAAGTCCACCACTAAACAATACCGAGCAACTTGGGTAGGAGCGAGGCTGTGACACATGTGGACAACCTGCAGCTGCCTTTCTGGAAGGCACTTTCCAGACCAGAGCCATAACCATCTTTCCTGTTCTTGGAGGAGTCACTACCTCTGTTTGGAAGAAAAGGGTAAAATCAATAGCACTTATTTAAATCTGCAGTGCTAAATCTTCATAACTCTCCTGTGTTCAAAACAGCACCTTTCTCAGGGAGGCAGGGTAATTGATTCAGCTTAGCCCTAAGGGAGTTATAACACTGCTCTTCTCCCCATATTTATGATTTTCTCATTTTTATGATTCATGATTTATGATTTTAGCCCCTTCGCTCAGAAAATAAATTCAGAAACTTTTGAAGTCTCTTGTAGAACAACAGTAATCTCTTGTTTGTTACTGAACAGGAGGACACATCGTGTAGCACACCTGGTGTGGTTGCTGCTGAAGTATGTAATTCCTGCTTGCCTTTGATTAAATTTTTACAAGGCTAAAGAAAATACTTAATAAAATACCTTAGGCCAGATAAATTTTTCTCATTTTGAAATGTCATAAACAGCTTGAAACTCAACCAAACTCTCTGAAATGGTTGCAGACTGAGTGTCTGGTACTGTATGTGGTTTATAGTAAAGACTGGGGAAAGCACTGAAAATTTTAATAAATGAGGACCTTAGATAGCTCAGTAAATTGAAATTAACATCATAGTGACACGGTCAGCCAAGCAAGGGAATTGACTCATCTATAAAATAACCCTATCCCATTAGTTTTCAGGCTGATTGGGATGTGGGGGCACTTATGACTGCATGAGGGGGTGACACAGGTGGCAGTGCCCAGGGCTGGTGGGGGAACAGGGCAGTGTTGCCCTTAGCAGCACATCAGCACAGTGGTGTGGCCACATCCTGAGCTCACGTACCTGCTCGTCCAATCTCATCCGGAGGACAAAAGGAAAAATCAGGCGAAGTTTTCAGAGCTCTGCCTTTGGCATCAGAGCCTGTTTGAGTCCTTGGAGACACCAGCTCCCACTAGCATCCCAAAGCAGCTGCAGATGCAGGGCTGAGTGCTTTTACACTGCACACATGACTTTTTCTACAAACACAGAGCAAATCCAGGACAAAGTTTTACCAGCTTTCATTTATCTTTTGGTGTGGTAATGAAAAGGATCATCATCAAAGAGGATAAGGGCCATTAAAAACCCAATAGTTCGCTACAGTGATTGGTTTATAGCCTCATTTGGCAGCAGTTTTATTTATCAGGTGTGCAGCTTCATTGCGTGTCTTATAGCCCAGGAGCTTCAGGAGTTTGCTATCTGCAGGACACTGTGCTCCTGTTTCCAGAATAGATGGTACCCAGCACAGGAATTGTTCTGGGGTGAACATTACAGTAGACCTGATTCTCCAATCTGTTAGCCAGTTTTGGCACTCTGTCTCCACAGATTTCTGTGAAGATAGCAGGAAAAATGTAGGTTGGAGATCAGACCTTGCATTGTGGACAGGTTTTGCTGAAAACGGAGTGTTTTACAAAGCACTACTACAAGAAACATAGCTGTACTTCAGTTTCTGTTGTTGCCTGCCCTTAGCCAAACCCAACTAAAATTTTGTGGTACCACTTGGGTGATGGATCATTCACTATCTCACACCTTTGAAGACAGGAAGAACAAAACAGTAATGCCTGGAAATTGCCCTGCTGTCTCCTCCACAACATGGCAAAAGCTCACACAGTTGAAAGCTGTACACATATTCCAACTCACATTTATTCACGTTACTGCTTTCACATTGACATGGTGCAAGATACTGCTCATTTCAGATGGGGCCACTGACACGCCCCAGTAAACTCCTGGTATCTTTTAGACCATGAATTAATACTGTACTCAGAACATTAATAAATACTTGAAAAGTCTGTAAATGACCTATGGTGAACTCCTTTGTGAATTTACCTTGTTTAAATGTATTTTTTTCAATGTCAAAATACATTACACCATGAAATGATGGATGCAACTGTTCTGAGAAATTGTGTGCACCTGATATGTAAGTCTGCATAAGTTTGCGATTGAGCAGGAAGTGATGAAGATTCTGCAGAGCCAAAAGAGTTTTGATCTTAAAGTGCTCATTTTGCTCTCACTGAAAGCACAGCAGCTCTTCCCAGGGAGATCCTGTGGGCTGGTGCTCAATGATCTCATGCTCTGGCAATGCCTCAGCCCAGGATGAAATGCTGGCTGCCTCAACCTCAGCCCAAGATGAAATGCTGGATGCTTCAAGCTCCTCTGAGTTCTCTGAGCACACCACACCTCCTTGCATGCGCTTGTGCACGCATGTGTGTGCTGCTTCCCATCCCCACGGAGCAAAGTCCAGCAGCTATGCTCAGCACTCGATGTCCCTGACTGTGCCCTTTAGACACAGCCCTCGTGGCAGACGTGGTTGCCATTGATCAGGCTGAAGGTGGCCAGGGAGTGGTTGGTGCTCTTGAGGGAGGTCATTCGTGTCGTGCTCCTGGCCATGCTGTGGGAGCGGATGAGGAGGCGAGCTCTGCAGCACAGCAGCTGGTTGTTGAACTGCTTCCGAAAGCTCTTGCTGAGCAAGTAGAGAGCAAAGGGGTTGACACAAGAGTTAGTGAAGGCCAGGATCCGAGCACAGATGCTGGCAATGAAATGCAGCACTGAGGTGTCCACCTCGGAATAGTGGTAGGACCGGTATAAATAGATGATGTGAGTGGGCAGCCAGCAGAAGGCAAAGAGGCACACGAAGACCAGCACAGTCCGGGCCAGGCGCTTACGGGACTCAATCTGGACGAAGAAAGAGAAACACAGGTTAGCTGCTATTCCTAGCTCAGACCAGGGGCTGGCTGTTTTTGCCAGTGCTGCAGCTTTCAGACTAACATATGGCAGGTGGCATGTCCAGAGCAGGGAAATCTGGACTGCAGGTGAACACAGTCAAGAACTCTCCTTGTCTCTCCTCAGCCCCCTTCCCTTATAAACAAATAATTCTGAAAATTTATTACATAAGAAGTAGTCTTTCCTTTTCTGTTTAGAGATAAAATTCCAATGGCTTTTCACTTTGCAAAATCCCAGCTCTGGCAACAAAAGTGTGGACAATCTTCATTAGTTATCCACACAAAATATATACAATCATATGTAATTTTAATATATCACCTCATTATTATTACTATAATCAATTATTGTGTGGGAATCTGGAATATTTCACAGAGCTCAGAGGCAGGACATTCTGCCACGGGGCCATGTGGTGTATGTACACAAAGTGCTGTCAACAGCTCACAGCCCTTTGAGACCAAGTGCAGTACTCGGAGTCTGGAGGAGATGGAGAAACAGACAGAGGATATTCTGTACTTGGAGAAACACCGAGGCAGCAGAGAGGTGGACCCTTCAGCTGAAAGCACTGGAGCCACCAGGAGAGAGCTAGAGGTGGTGAATCGATGGGCGACCACCTCTCAGCATAATCTGAGCTTTGTCAGGGAAAGGTGCCCTCACAAAGGCAGCTAGCACACAGTATAACCTTCATGCAGACCAGCCACACTTTTGTTTTACTTACTTCAACCGGCTTGGAGTCAACCCAAAGGTATTGCTCAACTGAGGGGAGCTGAGGTAAGCAATACCTTGTCTTTTGTCCACAAGTGCTGCATGCTAAGATAACAAAGCCACTGAAAAACACATCTCTCTTCCTAATGAACACAAAAGTCGTGAAGGAGGTTGCCCAAAATGGTAGGACAGACAGGGTTGCCCAGAAAAACCTGCAAAAAGGCACTGCTCCCTGGGTGAGGTAGTGTGACCACAGTTTGCAGGATTGGAAAGTGTAACACTGCTGACCTGTTAGGGCTTCCTAATGTAATCCCAGTAATGCTCCCCAGACACTCCTAGGGAATTAGCTGCATCCCACTTCTTGCATTAAAGTAGGATGTGAATGGCCTGCAACTGCTCCTAGCCCCAGCCCTGCTGCCCTTGCTCCTGCAACAGTGCGGCCACAGCGCCTGGCCAGGATCCCAGGACACTTCCCCATCCTCACCCCCCTTCCAAGCTGCACAGGTAAATCAGAAACTGAGCATCTTACACAGGCTGATCTATTCTCAGGACAGCTGCAAGCAGGAAGCAGGCAGGAGAGACATGACAAGCCCATTTTGAGTTTATTTCGTGCCCCTTTAATGCCACCGACTGAAAATCAGCCATTGAGCTCAGGAAGGATTGACATGTACCAGGTGATAACGTCTCCAGAGAGCAGGCTGAAAATTAAATCCTTTGAGAAAGGGCTCTCCTTGGCTAAACCATATATTCTTTTTAAATGTATTCTTAATTTGATATAGGGCTATTGAGGCCACATCTGCACTATAAAGAAAGGAAGCAACGCAATAAAGAAATCGATACCAGTTATCTCAGATGGAGGCGTATAGCACTTGAGTGCACTGCAGGATGGGAATGATGGACAGAGGGGGCTAGAGTGCAGCCCGGCCTTTTGCTTGCTTTACAGCTCTCTCCCCAAAAACAAAGGGGGAAAGGGCTGCTTGTACTGCTCACTTTATTGCCACTAATCAAAACAGCCATTGAATCAGCAGAGGAATGGCCTGCGGGGGAAAAGATTTACGCACATTCAGAAGGGAAAAAGGGCAAGGATTTCAGGGATCGCACATCAGTTGATGGGCAGAACCGAAGTCTTTCCAGCCCTAATGCTTCAGCACAGCACCTGAAGGCTATGTGAGATGATTGTGTTGGGTCAGCCTAAGGTGGAGGTGTCAGCTGGGTGCAATTGAGTAGACAATCACTCAACTTAGAACGGCTTGTGCCAGTTTAGCTGAGGTTGAAGCACACCTCATTTGAAAGGAAGAGGTAAGGCAAGTAAGATAAATATGTCAAGGTAAATAGGCTGTTTAGAAACAGGCAAGGTCCTCTCTCTCTGAGAAAGCAACTTGGTGAAGTTTTGATTTTGTCCTTTATCACCTCTTTGCTTCAATCTGCAAACACTTATCCAGCTCTGCCTCTTTCCCTGTATCCCAGTCAATACCTTCCCAGGCTTTGGCAAGGGTCTCCTGCTATGCTTGCCATGGTAACCACTCTGCCAAAGTTTCTGAACTTACAAATAGGAGGAGATGCTTTAACTGTTTAGCCCTGTATCATGGCTTCTTTCAATCATTTTCATTCTTTTCCCCCACCTAATCTATTAAAATCACCACGACAGGCATGGTTTCAAGGTATAAATTTCCCTGTATTCTTTCTCTCCTCCCAGATTCATAGAGAATGTTGATTTTTGAAGAAAGTCAAATCTCTACCTGTTTCCTCACATGCACATTTCCTTCCACGGGGATGTTGTAAGCACTCCGGATCAAATTCTTAGCAATAAAATAATAATATACTGAAATGACAGATAGGGGAATAATATAAAATATGAGAAATGACGCCATTGAGTGAATTTTGGGATGCAGCCCATCTGAATGTGGGTAAGGAGCACAGCTGATAAAGGTTTTATTAGTCCCTTTGTCATGGAAAGGGTGCAGATCTGAAAACACTGCTTCAGGGATGGCAAGCAACATGGATACAATCCAGATTATAGCAGCTCTCACACAAATCTTCATCAGTGCATGGGATGCTTGGATCTCCATTGGCCTTACTATAGCTTTGTACCTAAAAAAACAAACAAAAAAAAAGGAAATAGTTTATTGATCTAAACATTTGAGCATAGTATTCCTGTTTTGCCCTTCCGCTCAGAAATAAAAACCCAAACAAAACCATTCTTTACTCAAGTCTGGATTTTTTTCTGGTGTTTTAAATTTCAATGTTTTCAATCAATTTCTCATTTTAAATCAGAGCCACCTGTCATCAGTTCATTCAGTTTCATGTCTGTTGATTATGAGTTCATTTAATTTGTAATTGACCTGACAAAGCATAGGGCTCCTTGATATTAACACGTTAATTAATATTAATGACATTAATATATGTCCAAATAGCATTAAGACAGGAAGTGCAATCATAGACTTCTCTTCAAAAGTGTACAGCAGCTTACACCCCTTCACAGAATAGTGTTGAAGGAAACTGGGTTGCGATTTTGCCACACATTTCAAGTTGTGAGTATACTGGCCCCCTGCAAGCCAAATCTTACTTTTTCTCAAGCTACAAAGAGCATGTTTCCTGTTTTAATTGCTGTTTGGTGCTGTAGTTGGCAAGAGTTTTCTTTAACTCAATGCATTCAGGTTAAGTAGCCAGAATAGCTGAGTTTCTTGCAGAAAAAAACCCACATTATTGCTTGCTATTCTAGATATGTAGAGATATTTTTTGATTTGAAATTTTGTCTTTCATGATTTCAGCCTTTCAGAAAATTGTACTTTAGAATCCAAGAAAACACAGAATTCAACTTATTTGAAATTGGTCTGCGTAGTGAGAGGAATGGAAAACATCAGAGCTTCATGTATGCTGGAGCCCTGCTCTGGCAGGATTTGACACTCCAAGTAAACCACAACTCACATATGCATTTAAGAAACATGGTAGAAGAAAAAAATAGTAATTAGGAAGGAGTACCTACAGGTTTCACAAATTAGCATGTAGGGTCATTATTATAACAGTTACAAACTGTTGGATATTTCTTCCAGGTTCTGCCTCACTCTGCCCATGGTGCATTTGGTTCCCCTTTGGTCACTGCTCCCTGGGCATTGGTGTGTGCACGGGTCCTGGGCTGTCCCAGCCCACTCTGGCATGGCAGGCATCCCATCAGCTGCTCCAGAGTCCATTTCTAAGCTCCTTCCAGCATCCTGGCTCCTTCACACAGTTGAACTGGGCACCGGGGTGGGAGCAGAGGCAGTGAGCACAGCACCCTGCCCAAGTCCAGGCAGCACACCAGGGCCCCTCCACACGCAGCCCAAACCCACACTCTACAGACACTCCATGACTCCCCACCTGCTACAGCCTGCATTATCCTAAAGCTCAGCATTTGAAAGAGGAGTCCATCAGTCCTACACTGTTCTAACTGGGTAACTGCTTTATTTGCAGGCTAAGCATGCATTCAACTTCTGATTATATGCAATATCCTGCTCGGCATACTTAACTTTCCCTTAATGTAAGTATATATGTGTCTACATATCTCTGGATGTATTTTGTATACATACACATACTTATATGCATGTATATTCATGTATACATAACTATATACATAGTTACATACTTTTTTTATAAAGACTGTATCTGGACATTTTGTCATTTGCAGATGTTTCTTCATACAGATGTCTTGTGTAGAGGACTTTTGCTTTCATGTACTATGAACACCGTGCTCAGTAGTTTGCTGTTTAACCACTTGTTCTCCAAGCTCTGCAGCTCCCCTTTACTCCAGCTGCAGTGGCCAGACACAGTATTTTAAGGCTTGCTTAGCACCTCTTTAACTTCCTCTCTGAAACTGGGGATTAAGCGGTGTCATACCACAAAGCACAATCTTCCAGCACCAGATCATAAACTCAGGCAAAGAAAGTCATGGCACTTAAACAAATATGATGCTCTGGCTATTGCAGTCATAAAACAGAAGTGCTAGGCAGATTACTAAAGTAGTGTTGTTGAAATAGCTCAATTTATAGTCTCATTGTCCAGATATAGATTATTGACAGAAACACTAGCTCACTGAAAGTCTTCAGTAAACCTTAAAGAAGAGAAATGCAAAAGGAAATTAAAAATATATCAAGGTATGAGCAAATTTATTTGGTTCAAAGGTCTTTCTGCAGATGTTTACTGTATGCTTATCAACATGAAATGTTAGCATGATTATTTCAGGGATTTTTCTTACAAAATATAGACAGCTGAGAGAGTATTTTCCAGTATTATTTTCAAGGAACATGCATAAGTTAAAGAATACAGAAAAAGTGAAACTGTTTGATTTTTATTAACATTAACAGAGTTGGGAGAGACAGAAAATTACTCCATTTCAAGTTATAAGCACATTTTAATTAAAGATGGCATTTACAAACAATTTAATTTGGACAGAACATAATTATAAATGTTTAGGAATGCTGGCACTGATTACTAGGCATTCAGTTTATTTTTAAAGCCTCCTACAGCAGATGTAAGAGAAGATCTGAGAGAGGTTTTATTGCAAGGGGTTCAGTGTAGACTCAAAGCATGGGAGTGAAAGAACAGAAAGACAAAACAGAAGCTAGAAAACAGATTTTGAAAATATAAGTTCTCAGGTGCAGAAACACGGGTAGATATTTTCTCAATAGCCTGACAATCAAATAAAATTATTTTGCTGACTATCTGTGTGACTTCCTTGATTGTGGGTTAATTTATTCAGAAATCTCCAGTAATCTCTGTCAGTCTCCACGTATTGATGACTGATCTGGTAGGAATCCCCATTTCCAGTCACCTTGCTGATGTGTCAGTGGGTCTCTCCCAGTTTGTGTTTCAGCAGCTCTACTCTCCCAGGCCAGCTCGGGCTCTGGAGAGCAGCTGCAGGGGCTGCTCCTGGTAAGGGCACAGGGGCTGGGGGCTACACATGAGGAACTGGCCCCCCAGGCTGCTGCTTGGGCTGAGACACCGTGAGATTTTCCTGTTGCTGCTGTTCAGGGTGTGAAAAAGCTGCACCTCCTTGTTGGCTCCTGAGTGGGGCTCAGAAACGCTTTCACTCCTTTACTTTTCCACACCACTTTCCTGGCAGGGTCAAGCCTGGGTTTTATAATTTATTTGACATTTCTTCAGAACTTCATCGAGGTAGACTGGATTTGAGTGGCAGCTCGTTCTGCTTTTCAGCATGTGTATTTCCAGTTTGTATGTCAAATAATATTTCAAGCTTTCCACAGCTTTGTCCCCTGCAATTTGTTTTTCAATGAGTTAGCCTGAGGCACATAACTTTCCTGTATTTAACATCCAGTGTGTGAATATTTCAATCCACTTTGAAGGGGACATTGATGAATATACCCATACACCTTAGAGGAGCCATGGACATCATGCAGCTGAGCTTTCATGCAAAGGTCTTGCCACGGCATTATTTTTAATCCAGGTAGAAACATGGGCTCTGAGAGTATGTGTCACATTGCATGTTCAACTGTCTGCAGTAGATCTAGACACGGCCCTGGACTGATCCCCTCCGCTGCTTGCACATTCAGTCTCTAATTAGTATTTGAAATACCTTTTTTTTTTCCAGCTAAACTTTCCCGATCAGCTTTTAAAGAAATTTTTGAAAAAGTTTAAAAACCAGAGGTACAATTCATGCCCTACAACAAAGGCCAAAACTTAAAAATATGCTTTCTGAAGATTCAGTTGAATAAAAAAAGACACAGTGAAGAACTCATGCCAAACAGCCCAGATGAAAATGACTGGGCTGCTGATCTGATGGGAAATATGAAAGAGATGCTGATCTTTACTACTGCTAGTGTTTGAACTTCCCTGTTCTCAATTGTGAAGCAGTAGCTTGCCGTGTACACTGCAGCTGCCAATGACCTCCCAGCCAGGATGGATGCCAGTCAGCTCCTTGTCTCACAGTCTCACTCAAAGAAGTCCTCAAACAGAAATTACCCATAGGGCTATCCTCAGTGTGCTTAATATAATTGCAATTCATGAGGCACCGTGAAGATTCCCCCCTAAGGCAATCCTCCCCACACCAGCCACAGTGACTGTGGTGCTGTCCCTGTTCTCCAGGTCAAGAGGAAGCTGGTGATTGTGTGGCTTCAACCCAGAACACCTGATCACTTTTTAACCTAATCCCCAAAGTTCATTGTGGATTGGTAGGAGCCCACAGAGCATGTGCATCTCCACTGAATCCTTGAAAATGTCATTTACACATCCCTTAGGATCTCTATTGTGCTTATTGAGTAATTGTTTCTCACAACTGAAACTACTGAAATGACCATAAACCACTAAAATGTGGCGTGCCCAAGGTCTTTCTGTGGTATATACTTTTCCTGCTGAGGTTACTATGCCAGGGAAACAGGAAAACTGTGCCATTGTCCCTGTGTTAATAATAACGTAACTAATGATAGCATCACCTAATGTACTCTAAAGCTCAGAGTATGCAAACATTGGTTAATACCATGCACTTAGCCCCAAAGCTGCAGCTTCAACTATAAACACAGGAGTAGCTGTAGCATGAAAAAGACAATTACAGATATACTGTCCAAAGATACCAACCAAAATATGCCCCCAAATGGATGTCAAAGTTTCCTAGGTGTAGTTTCTCTCTTGGTACAAAAACATTTTATCCATCTTTGCGCTCCTCAGCTGAGCCAAGAAAATACACACCACCTGAAGCAAAAGCAGGCTTTGCCTTCAAAGCCATGCTGCCTATACATTTCTAAGCATAGAAGGGCTGCAGTTTTGCTCTCTGGGGAAGAAAGGACCTTATCCATAAAGACTGCAGCCTCCGTGCTTCCTTCACAGCTTTTTCCTGTCACCTTCATCCACTTATGCCTGCTACAACAGCCACAAAAATTAAATTAAAACAACTAAAGCATGGGGAGGAAAATCAGTTGTTTCCCTGGCATTTTAAATTAATTTAGCTCCATATGCCTAAGTCTCTGGTTTTTCTTTTTGGTTTGTTTTTTTTTTTTTTTTTTTTGGGAAGTAACTTCATGCTGTGTGGAGAAGCCGGCGCTATAGGCAGCCTCAGCTTGCTCTCCTCCTGTATGATTGCTTTGTATTAATGCCTTTCTCCCTTCCCTTATGTCAGCAAGAAAAACTAATGCAGATGACCCAGGAGTGTAGGGAGAGAAAATGGCTGAAAGAGGCTCTGCCACAGGGTACTGCCCTTTTCTATCTCAGTCCTTCCAAGCACGTCCATCTTTCTGCAGCTTAACCTCACAACTGCAAGAAATAGAAGAGAAAAAAAAGCCTGCCCATCCTTCCTCTGGAGAAAAGGGACACTGCCCCTCCAAAATGAATTTGCAGGAGTACTTAATTGTCAAGGAAAGTTTCCTCCAAGCAGTATCATCTGTTACTACGTCCTACACCATTTACATAAATAGATCCTGTGCCTCACTCCTGAATTTGTATAATGGTTTAAAAACCAAGTGTGTTGAAACCTGTTCAAGCAAGATTTCAGAAGCCTTGTCCACCCTTGCTTCATTACCAGTCCCACTGTTTAGACTGCATCAGGCTGGTGGAAAGATGTACCATACTGACACTTTGTGTTTTCTCTCTGAAGTGAGAAATCCACTTACAAAGTTTTGAATCTGTTTAAACTGAGCTGTATTTTGAGAAGTTGAGCTAATTTGAATCTCAAAATTAAATTAAAAAAGCAGGTGTTGATTGTAATGGACTGATGGCTTACAGAAACAGTCATGTAGATTGCTGAGAAGTGAAAACACTGAGTTCTTCCCAGTTCTAGAAAATGAGCGCCTGAAATTGCCGCGACTTCCTGTGGTAATGACGGAAGAACTGCCTCTCAGTCTGCATGTGTCCCATACTTCTTCTGTTTCCCCTTCCAACTGAAATGGGGAGAAAAGTGCAATTTGCAGTCCCTCTGATCCCCAAACATCTGTTCCCGTTTGTAAGGTTAATGTGTGCACATTGGTCTGGCCCTGGCCTGAGAACAGACGGAACAAAAATCCTCTCATTAAAATTTTGCAGTTATGTTCTACTAGCATCACATTATTGTTTTGTCCCCATAATGTGAAAGACTGGGTCAATTACCATGCAAAAAAGTCTCAGGCAACAGAGAAAAATTGATGCTATGGAAAAACTGCACAAATGAAGAAGATGGAGCCCTGTTGAGTGTGAAGCTCCACCTGGAAAGCAAGAAAAAAGTCTTACTAAATATCCAAAGAAATTTATGACAAATGCAATACCACAAACTTTTATTGTTTCCACCATGGATGTTATGAATATTTATAGCTCTGAAGACAATTCAGTAAATCCACAAAATTGCTAGACTGTCTAAACCGTCAACACACTCCGACAACCTATTCTGGGTCTATCTGCTTTCTGCATACTTAGTTAAGATTATCGTTATTATGCATGATTCTTGAGTGAACATCTGTTATTAAAATCTTTAGTAAATCGCATATGGGCACAAAGACATCTCTAATGGGCAAATCTTAAATACATTGTCAAGTACTGCCTACTTGCTCTTTTTATTAACTTAACATATAAATGAAAAGAAAAAGAGGCATTGATGGAAGTGGCATAGTTCTTACTTTTAAAGCATGTGTTCAAAATTCAATTTGTATACCTGCATACTGCTACATCATCCTGGAGTATGGACAAATCAGAATTTCAGTCCAGGAATATGTAAATTCAGAATTGAGACAGAGTGTTTTAGAGAGCACTGAACTGCACTACATATTGGGGAAGGAGAGCTAAACACTAATCATTTCATAGTGAATGTGTTATTCCTAATCATAACCATCCACAGCCTAAAATATTTCAGAAATTACCTATACATATGAAAAACAATGGATTAGAAGGTTACTGCAGGAAATAAAAAACAGAAGCTACATGGACGATGTTTTTCTTATCAGAAAATCCCCCTTTACACCCAGGGTATTTATTCTCAGAAAGTGATCTTCATCCTGATGCCATGTTAAAGATTTCAGTGGGGGCAGCTTTGCAGTTCCTTGTGAACAGATGTGAGACCTGCTGTCTGAAGCAGGGATGGGATCCATGCATTCACAGAACCACAGAATATGCTGAATTGGAAGGGACTCACAAGGATCATTGAGTCCAACTCCTGGCCCTGCACAGGACACCCCAAGAGTCACACCTTGTGCCTCAGGGCATTGTCCAAATGCTTCTTGAGGTCTGTCAGGCTTGCTGTGAACACTTCCCTGGGGAACCTGTTCCAGGGCCCAACCACCCTCTGGGTAAAAAACCTTTTTCTAATATCCAACCTAAACCTCCCCTGACACAACTTCAGGCCATTCCTTTGGGTCCTGTCACTGGTCACCACAGAGAAGAGATCAGTTCCTGCCCCTCCTCTTCCCCTCATGAGGAAGTTGTAGACTGCAATGATGCCTCCCCTCAGTTTCCTCCAGGCTGAACAGACCAAATGACCTCAGCCACTCCTCATACGGCTTCCCCTTGAGGCCCTTCACCGTCCTCATGGCCCTCCTCTGGACACTCTCTAATAGTTTAATGTCTTTTTTATATTGTGGTGCCCAGAAGTGCCCTCAGGACTCAAGGTAAGGCCGCCCCAGTGCAGAGCAGAGCAGGACAATCTCCTCCCTGGCCCGGCTGGCGATGCTGTGCCTGATCCCCCCCAGGACATGGTTTAGAAACATCCTTTAACTTCAAAACCAGCAAGCTTCCACACAGCTCCTCAGCACTAGCTGAGCTCTGCACACATTTCTATGGGTTCAGTGCCTGGGTACAGCCAGAGGGATGTGCCTGCTCCGTGTTGTGTGGCACCAGAACACATGCTGGTATCAGGATTGCAGTGTGGCGAGCATCTGGAGTGGAGATGGGAGAACTGGTGCTGGCACTGGCGCCACCAGGCATGAGAAGGAGCAAGCCCCAGGGATGCTTTCCATGCCAGGATTTGCTGCCTCAGCCCAAGTCTCTAGGGATGTCAGCAGCTTGGGAGAGGGGGATCTGCATGCCTGAGGATTGAACCCTGACCAGGGCAACTAAAGCTGGGGCCTCAGACATGAACCCCTCATTTCACTAGAGAATCTGCTTTATTTCTCCTGAAAGTGCCACCTTTGGTGCATAAAGACAGCATCACTGAGTAATCTAAGCAGGTGGCATAACTGCTGGATATCCCACAGAGCCAGTTATAGAAATTCATTAGAGTTTCTAAAAATGGCAGTTTCTCAACACAAAAAGTCCTGCCTGTGATGTAAAATAAATCAATATTGCGCCATGTTTTGACAGAGAAAGACAAGCACATCACTGACCTAAAAATTAGCACTTCCATAAGCTATAGCAGCTGTGGTGTGCTTACCTTAATTTTGTGGAAATAGAATAAAAAGCTATATATATTAAATATATATATTATATAACTATAACTATAAATATATACATATATATAATTATATATATATATTTAGAACCAAGGCCAGGTTGGATGAGGCCTTGGGCAACCTCATCTACTGGAAGGTGTCCCTGCCCACTTCTGGGGGGGTGGAAGTAGATGACCATTAAGGTCTCTTCCAACCCAAACCAGTCAACGTTTCTATGATTCTGTTAACTTTAGAGAAGCACATTTCCTAAAGTTAAAAGCAGCTTTAAAATCAACTGACTGAGAACACAAATGTAAAGGGGCAACACTAACTATACATTAGTTGCTGACTTCCAGCCTGCTCCCTGGTGTCTCCTAACTCACCATGAAAAAAAGCAGGGCAAAAAGCTGCCCTGGATAACAGAAAATGAGGAGTCACGCTAAAACCTCAAAGAAGTAATTTAAAAAATCAATATGCAACAGATGGGAAAAAGCAAAAGTAAATGACAGCAAGTATCGGAGTTTTAAAATGTTGGCGGCTGATAAGGGAAGCTGAGGGAGCCAACAAATTATCAAAGGTCACTCTGTAATTGACAAATGTGCATCTTTAAATGCATCAGGAATAAAAAAATATCAGTAAGTCAGGCATACACATAAATGGTGACGATATGAACAATGATGAGACAAAGTGAAAAGCAATAACCTGATATTTGTCTTCAGGACCAAATGTGTAGGAGATGTGTGTGGTTCTATACTACGTGTGCAGTACTACAGACGAAGCAGAAAACTTGTGAGTTGTATTAAAGAAGACGTGAGCCAGCATCTGCTAACACAAACTAATTTCACACCAGCAGGCCTGAATAATTTACACCTAGGAGTACTAAAGAAACCAGCTGAGGAACAACCAGTGTTAATTTTTTTACAAATCTTGAAAAAGTGGTGCATTTCCTCAGAAGTGGAGAACTGGCTTCAAAGTTGTGATGTTCAGAAAAACTGGATGGTGTGATCAAGAAAATTGCAAATATTTGGGCTGCCCAAGGCCAGTTGTAGGGAGAATAAGAGGTTAATCCTGCTAACAGGTGATAATTAATATTAATCTGTCTTGTTTAACACACAGCAGATTTCAGGTTTTTTATCTTGTCACAATATGACAGGGGATGTAAATAGGATTCTGGCCATGCTGGTGTACAGAGGAGCTGCAGCTTTCATGGGCATGTTGGCACAGGTGACAGTGCACGTAGATATGCACATGTGTGAGCCAGGGTACATGTGGTTCTCCCTCTCCTATCCATGCAATCCCTGTCCCACTCCCACAGGACAAGGACTCCTGGCCTGGGAAGGGCAAGTCCCAGGTGGGGACCCTGAGCCCCACGCTTCCCTAGCTGGGCATCAACTATGATGGTGAAAAAGCAGTGTGTGGAACCATTTGTAGCCTGGGTCCTGTGAACTTGCTCTAGCTGCAGTGTTATTTATTGTGCATATCAGCTGCCTTGAGCAGGCTATAAAACCTTTGCTGGAAAAGTTTGCAGATGGCACAGTGGCTAACCAGACTGAGAATATTGTAGACTCATTGGGGTAAATGGCCATAGTCTAAAAGAAACCATTTAAACTCAGTTATGTGTAAAAGAGTATATACAGGAGCCAAGTGAGCAGGAGATGCAAAAAGCTAGTGCTCTGTTAAGGAAAGAAGAGACAAGAAAAGACATTAGAGTGACTCTTCTGCATGTGACAAAATGAGATCATGTGGGATTCTCAAAGTGTCGTGGCTTCAGTGTAATTCAGTATAAAGCTAAGCCAATTATATGACGCTTAAGTCCTTTCTGTGGCTTCAGTAAACATAGGTGTCGTAAGAGATCATCACTACTGTATGAACCTTCAGCAGCATGTAGGGGCTGAACAATATTGCTATCCCTGACTGCTCTAATCACAGAGACATAGAATAGCTTGGTTAGGAGGGGACCTTTAAAGGATCAACAAGCCCAACCCCCCACAATAAGCAAGGACATCTTCAACCAAGTCAGGCTGCTCAAAGACCTATCCAGCCTGGCCTTGAACACTTCGAGAGGCAGGGTATCCACCACTTCTCTGGGCAACCTCCCTCCAGTGCCTCACAACCCTCATAATAAAAAATTTCTTCCTTATGTCTAACTTAAACCCACTGTCTTTCAGCTTAAAAAGATTGCCCCTTGTCCTTTACAGGCCTTGCTAAAAAGTCCCTCTCTGTCTTTCTTTATAAACCCCTTTAAGTATCGAAAGGCTGCAATAAGGTGTCCCCAGAACATTCTCTTCTCCAGACTGAACAACTCAAATGCTCTCAGCCTTCCAGTTTAGCTGTGAGTTAGGTTATTATGCAGTGGTTAGAGGTCAGATGAATTTCAATCTGAAATATGACATAAGTTCTAAGCAGAGAGGGTAAGAGAGTGCCAGACACACAAGAGGGGCGAGGGTGATATATGCACCTTTAGTCTGAATACTCAGAAAGCAGCCTCATGTCACTGGAAACATCTGTTTTAATCCAAATCCTATGAGATATTCAATAGCCTCTGTGCACAGGTGTGGGCAAGAAATACTGCTGAATTGATGGCTAGTGCAGTGTCTCCAAGTCCTGCATCCACATCTCTGGTTCTCCCAGGTCATTTGAGCATTCATGTCTCAGTCTCATGCTTCAGGGATGCCTCAAGGTGTGAAGAAACATTTTTTTTCTCTCAGGGTGTCATGGTACTGTTTTCTGTCCTGCTTTCCCAGAGAGCTGCAGAGACTGACCATAGGGCCAGAGGGCAAGTGAGGACAGGATGGGCAGAGCCCCGACCACGCTTCTCCCTTTGATGCTCCGCAGTCTTCTGCAGTCCAGTTAAACTGATCACTAGCCTGGCATCAGGAGGGGAGCTTCTGCAAGGGATCTCCAGCTTTCTGCTTCTCTCTACAGCATAGCAACTGGCTCGCTGCTGGGATGCCTTCAGGTGCCTCAGCACTGTGAGGGGGCCATGGACTGTCCCTGTTTTCTGCCCCATGGCACATGGACATCAAAAACCCTTGCTCTGCCTGAGATCCTACGCAGCAGACGTTGTGTGGGGGGATTGTAGAGCCTGCTATGGGCAGGAGCTCATGACCCATGGTTTCCTAGATTGTATGGGGTAAGGTGGGCACCTGGGTGTCAAACTGTTGAAAAACAAGGTGAGGGGACTCCATAGGGACAGTGGTGAAGTCTCTTTCCAATATAAAGGAAAACAGGTTATTGCGAGGGCTGTCTATGAGCAAAGCAGTTACTGGATGTTTCACAGCATGGTTTGCCTGCTTCTCCTTTTTCAGCCTGGCTCCCTCTTACTTTTCTCAGCCAGGCTGTTGTCCACATCTGAACATCATGTAGTAAGACACAAACTGATGAGTCCACCATAAGCTCATCTCCCTGCAGCGATGGTGAAATCCCAGCCCACTGCTGGGACACACAGCCGGCAAATTCTCTGCAGCCAGTTGCTCTCCTTAATAACAGCGTGTACAGCACCTCGTACTATGAGACCATGACAACTGATTGGGGGTTTTAGGTTTTACTGAAATGTAAACAATAGGTAATCTGACTTTTCTTCCTTTTGATTGCTTAAATATTGACTGTCTCCAGCACATTAGCACTGACTCTAAACTCAGATTTCCGCACCAGTCCCACTGCTATAAATGGCAGCTCTAATCTTCCTGGTTATAGAAGTGTATCTATTGTGTTTTGGCCATCTGCTCTGGTTAATCAAGATACTCAGAAAGTTTGTGCTGTTTGATCAGTTGCTCTTGGTGCAGATGGATTCAGGGGCTGAGGAAATGTGAGCTAAAACTAAGGGTGTAAAGAGTGTTGAGATTATATTGACACAGCGGCCAGCAACCAGGATCTAAGACTCCTGTACGTCAGCTGAAGGAGATATGTGTATATCACCCTGCATCCTCCAGCATGTGAAGGGCAGCAGCACACACACTGTGCCAGTGGCAAGGGTGGAGATGGGGCTGCCTGGTGCTTCAGTGCAAGGGAAGGCTTTGGGCTGGGCCTCAAAGTCCCTCCAGTTTTCTTCCCTGGCTTGGAAGGATCGATGTTCTGGCTGAGATCACATCAGTGGACCCAAACTCTCCACGTGGGGTATCATTCTGCCAACTTGCATTGACTGGATTAGAGGCTGTCTTGGTAGTTCAGAGTGGCTTCTTCTGCTACCCCCTCAAGCCTTCCTGGGGCTGCATAGTAAATTACAGCACAAGTAAAATGCTCCAAAATAGTGCCTTAGTGTCCTGAAGGTATTTCATGAATACTGTGACTAGAATGCCCAGAATAAATTCATAACCACTATGGACTTGGCACTTTGCAACTGATGGTATTTAAAACAAAAAGTGTCACTCTGTAAATCAACTCAATGGAAATCTGTGCTGACTTTTCATAGCTTTTTATTAGGGTGGCATGCTTCCCTTAGTTCTCTAGTGGAGACATAAACCAGTGATTGTAAAATAAAATAAATGAACTGGCACATAGATATTACACCTCCTGTGGTATTGTAGGTAATATTAATAGTAGGGGCTGGAGACATCTAAATCATAGAAGAGATGAGTCCACTAAACAAAGACTTTTGCATGCTTAAAAGTGCATTTCTAGAAATTCTGGATTTATTTCTTGCCTTGCACTGCTGCTTTTTTAGGAGTGTTGTTTGAAAGTTTTATGTCTTAGATAAACAAACCGTCATACGAGTTCAGAGGAACATCAAAAGTTGTGTTTGTGATGCATTCCAAGGGACCCAGCAGAGTTGGGAGCCCTGCAGCATCCTTGCATCCATCCCTGCACCCAAGGCACTGAGGTCCACATTTCCAAAGCTAACATCTTCATTTCAGGTGTCCCATAAAACTGCAATCCTGCTGTCTGCAGCTGGTTTTACCACCGTAAGCCACCTAATCTCCTGTGTAATTCCACTCCACATATCTCACGACACTGTCACTCCCTCCCTCCACAGGACTGCAGGCAGCTCTGGCTGGCAGGCACTGCTGCAGTCTTCCAGTACTAAAATCCACATAATCCAAGGTGCTTAAAGTAAAGATGCTGCTTGTAAACTCCAATTACACTTTACACTTACGGTGCTGTGTGCTTGTAAAAACAGCATTGCTTCAGGAAGGTTTCGCTGCATGAGCACCAGGGCATTTCGATCTTTTACGACGCCAGCCTAACAGTAGGAAACGATGATCAATGCTTGACAGCCTGGTTAATTCAAATGCAAATGTATAAACCCTGTCAGTCACGGGAGAAGTCAATTAAATAAAGACGTCTCCCATGACATGGGCAATTAAATAGATGCTTTTCCTCCTGCTGTGCAAAGATTTTCCTTAATTTCCTGTCCCTTGCTGAGACAGCCTTGGCTTTTCTGCCTGGGCTAGAAGCCCAGGTGTCACTGCTCTCACGGGTGCCTCTGCACCCCTTACCCTTGCGCTGAGGAGGAGGTGAAGGAGGAGGAGGAGGGCAGAACCCACTGGCCCTTTTTTTCTGGAATAAGCTGAGCAGTAACTGAAGAAACCACTGCCTCGACAGTGCAGAGCAGCAGGGCAGACAGATGTCCTTCCCCTGCCAGCCTCATTTACAGTCTTTCTAAAACACACAAACATCACGCACACGCATGGGCTGTTTGTTTCCTCGCTCTTGTATACTCAGCACTGGCGCCTTATCACTCATGGAAGGTGGCTGTAAGCACAGCACATGCCTTAACCCTCTCTTGGCTGCTCTGAAAATTCGACACACTTGCAGGAAAACAGGTGTCAAGCTCCCACTGCTCCTGCAAGTGCAGCCAGTGGAGTGGCTTCACAGGAAATACATTACCAATATTGTTAACTCTTTTTTGCCCTTTCTCATATTATCTGGAATCATGATGAAATCTGCATGGAATCTCATGACTGTACACAGAGCCATCCTAAGCACCCAGGGACCCTCTCTGGCTGTCCCTTCCCGCTCAAACCTGTGCAGGCACGCTCAGCCGTGTCCCTATGTGTCCACAGAGAGTACTTGCAGGCTGGGAGGCTCCCGCTGCAGGAAAAGCTGAGGTCAGCAGTTTGTCCCTCTGTTTCTCCTTGAGAAGTCTGCAAGTGAGCAGCCAATCCTCTGGACAACCCCTCGTTCCTGGCGGGTCAAACCAGTGAGCAGCTTTAGGCGCTCTGTGCAGGAGGCTGGCACTCAGCCAAGTGGCTGCAGTCACTGGCAGATGAGAGATTCCTAACACAGGGGAAAGTGGAAATGGAAAGACTAAAAGTATACCTCAGGAAGGCATATACTCTTGCACCAATGATGTGAGTGCAAAAACCTATTAAAACTATGCCCCTCATTTTCAGAAGGTGATCCAACGCAGCCAGGATGATTTGTACCATTGTTGTAATGCAGCATAAGTGACTCACACACTCTCACATACTCTAACTGCCCATCACATATAGACTGTTCCTTGCACCTTGTGTTTTATTGGTCATGTCTCTGGAAATGACCCTCTTGTAGCACACTCCAAAGCTTTTCTTTACACATCAGTCTTCTGTTCCCTGTGATGTCTCTCTAGCCACCACCATGATATGTTCAGTAATACCAGCAGTTGTTCCCACTTGCTTTTGTCAATGGAAGGATGCTGAAACCAAGAGGGCTGTGTGATAATTTCTTGCAGATGATGAATTACAGACCAAAGGTCTGTAGTACATTGACAAGTCTCCCTTTCCTTGGAGACAGTGCCATGTGATGCTACCCAGAGCAGGTTTAGGAGGCTTTTCTCTCACATGATCTATGGCTTTGATTAAAGAGAACAGGGACATTCACATGCCTCATGTGAGCATCTCAGGTAGAGTTCACATCACTGAACATTAACCATCTCACCACCATGCCCCGTTCTTTTGCATGTGTTTCCCTTCAGGCAGTGCCACGTCTGTCATCAGAAATGGGTATCTATGAAACCACCCCACGTGCCAGGCTCAGCGTCTCACCTGCAGCAGGGTGTTGGGCTCCCAGATCCTCCACAGCCCCCAACAGGCTTTACCATGCTGATTCACATTCAACTCACATTTTGGAAGCTTTCCCTTTACATTTTAAGGTTATTTCTCTAATGATTCTGACATGGTTAATACTGGGGTCTGAAGTTCAGGGTGACAGTTTTAAGGAAATAAACTAATGGGCTGTGAGCTGACAAATATAGACTGTTTTATTTTGTAACAAAATTAACCCAGCACTGCTGTTAATTTATCAAAATAGAAACTTCAGCAAACGTAACAGATAAGGGACACTTGTGTTTCAATGCACAGCACATTCGATTCGTAGACCTAACAAAATTACAAGTTTCATTATTATCTCATTCTGCAGTGGACCACAGATGCATTAGAAGAGGGTAAAATGACCCCTTGGAAATGGGAACATTTGATCACCAGTGCAGCATGACGGTTAACAGGTTCCAGATAAAGCTGAAGTTCAGAACTTGAAGTCACCAAACCCCAAGCTTGGCACAGCTGCTGTTTTCTGTTCTGTTCTATCACTTCAGGCAAAAAGTGCTGTTGATGTGCTGCTCAGTAAAACATTTGCAATGTTTACTTTATGTAGCATGTGATCAGATAGCAATAAATCTAACATAATCTTCTTTACAATGCATTTTTCTTTTCCTTACACCCCTTAAAACAACTTACATTACAGCTTTGGAAAGATGTCTTTTCCTGAAGAGATACTTATTGTTTTCCCAACATTTTCTTCAGAGCGGTAGGGGGGATCCAGACACCACACCAAACTGATGAGTAGAAGTGCATGGTCCTTCACTAGTGCAGTTTTCCTATTTTCTCAGCAGTTTAAAGCATATTGCTTTAAGACTTTTATCTGCACATAGGTCTGTTTGTCATCTGCTACTGGGACAGACAGTGCTATTTTTATATATATCCTGACATGGAGGAGTGGACAAACATATTGACCATTCTGTCTCTGAAACACTAAGGAGTCACCTGCTTTCATTGAAACTGCAAATAGTATATTGAAATATGTGTGTGAACTACATTGAAATCTGAACAAAAGTAGTCTGATGTTTTAAAGCAGGTTAGCAAGAGACAGTGGCATGCAAGGGACTACCCACAGCAAACCTAGTTTCACTTATTTGTGAGCAAGGATACAATCCCCATGTCTTTTTTGATCAAAACAAAACTGAAATAATTTTTCACTCAGTGGTTCTGTGTCACTTTAGCATGGTGACAATGTATTCCTCAATTTATTTTGGAAGCATCCAGAAAATAAACCTGCATATTTAGTACACATTATTTTTTACTAAACATTATTGGAAGATGAAGTTTCTGAACCAACAGCACAGATCAGTTTTGATTGGCTAAGGGGAAAATGGTTTAACCAAGGGAAATACACTGGCTATGGCAAACTGCAATTCCTGGCTTCAGGCAAACTCATTTGAATATTTGGAAAATATTTTATGAAATATTGCCTCACATATCATTAACTTTAAGGAAGCAAGCCACTACAAAAAATTGATTCTCACTGCACTTTAAATTGCTGCTCCAGTGCTTTCACACTTCATGAAGTACGGATCAATTATCTTTTTGGCAAATATGAACATGCTATCTTTTAGCAGAGCTTTATTAATGGTATTTTCTCTCTCTGGTCTTTAGCTTGATCTGCTCTTGTCTCTATTTGAATTAATGTAGACTATTAGCTAAATTGCACAAACATTTAGTTTAGAAAAAGTATCCTGTGTTCAGTCTCCAACCTCCTCAAGCTGTATGCTACCAACCACCAGAAATTACCTGAGGTGGTTCTTCTTCCCTCATTACATTAAAAATAAACATTTTACCTGAAAACACGCATTTGTAATTGTGCATTTTATGGAGCCATAATTATGCAGGCTTCTTTTCAAGGCAATAGCAGCCAAGCTTACCTGTCAGCCGAGAGAGCAGTGAGAGTGAAGACTGACACCCCTACAGAGGTGAGCTGTATGAAGGGGATAAGTTTGCATCCAGTTCTGCCGAACAGCCACTCATCAGCAAGGTACCTGCTGGCATCCACAGGCACACAAGTCACTAAAAGCAGCAGGTCTCCCAGAGCCAAACTGGAAATGAACAAATTAGGGACATTTCGCATGGATTTCACAGTACAGAAGATCTTAATCAAAGTGATATTGCCGATAAGGCCTATCAGAATGATGATCCCGTAGATCGTGGGGATGGCATAGAGGAACGCTGGGTAAAACCAGTCTTCCCCAAGGAGGGACAAGTTTGCACTCTGGTTGACAGAGATGTTGTAGAAAATGAAGTTATCTGTTTCTAGGTCTAGCAGAAGGCACTCTCCAGATGCCATTGTCCTACTTTGCTCTTCTCAGAAAACAGCTTTCTTCTTTGAAAGTCCTCAAATTAATTTCTTGCTTTAATTTTGCGGCTCCTTGCTGGCTTTAAACAGGCAGAGGAGTTTAAAAGTCATATTACTTTGTGACACATCTTGTCAATAACCAAACTGAAAAGTACCTGCAGCTTTCTCCACAGTCCTGTTTCCATAAGGTGAAAGGAGAACATGTTTTTGCATTGTTTGGATTGTGAAACTTGCCTTTTCCTCCTCGATTTGTCTTGCTGTTAAGTATTCCTCAGCTCTGGAAGGCCAATTATCAAATTCAAAGACCAGCAAGTGGCAGGCATTTTCACAAACGGGGCTTGTTAAACTCCCAGCTTCAAGTCTGCCCGGCAGCTCGGAGCCCGAAAGCAGGGAGTTACAGAAAGCACCAACTTTCGGGAGTTGCTGCCGCGCTGCATTGCCAATCTCTCTCTTTCGGCGCCTGCCCTCGCCAGCCGGATTTAAAGTGAGGGGGGAAAGCGGGGTTCGGCTGGCGGCNCAGTTAATTTCATACTGCAAACAATGTGTTCAGAAAAGCCATCCCACCTTCTTCACTAAAAGCACACTTATTTTCCTTACACTCCAGTATTCAATTGTTCCAGTGAAAGAGAATGATGATATAAAGCCAAATTCATCTTCCCCTCTCCTCCCTAGACAAGTGAAATTAATAAAGGCAATCACAATAAAACTCAACATTGTCATTAAGGTAGGCAAATTAATTTTAGCAGTGTGAGCCTGAAGTTATCCATGGAAGCCTGAATTCTGCACCATTTTTTGTTAATTTTTTAATTTGGAGGTAACATTACCGAGGGACAAAGTTCACCACTCTATGCGATAATTCCTATTTATGAGGTACCCATCATACTGGCATCCACAGATAATGCATGTTGAGATGCAGCAGAAAGAAACTTGCTCAGCTTATAACAGTCTGGAAAAACTCCTTCTTAGAAGTGAATTAAGATATAACTATTACTGATGCTTTACTGCTTTATAACAGGCTATCTATGAACATATACGAGGACCTTCTGGACTGCGGAGATACATAGTTAATTTGGAAACCAGCCTGCAGAATTAAATGAAGGTGTAATCTATATTTTCTCTTGCCACTGCTCATTTTTGCAGGCAAAAGAATGTTTCACCAACTGCTAGAGTTACTTGGTAGTGAGAGGGGAGGCGATTCAAAGCAGGCATTAAAGTGTGATCACTAGTTTCTGCATAAAAGAAGCATTTCAGGACACAATCTGGAAAATCTCCAGATTGAAAGTGGTGTCCCAGGGTGGGATTCGAAGCAGGAGGCTTCAATAGCTGTTTTTCTGCCTCATTCTTGTGACCTGGGTCAATGTTTTCAGCTGTTTTTCTGCTGTCCACTCTAAGTCAACAAAGGACTTATGTGTACCCTTAACTTTAAGTAGGGCTCCTTACATAAGTTTTTTAAGCCAAACCCCCATGAAAGTGCTGTGCTGAGAGCTTGAGCGTGCAGAGGAGAAGCCAAATTTTCTGGTATTCCTTTCAGACAGAAGCCTGTTTTTAAGAATAGGCTGGAGGTTACCACTGTTAAAAGCAGAGGACACAGAGCAATTGTGTACATTCTGATTGGGGCACATGGGCACTTCTGCGGGTCAGGGCCAGCTCTGGACAAGGCTGCCAGGTTGGGTGGATGCCATTTGGAGGCAATGCCTTGTTTGGCACAGCAGGACGTACCAAAGGCACAGAGAGGAACTGTGGAGCTACTGAAGCAGCCCTGCCACACACACCATGGTGGGACACCTTTCCCAGGACTTCCCCCAGCACATCTGGGAGCCTGGTGATAGGGGCTGCCTGACAAAGGGATGCACACCTCCCCCTTCCTTCTCCCCACACTCTGCCTTCTGAGCATTGGGATAAAGTGGAGAGGACCCTTCTGGAAGTGGGAGAAGCCGTTTGGTGTAATCCTGATGGAACCCAGTGCCCAGCAGCCTGGTCAGTAGTTGGCAGTGACCTGCCCTGAGTAGGAAGTGGGGAGTTCTTGTCTCCCTTCCCGTTCAAATGGCTTGTTGACACTGGGATTTGTAAACCCACCAAATTTTAATTTTTTTCATTTATTTTTCCAGATGGAAAACAAAGTGGTCGGTTTGACAAAAATCCTCTAACAGAACCACTAAGTCATCACTCTTCACCATTTAGACTCTTCTACACTGAAATCTGTCTTCCCTTTACATGGCAAACTATGTGGGGTGAGCAAAGGAAGAAACAGTGCTGGAAATCCTGCTGATCTTCCAGCAGACAGTGATGTTGATCACTCTTTTGAGATGAGGCACATCACCATATCCCAGATGTCTCCATCAGTGAAGGAAGGGGTTCTCATGACCTCTAGGAGGGTGCACTTCACCTTTATCTTTGCAAGGCTGATAGTACATTCCAGGAAGCACTTCAAGTCTCAAGTTACAGCTTTCTCATTTTTGCTTTTGACAAATCCAGGCTTCAGGTTTAGGACAAACTCTTTTGACCACAGAGAATGAGAAATTGAAAAGACAAAAAAAAAAGAAAAAAACCCCAAACCCTAAACCAAACAAAACCAGATCCTATAATGCTTGAAGCAGTTTAGATTATAAAAAATATTCATTATTTATGTCAAATGTAAATAGACTGTTTCAGGGAAGATGAAGGACACAGGNGGCTGGCGGCTCGGATCCTATAGGCAGGATGTTCAGGACGTCAATCCTTGCGCTGCTTCCCACGGTGTGCGCGGGCTGCCGGCAGCGCGGCGGGAGCGCCGGGAAGCGCCGGGAAGCGNAAACAAAACCAGATCCTATAATGCTTGAAGCAGTTTAGATTATAAAAAATATTCATTATTTATGTCAAATGTAAATAGACTGTTTCAGGGAAGATGAAGGACACAGGCTTTATTCACCATTGCCTGGCCTGCAGATGTTCCCCAGAAGTAACTTAAAAATGCTCACGATGTTTCCCAGACATGTTTTTGTCTTGTCATAAATTGCATTTGAGACATTTTGTTCATAATAAATTGTGTACCTTTTTAATCATTTCATGTGGAGGGCTGTGAGCTCTTAGCCCAGCAGCCCTCTGTGCTCCCCTGGAGAAGGGACGCCTGAGGCCATAAGGACTCTGAGTTGAGCAACTCATTTTAGGTTACGGTGACCACCCCAGCATGCCTTGCTTCCTTATGGTAATACCTTGTACCCAGTTGGCTAACTGGTTTCTACCCTCCCCCAGCCTTTCCCATAAAAAGAGCCCGGGTCTGCCCTGAAAGGAGGGGAGAATCTGTCCCTGGCCTTCCCTTCACAGAGGCTGCTAGACAATAAAGCTACTTTGTGGAACTGCCCTACAGGTCTCCCTGTCTCTCTGTTCCCGTGTTAGCTTTGGGGTATTTCACAAAGAGCTGAAATCACTTGTAGCTGAGAAATCTCTACACTTGCTGAAATCCCGCTGTCCAGGGAGGTTTGCCTTCGCCCCTAGAAGAGCTGTTCCTTGCAGGACACTCTCTCTAGGAAGGCTGTGGCACGCTGGTGCTTGAGCAGCATCAGACCCCCTGAGACAATTTCACTCTAGCATTTATCTTCCCTGGGCAGGCGAAGTGTCTGGGCATTTGTATGAGCATGCCACCTCTGTGTTCATTTCAAGATCCCAAGCCTCTCTCCAAAGGAAGGTAAGCATCAATACCCCTGTTTCACCATTGGAGTAACCTGCATGCATTAAAACAAACAAACAAACACACAGAAAAAACCAACCAAACAAAAAAACCCCCCAAGAAGCAGAAGTGACTGGCACAAAGTTACTTAACAAGCTGTTGGCAGAGTTGTGAATAGAATAATGCAGGGCTCATGAGCCTGGTCCTGCATTATAATGTTTTTCTGTTGGACAATGAGAGATTCCACACATACTCAATAGATGCTTTTTTTTCATCTCTCAACCTTTGACCAACCTTCAAATGACAGCTGCAAAGAGAGAACCTTCTTATTCCTTGACTGTGCACAATGAGGTACATTTGTAAAAGTTTGATGGGCAAACTTTTCAAAAGCATTTAAACTTATATGAAAGGTAATGAAATTTAAGCTCCCACGTTGCTTATGAGCTCACCACCCAGAAGTGGAGCCAGAGTTCCAAACAAATGCAGTCTGCATTGAGAAAAGTACACGAGGACCCACTTTTCAAAGGCTCGTGGGGAGCTGCAGCTGCCGCAGTCACAACTCCAGGCAGATTTTCAAAGAGCCCAAACAGCCAGTGTGCCGAGGTCTTTTGAAAGACACTGAACATGTGTTCTACATATCTAAATGCACCACTTTGGAAAATCTAATGCAGCAGGGGATTCTGAAGCCCTGTGAGATTCCATGGGAGATGATCTGGTGATGGGAGCCAGAGAATGCTGGTGCGGCCACCAGCAGACCCTGAGGCTGGCCTGTACATCAGCTCAGAGAGCAGGAGCAACGTGCTGCACCAGGGGGGGCGGCCCATGCAGCATCCCCCACATCAGGCATATCCAGCACCCAGGGAATGTGGGGGTGATGGGGAATCGCCTCCTTGGAGCATGGCTCTTTGCCAGGGGTGCCATGGTTGCTTGTGTGATTTTCCTTCGTAGCAGACTCTTCCCATCTCAGAGGAGATGGATAAATTTGCATCCACAGTCAAGAGTCAGGAGAGGAGTCCCTGTGCTCAGGGTTCTGCTGTTTCCTGATAACTGGATTACTGGGGCTAGGAACCAGTGAACCAGGGATTACTCACTGCTGAGCTTGTGGAGCACAACATCCGCTGATTTACCAAATATTCTTCTTCTGCAAACTCTTCATCTCCCAGAGGGAACAAAGCAGTGTAAGGCATCCTGCCTATAATCTCTTCAAGCAAATTCTTCATTTTTATTGCTGTCACCCCTACGTGCCCATATCATGCCCTGTGTTTACCACTCTGTTTCAGTCACCAAAGTTAACAGAAACTGTTCACAAAAGGGTGGTTTTCTAACCCAGTTCATTCCAGGCATTAGATTTACATCAGGGCTTTAGAGAGTAAATTACATAAACTTTTTCTTGAGCAAAGATCTGTACTGATACCTGCATGACTGGAGGACAGAGGGGCTGGGGAAGGAACTGAATGTAATTCGCAGCATAAAAGTCCCCTGAGTAGATTTGATGTGCTGGTTTCTTGCATATGTAAAAATGGAAATGAAGCATTGTCAGGTTTCCTCCATCCTGCAGCCTTGCTGATGCACAGCCTACAGTGCAAATGAAGCTGCAGGCCGCACAATGTGAAATGCTCCCACTGTGCCTTTGAAAATAGCTTGTTCATCCTGAACTAGGCAACTCCTTCGGTGTGTTATTTAGCTTCACAAATCCCTTACTTATTCCCAGCATTTCATCATGACACACAGTCATCAAAAACTGACATGGCTGGAAGGGATGTCTGAGCTGTCTAACACACTGGATGTGTGCTCATGGAGAAGGAAGTATTTGAAGGAGACACATGCAGATATATATTTACAGGAATCTTCTGCCAGGCTGGAAGAGTAACACAGCCACAACAGCATCTGAAAATGCAGTAAATGAAAGAGTAAAGGTTGCATGGTGGGCCAGCAGGAGCAAGGAACCAGGCTGTACCTAGTAAATGAGGGAGGAAAAGGGACTTGAGAATGCAGAGACCTGCCTCTATGAGCCACTTTCAAGGAGGGTACATTTGGAAAAGATGCACAGAGTGTTGATGTGAGCCCAATGCAAGGAAAAGAATCTTGGCAGCCCTCCAAGAAGCAACACTGTGTTTTTTGAGAGCAAAGAATGTTGTAGCAGGAAAGATATGGGCAAAATATCTTACTAAAAGAGAGGTAGGAAAAGTTTTATTTCACATACTTTATGCAGACACACACCTCCCCACACCTACAACCTGCAAGACAGAAAGACCTGAGGGTGCAGGGAGAGCAACAAGTAGGAAGCAGGACCGAGTGAAAAGCAGGCAGGAAAAGTGCTGCCACCTTGGTGCAGAGAAAACATTAACGTCTCTTTTAACCATGCTGAGCTCATGATGAAAACCACGTAATTCCCCAGGAAATATTGCAGGATGAGATTCCCATCCTGATAGATGAAGGCAAAGTCATTGAGATTTGAAAGTCATCTGAATGGAAAGGAGACATAAGTTTGTGGATAAGGACAGCTCAGAGGGGCAAGGAAGGGTACAAAGGAAAGATCATCCCACAAACAGCTGAGGGGAGATGAAAAGAAACCATCAAAGATCCTGCAGAAGCGAAAAAGCATGCAGAAAAAAGAGAAGGCAGATGAGAAAAGCAGGGGAAGCCAAGGTTTTGGGTTAAATGTAAAATCAAACACATCATCCTAAGTAATACATGGCCAAGTAAGGTGAAGCTAGTAGCACAGTTTGGGCTAGAGGAGTCTTAAAGAATTATAGACTTTTGTGCATGAAACTTCAGTGCAGTGGAAGGGATGAAGCCAGATTAAAAGTCTGGGCTGGAGCTTTAAAAGAAGATGTTCTTCTTCCATGCATCTGTTTTCCAAGATAAAAGGGGGAAAAATGGTTCTGGGTGCAAGAATGTTGGGGACAGCAGCACCAGAAGGGCAAGAAAAGTGCACATAAGTCATGCTTGTCCTGAGTTTCCTAATTCTTCTTGAAGGGCACCTTAAACTGGGCACTTTATAGCATGGCACTTTGGTCAAACACTCCTGGAAAGCTCTCCTGCTCTTGGCCATCAGCAGAGCCAGCACTTCCTCACAGTTGCTGGCCCTTAGCAGGGATGTGGAAGCAGTTCCCTGGCAAGACTGCTGAGGAGAGCAGAGCAGGGAGTGGCATACACAGTGTAAAACAGGCAGCCTCAGGCCTGTAACACCACCTCAAGGTTACAAATCCTTCCTACTAACACCTTTCCCTTCAGGACCTACTGCCAGACAGCGCTGAACTCCACTGGGACCATTACGAGGTACCTCAGACTTCACTTGGTAGGTGAAACCTGGGCAGACTCAGCCTGAGGATTTATTCAAATATTAACTCTGGCAAGGCCAGGCAGGATACTAAAGGCCAGAAGATCTGTGTTGAGACCTAGAAATATGAGCATCGGCCTTGTGTCCATCAGCATCTCAGCCAGGTCACTTCACAGGAAATACAGGTGCTGTTTCAACAAAACTAAATCTTCCTCCTTGACCCCTGGCCTGCAGAAGTATCATTTAGGACATGCCAGCCCTTCCTTGGGCTGAGCAGTGCTGCTGGATTCACATCCAGATTCACTCCCTTCCTTCCCTGCCTCATCCCAGTATCCTCCTTGGGCTCCTGGGGTTGGAATAGTTTTTCTTTCAATGTTGTCACTGACAAGCAGCTGGCGCAATAAATTATTGCTGAATGCATGCTGTTCTTTTCCCTTTATAAGGTAAGATGTACTTTTATTTCCATCTTGATTGTCATGGGAAAGTACAATTCCCCACCTAAGAGAAAAACACAAAACCAGAAATATTGTTATTATTAATAATAAGAATTGTACTCTGGGAGATTGGAACAAATGAAACAATTCAGTGTCAAATATATATTTTAGAGAAGAAAAATATGTTGAAGGCCTTAATCAACAAGGTTGTTTAAGCGTTTTTCTAAACAAATGGTTCCAAAGCTAGCTGGCATAACTCACCAAGAAATGTGCTGGAGAAACACAGCAAGGTAATATTACCATTTACCATCTTTGTATTGTACTTGAGGGATGTCTCAAGAAGAAAATCATGTAATGTAGAGTCATGCAGTAACAATAATTCTAAACAAATTGTTTTTGTCTGCAGCTGGTATCTGATTTGTTTTCTATTATATTCCCTCACCTGAGAAAGAGAGCAAATCTCAAATATTTAAGGGCAGTGATTTGCCTTCTAAGTTACAAGGGGAAGCGGCTGTAGTTGTGACAAGCAGGAGGCCCCGAGCCCTCGGTGATGCTCTGGGTTAAGCCGTGCGCGAATCTCTCCGAGGGGCGCAGCCCCGCAGTGTGCTCCAGAGGCTTCTCGCGGGGAAGGGGAACTCCCTGGACCCTTACAGAAGCTCTGAGGGCAGTTTTGCTTGAGAAAGCCGTCTGTGCTTTGTTGGCGCAGGTCGCAC
>VZRS01001290.1:0-66512 GCA_013398055.1 Ifrita kowaldi
GCCCGCTCCCCTGCGCCCCCGGGCCCGCGGCCCGCGGCCGCCGCCCCTCACCTGAGGGAGCGCCGAGCTCCGTCCCGCCCCGCAGCAGCTCCCGGAGCCGCCGGCACCGCCTTCCCATGCCCGGCCGCCCTCCCTCCCGCCTGCCCTGGCGGCCCTGCCCTCTCCTGCCTGGGCAGGTGAGCACGGAGGCGCAAAATCACAGAGTCACCAATTTGTGATTCAGTTTGGTTGGAAATGGCCTAAAGATCTCTGAGATAATCAAGTCCTGTCTATGATCCAACGCCGCCATGTCAGCTAGACCATGGCACCGAGTGCCGCGTCCAGGCTTTCCTTAAATACCGCCAGGGATGGTGAGTCCGCCGCCTCCCTGGCCAGCCCACTCCAATGCCCAATCACTCTTTCAGTGAAGAAATTCTTCCTGATGTCCAACCTGAACCTCGCCTGGCGCAGCCTGAGGCTGTGTCCTCTTGTCCTGTCACTGGTTGCCTGGGAGAAGACGCTGACCCCCACCTGGCTGCACCCTCCTTTCAGGCAGCTGTCGATAAGGTCACTCCTGTGCCTCCTTTTCTTCAGGTAAACGTGCCCAGCTCCCTCAGCCACTGCTTATGGGATATGCACTCCACACCCTTCACCAGTCCTTGGATGGGCAATGAAGAGGAACAAAGGGCTGTGGGAACGGGCTGGTGTCTGGGAGTGTAGGATAACCCGGGCTTTGTTTAATTTAATACAGTGAGGTCCCCATGCCCTACAGTGCTGAGGAAGAATCTGGTAACCGCAAGAGGATATTAAACCTGAAGGTTAATAAAGTTGAAATTCAAGGATCCCACAGGTTGCCTTATTGTTTTTCTAAAGCATCCTCCATTGACTGGCAGCATTCAGGGCAGAAAGCCCCACAGAACAGGGTGGGTGAAGGAGAGGAGGTAAAAGAAAACAGGAGAAACTTGTCCCCAGGAACAAGTGTGTGGGAACCGCCTATGTTACGCTAGACAGGCTGAACAGGGAGGTAAGCAGATAAACTCTCCTCTGGTGCAGAACCGTGTTTTGGATAAACAACCATTTGAATGCATGCAGTCTCCTTTCTTGGTGCTCTGCTGAAAGCCCTCCCTGTGGTGTATCTGCAGGGGCTTTGTCTCACTGCCAGCCTGTGATGTTTCTCTTACAGAGGAACAATGTGCTGGTCTCCTCAGGATGCTTTCTGTTAGTGTTTATAATCTCTTTTTGGGAAGAGTTTGGACAGGCTCTTGAACCACCATTGCAACAAATGGCTTGTTGGTTGTGCAGTCCTGTACACAAAAGCAGTCTGTGCCTGGGAAACAGGATGGTGGTGTTAACATGACACTGTGCCCAGCTAATCTTGAGCTTTGGAAAGCTTCCCTAGGCTGTGGTGCTGTCCTGCACAAGAGCTGGGAGCAGAAAATCCCTTTCCTTCCTAAGGCTTTCACAGCGGCATGCCTGGGGTACCCACGCTTCTTGAGTTTGGGCTTAAGACATGTAACTGTTAGTGCAGTCCCATGGTAGAGCTAAATCCCAAATCCCCTGTCAGTAACATGTAGGTATCAGAGGGGCTGCTGTACCTGAAATGAGGAGACAGCTACAGGAACTGAATGCTCAAAGCACGTGTTTTGAACTGTGGTAAGAGTGTGATTCCCTGCTCTGGCTGAGCTGTGTTAACAGCTTCTTTTGCTGTTTACCATTCTCACCTTGCCTAGACCTCTTCTCCTGTTCCTGCCTTCAAGTGTACACTTCAGTTCATCTTCTTCTCTGTCTTGCACCAACCCTAGTGCTTGCTTGATCACATAATAATCCAATTCTGCTTGCTTTCTAGCCAAAACCAATTTACTTTCTGCTGTTTTAGTGAGTTGAATTGGCTTTGTGCTGCAATCAAATGTGCACTGGAGCAAGGACTTGGCAGAAGCACATGTCCCACGGGGAAGAAACTAGGGGAGGGATGGAGGAAGAGGGCTACCCCTCTTGGCAGCAGTGAGTGGTGACTGTAACTGAAGCCCTGATGTGAAGTCGCAGTTTGAGACACCACTACCCATCAGCCTTCTCGGTTTGGGGCTGTCATCTGGCTAGCAAAGGCAGCCTAACAGCAGGAGTGTTTTACTGTTTCGTAGCTTTGTTTGTTTCTAATTCCTACTGTTTCTATCTAAAGGCTGTTTAAGCTAGTTTGGCAGATTTTACCCAAAAGATTAGGGTACCTGCATGAACTTCGTTCTCCTGTCTGGATGACAAATATTTGGGAAATAGATTCATCATTTGCATCCAGCAGAGGATATCTGCTCCTGATGGGGGGGCATCAGGAACTACATCTCCCTTCTGGTGGGCAGAAACAAACAGTCAAAAAATCGCAAGGAGGCATGGCAGGAAACAGACTTTTTTGGAGGGGCTGAAATATAAGAGTATCCTTGACAGCCACTCTTTGCAGTACAGCTAGTAGTTTTGTTAAAGCATTTCTCTTTCTGGGCTGAAAGGGTTCAGGTTCAGGCCATTTTGGTTTGATGGAAGACTGGGTGGAACTGAAGGGATGCTATTATGGACTGGGTGAAATTCAGTGAAGCTGGTGGGCAAAGTAAGTGTTTAGAAGTGTTTAAAGTCATTATGGAACCAGGTAGTTGAAGTAAGAGGGTCACAACCAATGCAGAATTACAAGGTGAGAGCTACATAAAAAACTTAACTTTATGACATAAGGGTTCTTCCCTGGAAACTCATAAAGAACATGCAAGATAGGTATTGACTGCTGAAGTTGCCCATATATGACATAAGAACCAGTGAAACAAGCAACAGAAAATGATGCTGACTAGGGAGGATCATCCAAATGTAGGAGTAGGAATGTGTTTCTAAGGAGAAAGTCATGAAGGGATTAGATATGGTACTGGCTAAATTTAAATTATAACCACCAAGGAAAAAGATCTGATCATTTGTTCTTACTTTATTGCAGGTGAAAGGATGCTGTGTTGTATGCAAGCAGATGGGTTTGTATCAAACATACACTTGATTCTGTCATCAATTTCTCTTTGTAGTAGAAATAACCTTTGGGACTGAATTTTGGCTAGCTGATGAAGTCCAGAGGGACTGATGTGCAGAAAATGAAGTGTGAACTGTTTTGATATTTTTTTTTTCCTGGTAATTTACTCGAGTAGGTCACATCTGTGTCTTGGATCAATGTAGTCCTGGATACATGCTCCAGTCTAACAAAACAAAACACAACAAAGCAAAACGAAAACCCTAAAACCTAATCTAGGTACAGGGTACAAGGTGCTATAAATAGATCTCCAGGGACAGATTTCTCCAGCCAGGCAGGCAGGCAGGGCACCACTGGAGTCTGTTCAGTCTGACAGGAACACTAAGCTCCTGAGATCACTAGGACTAAAATTAGCTTTGGAACACTATTTTCTACCCTTGTGCTGTTGCTTTTATATGAAATCTGTTGTTTATTGTTATAAACAACAAGAAAAGAATTTGGATTGAAGGCTTTTTTTTCCCCCTTTCTTGAGGAGATTTTGAAATCCCTGGTCTTTGGAATGGGAGGTAAATTCAGTTTGGGAACTAAGTAATTTGTTATGTGTGGTCAATTTTTTTCTGTACTAATGACAAAAAAAAAAAAAAATCCCAGCACCAAAAATTTCTTCAGCAAAAGAAATGCAAGCAGTCATGACTGATTTAATATTAATATTGTATCCTTGGTGTGTGATGTTACAAATACTAATTTTTAAAAGCAGTGGAACCAGTCCTTGGGCTTCTTTTATTGTTGTCTTTGGAAATGTGTGAATTGTTTGGTTGGTAGTTGTTTCTCTTACAAGGCTGAGTCCTTCCCAGCATCTTCTGAGTAATTGTCTAGTTCTGGTTTAGAGATCTTACAACTCGGCTTTCTAAAAAGTGGGATTTTGTCTCACTGAATCTCGACCCTGACTGAGGAATAGCCAGTTTCTGGGACACATCCAAAACAGGCTGAAGGTAGTGAGGATGTTTCTTTTGAAGCCTTGAATCCTAAAAGGCTGTTATCTGTGGGCCCCTTCATATTTACATCAGCTTGAAGTACAGAGCTGTAACACCAGCCTCGGTAATGCTCTGTATCACCGCAGCTGTCACTTCCATGCTGGCTTTCCTCAAGTTCTTCTGCTGCTGGCCACCCAAGATGTATCTGAAACCTTATCATTCATTTTCTTTTTCCCTCTTCCTAAATGGAGTTGTAGTAGGCTAAAGCCATTTTTTCCCTTCTAAAATGTTGAGCAAAACCAAAATGGCTTTTGAAATCTGAGAAACTGTTAGCATTAAAATTTCTCCCTCGTTTCTTAACAACCCATTCTCACAAATTCCATCTGTGTTGTGCTGAACTTGGGGGAACCCTTGTCTGTGTAGATCTTGGAAACTGTCTGCAACCCCATACTTAGTTTTCTGTAATAATTTACTGCTTAAATATGAAAATATTTCAGGACTGAAATTTGCTTTCAGAGGACTTTTAGACTCTGTGTAGATCTCTGCAGTCTTGACTGCTCTAAAATTCACGCTGGTGAACCTTTGTGCGGTGCTTTTGTCTCGACCGTCCCAGAGGTCTCAGTAGTCCTGGGCTTCTGATTCTGTGTACCACTTTGCAAACTCCACAAAATTGCAGCAAGAGCAGCTATCTGGGAGCTCACGCCACTTCCCTGTCTCTTGGCATGAATACACTGCATTCCATTTTATATTAGTAAAATATTTATGAAGTTTTATTAACGTGGTAGGGGCTCTTGCTCTTTCACAAGAGGTAGGAATTACGAGCAGCCTGCCTTCTCTCTGATTTAATCTACTTTCCCATCTAGTGTTTTTCTTTTCTCATCTGGACACAGATAAAATCCAATAACAGGGTATTTGTTTTGTGGTCATAAGTATCAGGGTTGGAGTCAACAGTCGGGGCAGTCATTGGAAAGATTTCTTGTGCATAGAAAATTTATGGAGGTACAGAGGTGCTGGGTTCAGTAATCGAGCCTTAAAAGGTATTCAAACATTTTGTTCCTGAAGAAAACACATATTCCTGTGCGGCTCTGAGTTACTTACATCTGGTTGGTCTGTCTGGAGCTCTAAACATTGGCAATTGTGTGTGTTAAGAAGGAAAAGAGGCATTAAATTTAGGTGTCCAGTTCATCCAAACAATTTGTTGCACTTTCTTTCGACCTCCTGAAAAAGAAATGCAACAGTGGCATCCTGTGGCCCAAGCAGTTCATGGCAGGTGGGTTTGGTTTAGGGCAGAATCTGCTACCGAGGTCTTCCTGCACTGAACGTGAAATAGACCAAGTTATTTCTAAGTTAGTTTACAGAAGAAGCCCATGATATTTCAACACAGTGCACATTTAAAACCTGAAGTAAAAAAGCTGATACTTACTTTCCACCACTTTATCTTACTCTGCTTATTTTTCTACCAAACACCTTGGTAGAGATGGTGAGGATGATTTCATGATTTACCCACCAAGGAGACGGGACTTCTGCATTGCTGTCTTTGTGCTAATGAACATTTCCTCCAATAATATGAATAGAGGAGAGGCTCCTGTTTCTAATTAACCTACGGTTTAGTGCAGCATACTGGGTCTAAAAATGGATGTTTCAGGGAAGTCCGATGAAAAGAAGACAAATAAATGTTGTTTTCCCTTGCACCTACATCATACCCAAGTGCTCACTCCCACACACCATATGTGGGTCACTTGAGTTTTTGGAAGTCCTGGCTTTAACTTGTTTAACTTGGACAGGCTGCAATTTGCTTACCTCCTCACAGGCAGATATTGGCAGCCGTGACCACCAGGCTCTCTCCAAAAGCTTTCAGGCATGCCAGAAGGCACGTTAACGAGGAACATACAGACTCACCTGCACTCACGTGGGCAATGGGCCAACAAGCTGCTGATTGCCTCACTTTTATTTCTTCTCCCCCTGGTTTTACGGTGGCTTCTCTTCTGTAAGAGAGGAGGTGTTAAGGTGGTGTCTTTTAAAACCTCTTCCTTCCTACTTCTTACCTTCGCACATAGAGGTGTAAGTGCTATTGAAGGCTCAGCATCAGGAAGGAGTGTGGGGGGGGGGGAATGAAACAACTTTCTTTGGTTTAGTTTTTCATATTCTTGTATCCAGGAGGCTCTGCACGGTTTGAGTCATCTACCTTGAGAACTGGAAAAGCAGAGTAGGGACAAGGTTGTCCTCTGCTGCCTGCGCTTGGAAAAACCTGTGGGCATTCAGTTTTTTGTTGTGCAGAAAAGTCACCATGTGATGGCTGAAGCAGGAGGCAGGGGAACAAAACCAGCAGCAGGCAGGGGCTCAATTGTTGCCTTTAATGACGAGTAAGTACTCTGAAGATTTTTGTGGAATTGCCTAACTGAGCTTGCACCACAGTTTCTGGACGATATTAATCCCCGGGCTGCCTCTGAAAACACGGACATGCATGAAAACAAACAAATGTTGAGACTGGCAGTGGCTCCAGAGATGTTAACCCTGCTCCTTTTTGTCAGTTAAACTGACAACCCAGATAAGAAGAGCCGGTGTTGGTATCGTCTCTTGCATAACAAACCGCTCTCGACAAAAGAAGCAGCCTCCTGTCAAACGAATTTCCTTTACAACTGCCGAGGGGGCTATTTTTAGTTTCATCTGCCATTCTTTACTCCTTAATCATCAGCTTCACTTTTTCTCAGTTTTTCTCCCTTTTTCCCCTGCACAACTAGCTCTGATAGCAGGTACTGCTGATAATTGGCAGAGGAGCAGGAGGGCACTGGGCTCTCGGCTGTTCCCTGTTAATGTCTGTCTGTATGGGATGCTACCGGCCTTGCCGTGTCGAGCTCAGCTCTGGCCTGTGTTTCCACCTTCAGAGAAAGGCAAACAGACCACTCTGAATCTAGATGTGGGATGTCAAGGACCAGCAAGTGAATGAGACCAATTCTTGCCAGGAAAGGGGTTTTTTAGCTAAGGCTATGTTCAGAAAACATGCTTTAAGTTGCAGGAGTAGAGCTACAAATGTCCAGTGTTGAAGTGACGTCACAGGCACACTGCATCAGGCAGCCAGTTCTTTATATGCCATTGGCAAAGAAAGGCAGAGCCTGGCTTTTCCACTGGAGATAAAATTAAAGTGCTTTGGGAATGATGGTGTTTATTTCATCAGTCTTGACTCTGTGGTACTGGCTGCTTTTCCCTTTGGTCTGCACGAGCCACTGCATGTTTGTAGCCTGTTGTGCAGCAGAATAATTCTTGTCTTGTGGCTGAGATATAGAACAGCAATCCTGCCTATCTGTAAGCCATTAGAGATACTGTAGTGCTATTTGCAAGCATAAGAGCATCTTAAGGCTTTAGTCATTCAGGAAGCAGCCCTGCTTTGCTCAGTTGTGCACGGTAATTCAGTCAGGTCCATCATCCTCCCAGCATCTTTCTAAAGCCTAATTCAAGTGGGGTTTTATGTATTCTATACTTTCTTCCTCCACAGTATGCAAAAGCTTCAAATAATGAGTGGTTTCATGCCTGTGGTGCTTCTGTAAAGTACAAGTTTTATACCCATTTTATAGCTGGATTTGAGGAACACAAAGGCAAAGTGAATAGCCCAAAGTCAAGAGGGAAGTCTCTGGCAGCAGAGGAAATTATGATTCTGTCACCTGAGGGAAGTTAACAGTACTGAAGTCAGTGTACTAGCTAACGTTTTCCAGGGAAGTGCCACAATTCTCATAAAGAAGGAATCACTAGAAATGGTCAAAAGTTTTTACCACTGCTATTTTCTTAACAACCATCAGTTTTCAAATGATACAAGATATTTGCAGAAAACGTATTTATTTTGAGAAAGCGAAGTAAAATTTATTGGATTCGACCAAAAAGGAGTTAGATTTATAATGTAAATGTCCCAACTGGTCTTTTTACCTGGTGTAAACAAAAAAATAAAAAGAAGAAAACCTGGGAAGAAAGCAAAAAAAGAGACCTGGTTTCTCCAGTGGAATAAGAATGCAAATGTATTATTGATGGGAAAATAAACACTACATCTTTTTTTCAGTCTTTCCTCTCTCCCGTCTTAGTCTTTTTGCCTTTTTGAGTATAACTGACTGTTGCAAGTGTGACCAGTCTCCTTAACCCAAATAAATATGCACAGCACTTTGAGCAACACTCATGAGCTGAGGAAAGTGAGAGGGAGAGAGCTGGGAAGAGGTCTCACGGCTGATGACAGCAGCTCCTTGTGACTTTGGCTGCTTTACTGTCCAGTAGAACAGGGATCTTAGCAGTTTTTGCCGGCTCACCTCCTGCCACTGCCTGGGTTCTCATTGTGCAGTAGCCCCCAGATTCATGCACCTCTGCTGGGATCCACCTGGTGTAATCCCAGTCTATGTATAGCAGAATTATTTGTGGGCTTCTCAAAGGCTGGTTACCCCTGGCTGTGGCATACACCACTGTGCAGCCTACAGTCTGACATAAAATTGTCCCTGCTTTTCTTTTGCCAATACACCATTCCCTTTGACAGTGTAACTCTTTACTTTCAGCTTTCTTTATCAGGACATTTGTGAAAACCTATTTCTTATTCTGCTCTTTTCAAATCTCTGAATTAGATTTTGGTTGAGGAGCTGGAAGTAGAGAAAAAACATTAAAAGCAAGATTGGTTTTGTATTTTTGAAGATGCTTGAAAGTCTGCCAGGGAACTGTCAGGTTACTGATGGCTTGTGACATATAAAAGCAGACAAGCAAGGGTTCATAATAATTCAAGATCTGTTGAAAACCATATTGAAACATGGCTAGCAGTAAGGGTTTTTTTAAGAGAAAATTTTCATTGTGCATGTTCAGACTCAGAAGTGTATTTCAGCCCTTGCTGGGAGAAAAAAACTTGTGACTTTAGCTTTATGTGCATTCTTTGGATTTTGCCTCTCTTGCTCAGATTTTCAGTGTTTTCATCCCAGTTCATCTGTCACATCTCTTGCCTGGGTTCCTGGCAGGGACACTGCCCTTAGGTGTCTGCACATGTGGAGTCCCCATTTCCCTGCTGCCTGGGTATGTGGAGCCTTTCTTTCATGCATTTATCCACTCGTTCAGCAGTCCACTTCCCTGCCTCTGTAGGCTTTTGTTGTTCTACTAAAAGGAGCAATTGAATCTTCTCCTGGATCAGTGGTGTGAGAAGTAGCAAGAAACTTCTTGGTGAAGAGCCTAGAAAAGAATAATTTAGGTTCCACCAGGTGAAGAGGGCCCGACCTTCAGAATTTCCCATGGTGTGTTAAGAGGATTTGGGCAAAGATCTTAGGAAAAAATGAGAACTCTGCTTTCAGAATGGCCATGAAATGAGAAAGCCAAAGAAATAAACAGATTTTCCTCTCACACTGTGTAAAGGGCTCTCTGCTGAAGAATCACCAGCTGAATGCATATAAGAAGCCGCCAGCAATCATTAAGCTCAATTAACCATATTCTTGTGCCCATGATAACATCTGTGGATTATTTAAACAAAGTGATGGTGGGCAAGGAGGAGAGGAAAACTGAAGAAAAGAGGTTCTGCTGTGAACACTCGTACCATCATCACCCAAGCGACGCTGTAATACAGAAACTGGGTCAGAGACACCCTTCCCCCTCCATGCTGCTGTCAAAGTTATTTGAGTGTCTATTGAAACCCTCACAATAGAAGAGTTTGGCTCCTGCATTTACTAAGCAAAACTGATTTGTGTTTTGCTTAAACAGAAAAAACTGCTGGGTAATTTTCTGAGCAAGTACAATGCGGCAGTTCAGTAGATCCCTGAAAGCTGATTTCTTGGTGATTTGCTTTTCGTTTAATAAGACACAATGCTTTTATTTAGCATTCAGAATTGGCATGCTGAATCTGTGTTTGGGAGCCTTAAAACTCCATCTTGCCTCTGTTAGTTTTAGGACTGGCACTGGTAGTCTTCCTTCAAAGTCCGAAAGACTCCAGAAAGTCTCTTGAGAGGTTGTCTTACTGATGATTTAAATCTAAGTTAATTTCTTTATTTGCTTTGAGGATAATTGAAGTAAAATATATTAGTTTGGAAGTATGGCTTGGATAGATTTAAGTACAGTGCTGTTCTGGACTCTTCCCACTGCCCTTTTTAATCCTTAATTTGAGTCTTTCATCCTTGTTTACAGCTGTCCCATTAGCAGTCTCAGCCTTCTGGTGTGCTCTGTCTGCTCTGGGATTTTTCCATCTTGTTTTTCAGGCTTTTTTTCAAGGAGTCCCAGTGGCTCTACCTTGTCCTGAAGAGAAAACAAAACTACACTTCATGCTCATAAGGACAGTGTGCACAGGTTGTGAGTAAGCACAGAACCTGGGTGCTTGGCTACAAGGAGTGACATTTTGTTTGCCGTCCTCATAAGCCCTTATTCCAAAGGAGACATGAGTGAAGTGAAATAGCAGGGTCCAGAGTCTGAACCTGTTTTCTAATATTAAATTAATAAATTATCTAATTTCACTTCCCCTCCCTGGTGCCCTCAGCATGCAGGGAGGAGTGAGCACATGCCCTCTCACACTTTTTTCCCTGTATATAAAATGTCATTTCTTTCCTGAAAATTTTCCAGCTTGATGGACAGTCTGGAGCTGGCTGGGGGACTTAATTTGCCATGGAGCCCAGAAAGATGTTTGGGCGATGGCTACTGGGAGTTGCACACCCTAAGTAGTTGTTACATCGTGTGTTAAGGAGGCATGTTTGGGAGTGACAAAGGAGGAAGAGATGGAACATCATTTCCTTGTTTTCTCTGTACCTCAGTCTACTCTCTGAACAAGGTATTTAATTGTTATCAGGCAAAAGTGAGAGCCTTTGTGCCCGTTCATATCTAGCTTATTTCTGATTCTTCATCTTATTGTGTGTTTGTACAAAAAAAGGAAAAATAAAGGAAACCGTGCCCTGGTTTGTGTGTTAGCTTCAATAGTGATAATCTCTTGAGCTACCTTTCTTAACAGGCACATAATTACCTATGTCAGCCTCTCGTCCTTGCATCCTAAGTACCAAGAGGAAGAAATAGAAATTCTTGCCATTCCATCCAATTGCCCAAATTTTGGGAGAAACTCAAGAAGGGAAGCCGTTTGCACCCTGAAGTCTGATAGCAGAATGACTTCTCTTTTTATCAAGGCTAATCACTTTCCAGCCCTGTCTCTGGCAAATCCTCTATCTGTAATAATCAAGTCAGTACATACGACATAGTTTTTTGACAGAACAATATTTCTTAATAATTTAGTAGCATTGTACACACACAAAAACACAGTTATAATTAGCTCTCATCCCTAAAGTTGGAAGAGCTTTTCAGTTCATTGGAGGCTGCTGGCCAACTCTCTTATCTAATTGGATGAAGTTCCTACTTTCTCCCATTTGTATAATGTCTGCTTTTACACAAACTCATTAAGTGCAGCTGTACTCCAAGTTTCTAACAACAGCCCCAGTGAAGACGAGGCAGAAGTTTAATAGCTGTTCTGTTCTCTCTTTTTCATCTGATCTCAATCCATTTTGGTGGTTGATGTGTGCCCGAACATCTTGCCCTAGCACCTAATTCTACCCCCCTCCAGCTTTTTATTATAAATTATCTTAATAATTAGAAACCAGACAAATTGCATAAGATTGATCTGTCTGTTTTGAAACTGGAGAGTTTACAGCTTGCTTTCAAGGAAGATGGATTTAAAGCAATTATTTGTTTCTGTGAGGCATACAGAAGTGAATTTCCCCTTCATTTTAAAGCTGGCATTAAGATGAAATCACATAATTGCTACACTGTTCTTTAAATCTTCAGAGGCATTAAACTGATTATACAGGTAGAATAGCAGCATCATAGTTAACATATTAAGGTTTTTCATTTAGATGGAATTTTTGGCATTTTAAACCAAACCAACCCTTCCACTTTTGTCAGTCTGACTGCTTTTTTTTACCTCATGTTGCCATGTATAATTTTAGATTTCTACTTAGGTGAGTATACAGAGTAATAGAAAGTCTTCATTTGCCAGAATTCAAATTTGTCTTACAGTACTGCCTACATACATTCAAATCACATTTACAAAGAAATGTTTACCACAAACAAGCCACCATACAGATACATCATTAGTGTATCATTAGTATTAGAGTGATTTTATAACTCTTATGGATGGTTTTGTTTTCCATTGAAGAACTATTCCAAGCTTTACTGGGCAACTTCCAGCTGTACAATTTCCTTTTCTTACTGTGTTCCATCTTCCCACCAAACAAGGGAAGCTGGAGGAGAGAGGGAAACTCAGGGAAGTTTTCTCACAGCGCTGATTATTTCACAAGGACACGTATCTGTGATGATAAATGCTCTCTCTCATATAGCCAGTGATGGGGAGACATGGGTGACAATAAGGATGACATTCTTTGGCACTGGGGACTGAAGTTACAGCTGTGTATGTGCATGTCTGCAGCGCAAAAGAGGGGAGACAGCAAAGAAGCACAGTGAGACATCAGCGGAAGGACTCAGAGGGACTCCCTCTAAGCCTAAATTGAGTAAGAAGGGAAATTTCCCTCTGTTGGTGCTCCAGCTCCTAGCATCCATATTCCCTTCAGGTTGTAGTTCTCTCCTGGCTCTGAAGGTCACCAAAGGCTTGACCCTTACAAGGTTCACAACACCCTTAGCTCTGTCTAGCATTTAAAGATGCAAACATCTGGCAAAATCCAAAGGCCAGTATGAACAGGGAGGATCTACTGAACCTACTTCCTCTACCTTAGAGTCTTCCCTCAGTTCAAATACTCATAAGGACGTACCAGAGTTGAACATTTTGTTCCTATTCCTGTGAGTGTATGAAAACTGAGCAGTGTTGTAACCAAGTCCTTGTCGAGAGACCTTTACGGCAAAGTTGGCAAAATTCATGAGTGCAGGTTGAGTATCAATCTTTTCAATAATGACACCAAGAGGTAGTTTAATTCTTTGTTCTAATATAAAACTTAATCTTAGCATGAGTCACAAGTAGTTTTGACTGATAAATGTCTCTAATCAAAAACTGAAATCTGTGAACATCTCTTGTTTTCAGGTAATTGGCTCCATCTATAGACACGTTCCATCATGATCTCAATCCCTGTGTAGACAAATATGAAACATGGGCATTCTCCTTGTTTAGAATCCCATTTGTTGTCTCCACTGGGGCTGCTGCCCCACATATACATAAAATAGCTTGTCTGACATTCATAAGTGAGAACATTTAAGTCTTTTCTACCCAATAAAGATAATGTCTTCTAAGTGTGCAAGCTTATTTTTAGAGGAAATATTTATGCATTAAAAGGGCTCTTATAATGCTGGAACATTTGTTTTGCCAGCTACAGTCATCATAGGTACATCATTAAATTTACAACAGTAGCTGCTCTCTGCTAATTTTGTAATGTTTTGACAGAACTTAAGACATGAATGTATGTTTGTGCTACTAGTCATCAGTGAATCATACCACTTAATTGGATGGGTCAGGAAGATAAATAGATGTGGTCTTTGGGAAATGAAAATGGCTTCTTTCATTTGTGACTTTGAGTTTGTTTGTACACTGCTTTTGTTGGAAGTAGCAATTTTTGATGGGGATTATGGAAAAAGCGGTGACTTATTTTCCTAACACTTGAGTGAGTGGTGATAGTTGCTGGCGGATGTGATGACAGAAGAAAAGCGGGTTTTAATTTTGGTTTTGAAGTGGGTGGGGGTGGGCAAGTGGATACTCAAGACACATTAATGAAGTTATGTTGACAACTGTTAAGTGTGAAGTCTGTCATGTATCTCATTGCAATGAATGTGTCTTTATGAGCAAACTGCATTGGAGACATCTGTGCGATTGTCAGCTGTAATTAAAGGATGATTCAGCAGTGGACATACAGTTGAAAATGAAGGACAGAATGATTTTTTTTTGTGTGGGTGTGTATACTTCTGTTTGCCAAAAGTGAAATATTTTTTTGACTAGCTAATTCTTTCCAAGTATCTACTAAAACAAAAAAAATTATTTGACTTAATTTCTATTTTTTTTAATAAAATTTCTGCAGTAGGAGAGAACTTGAACATTAAATTTAAGGCAAGCAAGTGGAGACTTTTTGATCATACCCTTGTTGGTGGCATTCTGGAGACGCATGGAGAAATTACTTCCAGAAAGACTTGGGAAAGCATGAGGCAAAACATCACTTGTCAAGCATGCAAAATAAGCAAAAAAAGGTGCTGCTTAGACCAGGGCACATCTCTGCTTGCATGCGCTGTGCTCACTTGTAACACATGTTGCAGCTGTGTGTCATGGTCCATTTTCCTAATACCTTTCTGACTATATTATGGGTTTTGGTGTTGCTTTCAAAGGGGCTTGCAAGGGACAGCTGGGGTTTCTCTTCAGAAGGAATGAGCAATACTCAGTATGGCTGGCTGATTTTTTACCCTGCCACATAGCTTTCCACCACGATCAACCTGAACGTAAAGAAAAGTAAAGATATTTGAAGAAAAATCCAGGCTTTTCTCAGGTATTTGAATAGCCTTGTGTAGCAGTTAAAGCTGTTCTGTAGCTATCAGTGACTCCACTTCAGTGCAAGTACTAAAGTATCTCTTCCTAGCTCCTGTTAATATTGATGGGAGTTTCCCAGTAGATGATGATGGGAGTAGTTCTCAAGTGGGTAGCATGCTCTGAAAAGTGTGTGAAGGGGAGGTTAGGCCTATCTGAACCTTGGATGCTGTCTCATCTCTTGTTGGAGGTAGCTGTATAAATTTTTCTTTTTATACTTCTTGAGTATCTTTTATGACCTTTGGACTGTCCTTCCTTTCCCCCCCTCCATCTTGGCAGAAAGCAAGGAAGCAGCTACAAAGTAACAGCACTGACATCTAATTCCAGAACTGGAAGCTGTTATTTGGATGTAACTGGAAGCAGTGCTATTTGTCCTTGGTTAAAGATTGATTTTGTGTCCCTAATGAAAACACTGAGATAAAGAATCGTGCTGATTTAGGTGGTAGGCAGATGGAGTGAAGGGCTTGTGAGGTACCTGGTATGTGAGGCGAAGGAGTGAGGAGGAGCTGCAAATGAGCATCTTTGTTTAAAATACATCTGTTTCTTTTCCATGGCCACGTTTTTCAAGTGTAAAAGGTATCAGCTTCTTTTAGAGTTGCGAGTTGGAGGAAGCTGTGCCTGCTGCTAGCAGTAAATGAGTTACTTAATGGGAAGAATGTTTGCAAAGCCTGGAGAGAAATAACAGCTGCTTTTTCAAGTAAAAAAAAAAAACAAAAAAACAAGCCACCCAACCCTATAACATTTCAGAACTGTAGCATGATCAGGGATTTTTTTTTTAAAGGCCTGGATGAAAGGAAATTAGTAATGTGTATGGGGTGCTGAGTGGCCCAGGCACCTCACCTGTTTTATTCCTAGCTGTAGAGGGAATTCAGAGTTTGACACCAGCTGTAAAGCAAGCCCAGAGCCACATGAACTACTAGCCAGCTTCCTTCAGCAACATTAATTTACAGTCCCGTGAGAGAACACTTTGGTTTGCTGCCAGCTTTGACTTCAAGCAGAATTGTCGGAGGACAGAGCAGTGCAGGCAGTGGTCCCTTTCAGGCCACAGCATCTGGGCACTGGAGCAGACAGCCCAGGCTCCTGGCCGGGCTCCGATGCAAACATTACAGAGCACGTCTGTGCCCCAGTTCCCTGCTGAAAGGCAGCATTAATTATCCTGCAGCTCCGTGGCCCCGCTCCGCCTGCCTGGGGTATTACCGGCTGCTGGCATCTTTACACCCTGCAAGCGGGCTTGCCAAAACTTGTGTCTGAGGTTGGCTGACGTGTTTGGCATTGCTGGGCCCTGCCAGTGGGTTCCTCGGTTGTTTGCTGGGAGAAGGGCAGTGGAGGGGGTGCAGGCCAGGAAGAGGAGCTGTTTAGCCAAAGTCTCTTTGGTTTGCCGTTGGCAGTGCTGTGGGATGGCACAGTAAGAGGGAGGGAGGTGTGATGCCTCTCAGCTTTTTCAGCGATCCTGTCTTAAAAGAAGTGAATTTCCAAAATGCCTTGACGCCTGTTAGGGCTTTTTATATGACTCGTGGATTCACTTTCCAATTTTTTGCTGTTGTCTTTTGCTTTCTTTTCAAACTATCCAGTCATATGTGAATATCCCATCCCTGGAAGTGTTTGAGGCCAGAGGCTGTGTGCAACCTCATCTAGTGGCAGGTGTCACTGCTCATGGCAGGGGGGTGGACGTGATGATCTTTGAAGGTCCCTCCCTACCCAGACCGTTCTGTGATTCTGTGAAAGGCTGTGCAGTTTGAATGCTAAGCATTCATGCTCGGGCAGCTGGAGGTGTGTGTTGTCACACTAGTGACTTGGAGGGTTGAACCCAGAAGAGAGCAAGAGGCTTTTTGACAAGTGACTTGTTTTTGGGGTTTTTTGAGTAAACATATAGTAAATCAGGGATGATAATTTCCACTGCAGCAGTAATGTACAGTCTAGGGGTTTTGTCTGTTTTAGTGCTGAACACAGCATTTTCTCCTTTCACAATTTCTGATGTAGTTGGCCCAACGAAGACAAAGATTAAGGGCCTATCAAAGCTGTTGCCACCCTAATATGTAGACTGCATGCATTGACTTTTTATGTGTTTGCATCAGATATGCTCATCAGTTCATAAGACTGATTATTGTGCATCAGTGGAACAATAAATCCAATTTTGGGATTCATGATACTTAAAGAGTGTTTTTTGAAAGATTATAAAATAGCTCTATGGCATGCATTTATGTAATTTCATTACACAAAATGTTTCTCCAGTGTAAGCTCTCCCCTGCTGGGTCAAGTTGACCAAATGCTTTCCCCATTGCTGTAGTAAACTTCCTGCAACAAGGCTTTATGGTGAATGGGGATGGTGGATTGACCCTGGCTGGATGCCAGTTGCCCACCAAAGCCGCTCCATCCCTCCCCTCCTCAGCTAGGCAGCAGAGAGAAAATACAATGAAAGGTTCTGGCTCAAGATAAGGGCAGGTAAAGATCACTCATCAATTGCCATCACACAAAACAGACCTGACTTGGGGAAATTAGTTTATCACCAATCAAATCAGGTTATGATAATGAGAAATAAAATCAAACTAAAAACAGTTGCCCCCCAACCCCTCCCTTCTTCCTGGGCTCAGCTTCACTCCTGATTTTCTCTACCTTCTCCCCTCTGAGCAGCGTAGAGGGACAGCTATTGGGAGTTGTAGTCAGTTCATCACATGTTGTCTCTTTCACTTCCTCCTCAGGTGGAGGACTCCTCACACTCTTCCCCTGCTCCAGCATGGGGTCCCTCTCACAGGAGGCAGTCCTCCACAAACTTCTCCAATGCAGGTCCTTCCCTCGGGCTGCAGATCTTCACAAACTGCTCCAGTGTGGGTCCCTTCCACGGGGTGCAGTCCTTCAGGAATAGGCTGCTCTAGCATGAGTTCCCGCAGGGGGTCACAGGTCTTTCCAGCAAACCTCATGGGCTCCTCTCTCCATGGGTCTGCAGATTCTGCCAGGAGCCTGCCCCAGCACGGGCATCCCATGGGGTCACAGACTCCTTTGTGCATCCACCTGCTTCAGTGTGGGGTCCTACATGGGCTGCAGGTGGATCTCTGCTCCACCATGGACCTCCAGGGGCTGCAGGGGCACAGCTGCCTCACCATCATCTGCACCATGGGCTGCAGGGGAACTTCAGCACCAGTGCCTGGATCACCTCCTTCCCTTCCTTCTTCATGGACCTTCGTGCCTGCAGAGCTGTTTCTCTGACATGTTCTCACTCTCCTCTCTGGCTGCTGTTGCACAAGGGGTTTTTCTCCCCTTCTTAAATAAGTTACCCCAGAGGTGGTGCCTTTGTTGCTGATGGGCTCAGCCTTGGCCAGCAGTGGGTCCATCCTGGAGCCAGTGGACACTGGCTCTAATGGACATGGGGGAAGCTTTTGGCAGCTTCTCACATAAACACCCCTGTAGCCCCACAGCTACCAAAACCTTGCCATGCAAACACGATAAAATGGGATAAAGCCTGTCTGTGCCATTCTAACTAGATGGTGCTGGATCAGGTGTCATTCATGCCCCCACAGCCCCTTAGCATGCTCCATGGCTGCTTTGACAGAAATGTGTCTCTCCCTCTCAGTGGCCTACCAATGCAGAGACCTCCATGGTGCTTATGCTCACAGTAGCACAGCCTGAAACACGCACACTGGACATTACTGTTAATAACCCATGAGCAGTGTCATCCACATATGTTGCACCTTGCCTCCCAAAGGGTCTTCTGTGTTACCAGAGGGGTGAGAAGAGTCATAATCTAGAAGTCACAGGTAGGAAAGGGAAAAGTTTACTTACTGGATAGATTAAGGATCAGCAGACTTTTTGGAGTGGGAGTGTACAGGTGGGGAGAGATTTAAACAGGCAGGTAACTCAAGGGTATCATTAACTAGGGAATTGGACAGCATTTCTGACCACACAGGCAGAGAAGTGCCTGTAGCTTATCAGGTGGACAAAGAAAGGGAAGGAGGCTCTTTTTCCATCTCATCTCCAAATAAATAAACTGACAAGCTTTTGTCTCTGTCACCTGTGGCTTTATAAAACTTTTCATCACTGCTGTCTGCTCCACGTGCACACTTTCAGCTGTATGACCAGGACCTTGTCTGAGTGCAAATTTTCACCACAACCAAGGCATTGCATTCTGGAGGGCACACGCCAAAGAGGGCAGGCTGATATGTTTCTCCAGGATATCCAAGAGGCAACTCAGTACATTTAATATGAGTTGCATAGGCCACTACCAGAATAGGTATTCCCACTGGAGAGGAAGAGGCATCTTTCAGGTGAACTAATCCAAAAACACTCTTCGGTATATTGCAGGATAGCAAGGAGTTTCTGCACCTTTAGAGGTCTTAAAAAAACCAGATACTCATGTTTTTAACTGACATGTATTTATCCCCATGGGATTTTAGAGATCCATTCTGAACATTTTCAGTACTTGTGCTCAACTGTAGTGGGGAGCAGTGAACTACAGCCTATGACGGGATGCTTCAAGAGCTGCTTTGTTGTTTGTCCATCTGTGCAAATCAGTTTTTTGCAGTGCACAAATCTTGACTGCACTGTCTTTTTCCCAGAGTAACACGTCCTCAGAGGCAGTTCTTGGTACCAAAACGCTAGTTCCAAGCAGAAGGCTGGCTCCTCCCAGGGTCACGTGTTACGTGAAATTTAAATGCCATGCAGTTGGTACCCAGCCATTCATAGTGCAATGAACTTCACTTTCTATCACTTGTAGACTCCCATTAAATATTTAACTATTGAGAAGGACTAAAATGGGAGCTATAGATCCTATGGGATCGAGCCCCTGCTGCTGCAGAGGGACAACTGCACACTGCTGCTCATGCAGCTTCAGTGGAGACTTACAGTGCTTGAAACCACTCAGGAATGTTTTGGGAAGGGAGCTTTCTGGCTTTGGCCTAGCAAAATTTCTTTCTTTTTAGTGTGCTCCTACCTAATTTTCAGACAGCCAAAACCCACGTTAGTTGTCAGGTCTAATGTACATTTTGTCTTTATCCAGACCTCTTCTGTTCTCCCCATCTGCTCACTGTGCTTGGTCCCAGTGGTAGGGTAAGCATTTAATCACCGATGCTAATCCATTAGCTTTTTAGAAAAATTGGAGTTATCTGACTGGGCAGAAAGAGAAGAATCTCTGAACTAATTTACCTGGTTTTGCTGAACTCCCTGTGGAAACTTAATCCCATCTTCCTTTGTTAGGTTTTAGCCAGAAAAAATGCAGTGCTGGGGCTGCTCTCCCCCAAGTCCCTGTCTTCTTTTTTTCACAGAATAATGGCAGAGAGAAATGGTACTACTTGTCTTACTGCAAAGTGGTTTACCTTCTACCTTGCAAAGAATTTAGTAACCTTGCTCTCTGCTGGGAAGTTAAATCCCAGAACCCAGAGGACAGAGTCCATGCGTTGCATTCTGTTGCTGTTGCTTCTTCTTTCAGTTTCAGGCTGACTTCCTCCACCTCCTCTGTCTTCATGGACACAGACAGAGGGGTAGATGTTTTGCACATGTGCCTGAATTGTGCTTGAAAAGCATTAAACTACGAACTTCAGGCACTCATAACAAGTGCATCCATGACAGCACAGTGCACACATTTGGCTGCAAAACCCACTCAAGAAGCTGGGTAAATTCTTAAAGCAGTTAAATGCTCACTACCTGAACACATTCAGCCATGTTCTACCTGAGTTAAAGCCACAGAAGGTAAGAGGCAACCACTGTGAATCAAAGTCTTGTTAACGTGAGCCTGTAAGAAGCAAAATACCTAAACACCTTGTGGAAACCAGTCATAACTGTAGGAAACCTTCAGCAGTAACAAAAACACTTCTTTTGCTCCTGTTGAAACTTGCTGATGTGCATTTCCAGCTCCTGTTTGCAAGAATGAAAACCAGTTTTAGCAAATAAATAGAAGAGCCTTCCTGTGCTTTCTGCAAATGAATGGGAGGGCAGAACGGGTGACACTGTCCTTGGGTCCCAAAGCACAGGCTACACCTGTGGGCTGTATTTCACAGAGCAACAGCTACTCAAACCTGGGCCACTGCATCTTCATGAACAAAACTGCTGAGCAGAACAGGTGAACAGAACTATCAGGAAGGAAACATTATGTGTCATTTATGGGATTGCACTCAAAATGTTTGAGTAGCTTTTTATCGACAAATCCTAAACAATGCAAGTGCAGAACAAGTATCTCACAGTGTGCTTTTATTATTTTCTCACAATATAAACTAGACAGACATGGAAAGTTTAATGGCAGCATGTTCTTATAACATTTTAAAGACAAAGAACAACATAATCATATTAAATGATGATAAACTGACAAACTACATTACCATACATACATCATCCAAAGGTACTGGATAAACAATATCTGCTTATGTACATTTATGCTGGTGATAATTAAAATTCAAATATTCAGAAGAAAAAGAAAAAAACCGCTATTTAAATTATAAAAATATATAGTTTTTGTGTGGAACTCTTAATGCTGTATTACTTTTTGAAGATAATTTCATTGTGTGATGAAGCTGCATTAACTTAGTATAGAAGTGTGATTTAAACCAAATACAGATTAAATTAGCTCTTTTGTCTTCCTCGTATTTAGCCCTGTTGGAAAGAGAGATAGGAATGAAAAATAAAGCTGGGCTTTTGCAGTGAGAAAGAATTTTTATACCCATAAATTAAAACATGTATAATTTTTCGTATAGTACTCTGCCATAAACTCATAATAGAAATGACTAATTTTGCTAGTTTGTTCAGAGATGGAGAGAGGAAAAAGAAGAAAGGCTTTAAACATGCTACTTCATGATACTTTTAATCAATAGGTTTGTGAAGTGCAGGTGCACAGCTAAGCAGTGTCATGCTTCAGGGTCAAAGCATGCAGTCCAGACTCTCGCTGCCTCAGCTGGGGAGACTGCGTGGACTGGGGGGACTGGGACTGTGTTCTTTGAACTGCATCACCTTCGTGTTGCCTTTGCACATCTGGTTTCAGACTTCTTTTTTCACTATTGTTCCTTCTTAGTGCAAAACTACTCAGGCTATATAATCCCCAATCACAACAGCAAACCAATGAACTTTTACAGACTAGATAATTTTACAATAATTTACACATAATTTTGTAATTGCAAGTTTTTAGTAATCATAGCCATGTAGTGCACACATTTGTAGCTGCTTTCAGTTACCAGTTATTTTCTGACCATCTTGGGTGAACTCTTGCAACATATGAAACTGAAGATTTTCTTACATACCAATGTCATTCTCCATATCTTCCAGCTCCCTTTCTCATCTGTACAGTCTCTGTTACCTCGACAGCCCCATTAGTCCTTTGGTGGATCCAGTGCTTGTTCCATTAAGAAATGTCCTCTGTATCACCTCTAAGTTCAGAATACTTGCAGATTTTTTTCATCTGTTCCTAAGTTACTGATCTATGACAGGTCTCATGTGATCCTATGGAATATTTTTTCGGTGTCCAAATACATTCTTTCATTATTTTCTTAAAAATGGAGTGAAAAATATTTAAGGACACCTAAGTTGAATATAGCAAAATCCAGTACTTCTCTTCAATGCCTATCCATTTTCTGTTTTAAAAAACTATCTTCAGCATTAACAAAGTTCTACCATGAAAAATAATTGTGGGGTCTTTGTAAGCTTTTTCTCTGCCCTTATATCATCCTTTTTCAATGGAAAGGATGAAAAAGAAACAAATTCCAGGTAACACTCATCTTTAACCAGGGAGATACTTCAGTGATCTCTCTATTTCCCTCCACTTCTTGACCTCTTCCTTCCTTTTTGACCTCTGATTCTCCACACCTAAACACTTCAGAAGTATCCCTCCTTTTAATTGTTTTTTTCTTTTGCTTTTACAATTTGGATATGGTGAGAGTGGTCAGATGTCTGTGCCTACATGGTGACAGAGGATGGGTTTTCACTGAAGCATAGTCTTTGAGCATGGAATTCTGTAAGGCATTTTGTGGAGAAAAAATCTTACATGGAAGTGTAATGAAGAGTAGGAAAGACAGGAATTATTGCAAAAGAAATGCAGGAGTTAGAAGAGAGGATTTTATTTAAGAAGTTCAAGCTTTTATATACATTCAACGTTTCTAATATGTTTTCTTAATAAATGTATTATCAACTATCATTATACCTAATGCAGCCACAATACTGTACTATTCTGCAGTCAGGATGGGAAAACTCCATTAGCTCTTTAATAAAATAAAATCATCAACAGTCATCATGACTCTTCTTTCTGCCTGGTACTAACAAATACACTGGGAAGTCCAGTGAGCAGACACAATGGAACACAAAATCCTCAGTATTTATTTAATTGTGTATCTTGTGTCGTTTTCATATTATTTCTAAAGCAGCTTTAAAAAACTTTAACCATTGGAAGGTATTAAAAACAAAAACCCCATTCAAATTATCCTGGTATTATAGCAGCACTGGAATTGAAATTTTTACTCCTTTTGACAATGTAAACCTTCAATAAAATGAACAATGTTGAAACAATTTGAGGTCTAATAGTTCATAAACTTTGACGGGCATATGGGCACAAATTGAAACAAAGATTGTGAAATGAAACATAAGCTCAATACCAGCCAATTCCAGTTGTGCAATTGGCTGCAGACAAATTCAGTTTGTAAGCTGAGAAAAAAAACAAAGCCCACACTCAATCCACAATACTCCTCAGTTCCTCTGATTTGAAATATTTTTCATAAAAACCCTACATGAGCATGCCCACTTCTTACAGAAGCACTCTGAAAGCACTGCAGGTACTTTTTGTTTGATGGTGGGATTTTTCCTTTTCCTTTAATCAAGCATAGTTCACATTTTGTGTTCTTAGAAATACTTCCTTTCTACGTTTCTATAAAATTAAGTAATTTCAAATCTGAAATGTAAGCTCGCTCCATCTTTGCTCATACAAAGTGTAGGTGCCACGACTAAATAGCAGTAAAAATGCTGAGATGTACAACTCTTAAAAAAAACCAAACATAAAAGCAGCTTTGAAGACACAACATCAACTACAGCCTTAACATTGAACATATTACATTCCCGAGTTACTGGAGATATTTTGCATATAATGCCACAAAGTTATTCAGCTGAAATCTTGAGGTTGGAGCTACAGTTTATTCACTGTATGGTTTTTACCCTTTGAGCACTTATGTATTGTACGGTACATTTTATCCAGAGCTTTGCAAACTTTCCTTTTACATCTGGACGTCCATTGACCCACAAATCCCAGATTTCAAAAGTTTCGTAGAAAAAATAGAAGCGCAGGACTTAAAACATTTGAAGCTGGGCATTTCCATGCCTCAGAGCAGCCCGTGGGACTCGACGCTTCAGAGTCTTCGGTTTCCAGGGGACTCCTGGCCCCCGTCAAGCTCACGGAAAGCCCCGCTTTAAAAGGCATTGACACATCTGGTTTCAGAACACAGGTCTGTTTATAAAACTGTATTATGTACTCGGCATTAATTCTACTTGCGCTGCATTTTGTAACAGGAGCAGATGACTTCACACCTCCCACTCCCCCTTTTCCTTCACCCTATTTTCCCTTGAGATGACAGTAGGCACCTGCACAAGCGAGGTGTCAAAGAGTCTCTGTCCAGAGAGACGATTTTGAGTTTCTTCACCATCTTTTCTTCTGTGGACAGTCTTGGGAAATTATTAGCATGAAATAATTTTGAGGGCGAGAGGCAAGATGATAAATCTCACTTTCCTTTCCTGTTATGAAAATGAACTTGATTTGGTGTCCAGTTTGATAAACAAAGATAGTCAGAGCTAATCTGTAACTTAGCTGAGGTCTGCTTTTTGCCAAATAAAATTAAGATCTTTTTCAACTTTCAGGGATTTAGAGACCACATCTAATTGGTTTCAAACCCCCGGAGGAACTCTGTAAGTAAGCAGGATTAGTTGCAGATATGAGCCCACTAAAGTGGGACACAGGTCAGGTCTTCAGACTCCAGCTCTGCTCTGTTGAAGCAGGCACTTAAGGTCTCCTGATGTTTCTGTGTCAGTAGCCACAAAAAACATTTTGCTGCTGAGAAAATCATTGGAACAGCAATCTCCTGCGAGCCCCAAAGATTTAACTTCACACTTCTATTAAAAAAAAAGTTGACATGTATTGTGTGGGTATCGTGACTATGATGTGATGACACAGCTGGTAACTTGAAAACACATGTTTAAAAGGCATAGGCAATCATATTTCCAACTGTTCTCCTGTAGGGATAGCCAAGTGTCCTTCAAGAAGTTTCTGTCTTGTCTCCACATATGTACCATGTTGAATTGTTTACTACGTCAGTTCTTGCCAGCAGGACAGGGTGAGGACTTTGTTCATGCTGACCTTGTCTTTCAGATCCCTCCCGGAAAATGCTAGGAAATTCAACACAATTTGGCAGTTTTAGCAGCTCAAGTAACTGCCCTTGTAAGTGTAAGCAGGTAGGTCTTTGTCAGTATATTCGCTCTTCAGAGAAAAAATAATCCAGCCAGCGGCATTAATTAAAAAAAAAAGAACGTAAAATACTCTGGGGCTCATTAAAGTTAAGAATAACAACATGATGTGATGACAGATACAACTTGCTGAGGTTCTGAAAATAGCAGGTTAAAATGTAAATATCTTTTAATAAATAATTTTCCGGCAATGTAAAAATAAATGATATTTCCTTTGGCAGTAATAGCTGATTTAATCTTTCGCTGGGAAGTTGCTTTGCTCATAAAATATCATTGTGCTACAGAAAAAAAAATATTATTTTGTTGTTTTGAAAGACTTTTGTAATCCACAATAAACTGGGTGACTCTACTTATGTCCGAGATAAGCGCCAAGAGTGATGCAAGCTCCCACCAGAACCAGACTCAGGATAGTCTTCAGAGAGATCCAGGAGAAATCAAACAAAGGCCTCATACTGTTGCCATACAACTCCACAAAGGCATCCTAGAAAAATGAGAAAAGGAATATCAGAATTGCAGTCACTGTTTTTTTGGGGGAAGGGGGGATGGGGAAATGAAGGCAACTTCTTCACTCTCAGTGGCCACGCAACAATCCTGCCGGCACAAGAAGACCACACAAACCTATTAAAATAGTGATTTGAGAGCTCTGTTTTTTGTGTTTAAAAAAAAAGTTCTCCTGCCTATTTCTTTACAAATATTGCTGAAATTACTTATGGTTGTGACTTCTGCTTTAGGCATGCCCAGTCTAACAGAAAAGACAGAAGCAGTATTTTAAAATATAAGTTGCCACTATTTTGGGTCCTAAATGTTGTCTATACAAACATACACAAAGGAAGTAGATGAACTTCCATTCTCCAAATCTTTCATTTCCACTGGACATGGGGCATCTATATTGCAGGTCAGCTTCACTGAAAATAAGGCAGTATTTGTTTGGTTCCCTTGGCGTGGGCTCAGAAGACTTTGTATAGTAGCCACAGATGTTTCTTCCATATGAACTGAAGGTGTTAGGGTTGTGTTACACCTATGATAATCTTTCACAACTGTCACCAGAAAGGGTGATGCCCTTTGGTCATATGCTCCAGGAAAACCTGATTGTGCACGTAGGCACCAAATGGAAAGGCTGTTGAAGTAGCAAAGATAAAGTTTTTGTGACTCATAAATACAGTGGGATTTGACCGGGCTAATCATTGGATTGGTGATACTCTGCACGTAATGCCTTTCTTTCAGGCTGCAATTCCTAACAAGCATGATGCTTCAGAGCATTCCTGAGAGACAGATAAATCATACTGTATGGCACGAAAGCAGTAAATAGCCAAGCTGAATGACTAAAAATGTGACAAAACTGATAGCATCATTTATGGCAACTCTTTTACTGTGCAGCCAATTAAGGTCTGCTCCCAAGCTACTGAAATAAACTCATGAAACAGCTATCTAACATGATGGTTTCTGTCTCTACTTTCATTACCCCAGACTTCCCATTTTTGGTAGAAGTTAACATTCTCTATTAAAGTTATAGTGCCTTTAGCTGTTTTGCAATGTTATTATGCTAGGAGGTAACCTGCCTTCTCAAAATGCATATATTGTTATAGTTTACAGCAGGAATTGAGGAGAGAAAGGTGTCCATTATTGATGTAAACCTTCCAACTGAGTTAATGATAATCAAATTCTGTAGTTAAATTAGCTTCCCTCGTCAGGCATCTCTAGTTGTTATCAGAATAGGAGCATTTGTGGTTTTACCACGAGAGGGCGTGTAAGGTTTTTTAATATTTTGACTTCTGTTCACTAGACGCTGAGTGATATTCAAATAAATAATAGATATTTACTTCCAAAATATGTTCTTACATTAAGTAATGTTGGTGCATGTTGTAGGTCAGAGTGGATGTAAGTAGGTAAGACTTGGTAACAGAACAGCCACAGGCTTTGGCCAACTGAGTGACGTGAAAACACGTCTGCCTCTTGCTGTTTCTCAATGCTTGTTCCTCTAGGCAATCATTTTCCTACTTGGGTTTCCAAAGGTATATTCTTAAGCGAAAGCAGCTTAACCTTTTGCGGGGAGGATGGAATGTTTTAATGCAAACTCTTCATTTCAGAGAGAAATTGGCAACTTTTGCTTAGCTGCCTGTTTTTTGACATAGACATTTGCAAACTCTGGCCTTAATATTCTGCTGTGCTGTTGCAGAGCTGAAAAAGCACACTCAGTTTGCTGTGCAGCTCTTTGGAAAGCTGCTTTTATTTCTCCTTAAGGCTATGAAGTAACACAATATCCTAAAATGTTACAGACTGGGCTAAATCCTGTTGTCGCCAGTACAGACTCACTGTCTTCCACAGGAGCCTTGTCTGTATAGGGAGTTCAAGATCAGGCCTTATAAAAATACAACAAGGGTAAAGTTCAACACTTGGTGATATTATTATGGGTGGAAAAGAGAGGAAATGAAAAAAAACCCCTCATGGAAATGCAAGTCATGTGAAAACATTTTAACGTTAAGGTTTTCATGGTTTCTTTCTGTGGGGAAGGTCTCACTTCTGTATATTCATGACAGTCGATGCATACCCAGTATCAATATCAAAATGAGCAGATTTTGTGCCTCCCTTCTATCCCAGTTCAGGAACATTCCTCCCAGTTTTTCTGTGAGACCATTTCCAATGATTCCATAGAGCTCCTGTTATTGGGTATGGAGATGGACGGAGGGGAACAGTAAAACTTGGCTACAAGACAAAAATATGGCATAACCTATAGCTCAAAAGAGGAATGTTAACAAAAAATGTGCAGCATGCAGTACTTTTTTGTCCGAGATTGTTACAACAATAACATGAACCCAACCTAATGGTGTCTGCACTATATATTACAAGTAGCTCTTTATGATCGTTCCCCCTCCCCTTCTCAAACATCCTGATTAGGCCTATTTCCGAAGCTTGTTTGAACAGCCTGTCACTATTTGTTTAAGTTTCAAACCTGTTTTAAATAAACACATGTCCATTTTATGTACTAAAACAAGGGGGGTGGGAGGAGGGAAGTACGACCCGTTGCTGAAAACTATTTTAGCACAAAGAGAACCCTAAACTGTTTCATAAGGTTTTGTCTTCTGTAAAGCCATGTATTTGTCACTGGATTTTTGTCACCTAAACTACTCTGTTTAAAATAAGAGAATCTCAGCTAAAATAAATAAGATTAGGAAAACTGTTTGAAACACTTGATGTCCTTTGAAAAGCACTCTTTATAATGAAAGCAAGGGTCCCCTTGGCAAATAGACCGAGGCAAGTTCTGGCTTGGTCAACCTTTTTGGAAGTCTTACACAATTGGAAAGAAAATCATTGCAGACCTTGCTTTTAAGACCTTCAAAATTTAATGGGAAGTTATATCCTGGATGTAAAATTATATCAGGGCTGTTAAAAATTATATGGAAAAGAACTCTTCATTCAGCTCTGTAAGTTTGTAAAAAGTCATTTCTTAAGAAGCTTTTATTAAGTCAAATCAGTCCGTTGCTGGTTTACTGTGCAACTTGGTGTTGACTGTTTCTGTGAAGCAAGAAAGGAGGCAACAGGGAAGGGAATGATGCTCTGCCTAAGCTCGTCTTAGGCACCAAAGGGCCTGAGATGCCTGCTTCACCTACGTGGGCTTGATTTGAAGCCAGGAGGATTGCCCCAAGGGCACCTTGTATATATAGGGAGGACAGAGCATGTTCCTGGCCAGAGTTCCAGGGATTTGCAGGGAGCCCAGGACAGAAGTGGAGTTTGTCACTCTGGGAGGATTAGGAGGCGTAATAGTGCACTGAGTCAGGGCAGTCTCAAAACAAAGAGATCACACTATCCTGCTCTTCCGCTGGCCCAAATTCGGCAGTTCTGATCCAAGAAACAAATGTCATCTTTAATTACACGGGCATTCTTTGCTTATGGAATGAGCAAAGTTTGTTCAGCCGCAGTGCTTTTGCAGCTCAGCCTGCACCCCGGCCCGAGAGGCAAGGCACAGCTCCTCGGTCACAGAGGAGGACGTACTGCCCACAGGCCGAGCCCAGAGAAGCGTTACGGATCTGACGGCTCCTTGCCGAAAATGTGGAGGGACAAGGCAATTTCTGCCTGGCATTTCTGACCGAGGGGGCGGCAGGGAGAGCAAACATGAGGAAGTAGACGCTTCCTTTTTCTACCTGAATCAAACAGCTGGTGAGGAAGTGACTTTATTTCCCTCGTTATCATTGGGTTGGCAGGATATCCTCTTGAGCCACATTGTATTGAATGAAGAGCCAGTGAGACTTCCATTTTACTGAACGGGAATTGCCTCGCAGCTATTTTACGCTGCCCTCTCTGTGACTCCAAAACAAACAAACACACACTAGCTCCCGGCTTTTGAAGAAACTTGCACAGGTCTGAACAAGGCCACTTTGCCACCCAGTACGGGGCAGGAGAGGGAATGGCACACACTCTGATGCCAAGGTTTAGCAGCTGAATGACTTTTCCCTCACCCCTGCCTCCACACAAATGACATAAATTCTCATAAAAGCTTTTGTTCCTGCACGGTAACTCATTTCAGAAAGAGTTTGGGGAGGGAGGGAGGGGGCGGACAGAGCTGGTTAAATCGTCCCATGTTTTCTATGCAGTGAAACCTCATTAAAATGTCATCTTGCAGCTAACGAGAAAAGTTCTTGGAACACAAAAAGTAGACAAATGTGTAGCTGTTCTTTTCCCAAAGAGTTTATGGGCCTTTTATGCAAGACTAAGTCGGGAGTACATGCAAATAAGGGCAGCTCAGCCCTTGGCTGTGTTGTGCCGAGGTGTGGCATTTCACAAGGCCCATATCTTTAGAAAGGCCAATATCTTTTTACACCTGGGAGTGCCGACATGCTGGTAGTTCTGCCAGGTGCACATTATCAAATTATAATGGGAAGGAAAAGAAGGTGTCACCACACAAGCCCTGCTGATCATGGAAAAAGAACCTGCCTGGGGAGTGGCTTTGGCATGTGAGCCCCTGAACCGATTCCCATCTGGGGTTTTTTTTCCTTTCCCCCTTCACCTGTGGTAGAAATGGGTCTATTTTGGAGACATGGTTCACTGGTGAACACAGCAGTGCTAGGTTAACGGTTGGATTCGATGATGTCAGAGGTCTTGTCCAGTCTGCTATGATTCTATGATTCTGTTTTGAATTCTCTGATTCTGCAAGCCCTGACACAGTCTTAGGTCTGCATCTGATGGGTTAGATGCTGGCTGCATATACTTTTGTTTCTCCAGTGCTGTCTGAGGTTTCTGACTTTGGACAAAACTGGTTTTCATCACAGTAGTCTTGCCTAACTTCTTTGTTCCTTGTCCTTAGTATCTATTTGTATAAATTCCTGCATTGGTGAGCCTGTGATTTTGGGAGTGCATCTTGCAGGTCCTAGTCTTGCTAGGCACTCACTGTAAGGCTGGCATAAGTGGAAATATTATTTGCATGACTGACTGAACATGTCACTCAGATGGAGACATCTAAGGAGCAAGTGGTTAGGTTTGCTCATGGAAAGTGATGCATATGCTTAGAAATATATAAATGTGAGGGGTTATACTAATGGAGATGTCTAGTCCCCCTGTCTGTGCTCCTAAAGAGTGACCCTGCTGGCAGGCAGATTTCCTCCAGACCCCTGCGAGGCAAAGGGTAAATCCAGGCTTTGAGGAATAGTCAAGCCACATCTTTAAACACAGGATTTGTAAGGTGTTGATCATTTGGCTTGGATGGAAATCCATCCGGTGCTCAGACTAGGCCACATTCTTGTCAAACCAAGTCAGCATGAGAACTGTTTCAGTAATTTAGTCTTGGCGTCTCTACTTAATTCATTTAGATGTGGTTCTGCAATATGCAAAAGCCCAGACCTAGTGGAGGCTGCCTCGTTCTCTTATTCCCGGAAAGGCCCACACTATAAAATGAGGTATTTCTGGCATCAGGGTAACAGCTGTAATGTCACTGCAGCAGCTAGCTGGTGGTATTTGATGGGTGCCACTTCTGAGGGAGCACTATTAGCAATTATGAGAAAAAGAACACAAGAAGGCCTTCTGGACAAAACACTGTGTTCAAACAACACGGTCAAAGCTGCTCTATTTGATCCTTCACAGTTTTCAGATCTTTTGTAGGCTGATAATCCTACTCAAAGAATTTGCTGGTTTATTTAGTTTTATTTTCTGAAAGTATCTTACTTAAATAGAGTGCTAGAAACTGTTCTACCTAGAAAACAAATGTGTCCTAACACATAAATCTCAGTTGCACTAAGACCAACTCACGAGTGGGCCATATTCTTCCCCAATTTATCAAACCCATTCTAAAGAGTTTACATTCACATACAACAGCAAATTAGTGATACCCATTTGTGGATTTGTGAATCACTTTGAAGGAGAGAGCCAGTGTCACAGACCTGCTGGGGAGACTCATCTCACCCTGTAACATCACTCTTACACCTGCATCCTCCAAAAAGAGGCTGGATGCATTAAGAGCCCTGTCAAATCTTCAGAATGGCTTTTAAAATATAATGACGAAATGGGCTTGAATGTCAACACAGGCTTGTTTTTCTCTAAATCTTGCTTAAAATCTCTGTCTTGCTTGTAACTGGCTTTCAATATGAGTGCCCTTATACTGCAAATAGCCCAGCTAATTTAAAAGCGCATCGCTGAAGATTTGTCTACAGTGGGTGCTCCACTGACAGTAGAGGGAAATGGGAACACATCCCCCATTATATTCCCTGCCTGTTCCAGCTGCCTGTGCTGTTCTTGGGCTGCTGCAGAAGAGTTAAATCATGTAACTGCCTGGGAAATGGGAAATGAAAGTAGCTGCCTGTAGAAGTGCTCAGAGTGCTGTGGCACAGTGTTTGTCCTCAAGGCCACGGAGGCTATCATTTAACAAGCACATCCAGCGGTGCCGGCTCAAGGCACAGGCACGAGCTGAGGCAGAGAGAGGACAGCAAGGTGGCGAAGCTGTTGGCCTGGGGAGGGACCTGGCTCAGGGTGGCCTTGGCCAGAAAAGGCTGAGTGCACGTGTGAACCAGATGGGTCAAATCTAACTGGTCTGAGCAGGTTGTCCCATCGACGGCACCACGAGGGACCAGTCATGCGTTTTTCTGCTGCTTGTTTTAACATCCCTCAGGGATATGCTCCATCTCATGTTTGTTATTTCAACACTCAGTTCTGATCCAAACCCCTTTGGCTTGACAAACTCGTGCTCAGCGTTGAGCAAGAGTAGCACAGAGCTGGAGTGGTGGCCTGGCTGTTCCATGATGCTCCGTGGTGCTCCATGGTGCTCCGTGGTGCTCCAGCAGCACCAGGCCATGAGGAAGTGCCACCCATTCCTCGCGTGACTTGAAGCAGGCACTCATTTTTTTTCTAAATCTTGTGACAAGCAACCGATNATGGTGCTCCGTGGTGCTCCAGCAGCACCAGGCCATGAGGAAGTGCCACCCATTCCTCGCGTGACTTGAAGCAGGCACTCATTTTTTTTCTAAATCTTGTGACAAGCAACCGATTTACAGGGCCAGTGAGACAACACAGCTAACATTACGCTAAAGTAACCTCACGATACATCTGCAATTTAATGAGTAAGTGCAAAAAAAGGCTATGCTGTAGACTTCAATGGACAGTTACATTTCTACCACCAGCCACCTGGAAAATACGAATTTGCCCATGTGTTTTCTTTGGCAGCCTACACCTCATTAGCGGCTCAGACCATTTCTGCTCACCTGGAAAAGCCTTATTCGAGGCAGAGAAGAGGCAGCATGTTTTGGTCATTGCTGTCTTTTGCCATTTCCTAAGTCAGCCCTCCCACCAGGAGCTGTGGGAGGCAGACAGGTCCTGGCAGTCTGATGGAACGCTGCAAATTCTCCCCTTCCAACGTGGCGCACATGAGAATGGGGCCTCTTGGTGTCTTTGCTCCACGTTCTCATCAATTCACAGCTAAGTGATAATGGGAAATGAAAATAAGGGGAAGTTCCAGGTCTGCATCTGCTCAGAAGAGATTGTTTTTAATTGGATGCCTCCTGCCTCCCACTTTTTGTCCTTTCTGTCCTGTTCACTTGAGCAAAAACGTGAGACCTGGGAGAGAAATGGAAGGTGAAGGAGCCGGGAAAGGAATGAGCAGAGTCTGTGTAGACCGAGGCAAGTAGAAATTTGGACGAAATGAATTAAGTGGGACAGGTGAAAACTGTTGTCAAAAGAGCTGAACTTTTAAGCCAAGACAGCTTTATGCGTTGCTTTGCCTTATGGACGGGGGGCTCATAGGTTAAGGTAGACTGGTAAATCTTCAATTTTTGGGTTCATCCAGAAAGTCCTTTGGCAAATGTTATCAGGTAAGAGCTAACAGGGACCACATGGAAAAAAGGACCAGTTAGAGTGTAAGAATACAAACCAAGTCACAAGCAGACTTAAGGACTTTGTTTTGTTATTCAAAACAGCTAAAATTCATTTGCATACACAGTTGTAATTCATTAACTATGACCATTAGATTTATTTAAATGCCACCCTGCAAAACCAAAATATGAAGACCTAATAAAAGGCAAACCATCTCTGCCTCTCAATCTCCAAAACCAACACCAAAGCATATAACAGGCATCCTGCAGGAGAACTGGGATCTTCTCCCATCTACTCCCAAGTACGACCAGGATACTGGAAAGCAACACACCTTCTATCCATATGTGTACTTTAATTCTTCCGTAACATGAAATAATGTTGTGATGATATAAGGAAGGGCACAAATTCTTCTCCCTTTTAGCAGGGAGCTTTAAAACTGAAAAATATTAGACACTGGTAGCAGAAGAAAGAGTGCTATTCTTTAAGTACTTCAGGGGCTTTGCTAGTGTCACTGTTCTGGCCATATTCCTCAATGGAAACATGGCTTATACCAGCTGCAGGAGTCTGCCAGCACGGTTGAAGTACCTCCCAAACAACGTGAGTTAAACTGGCAAAAGGACTCCTCTCTAGTCTAAGTCGACGTAAGCCTACATAGTGGGGAAGGGAATAGTGCCAAAATAGTTATCTTTTTAGGCTAGGGATGTGATTTTTTCCCCATGAGATAGTTGTGCTGGCCAGACTTTGTCATGTAGACCCTAGGAACTTTTATTTGCAAAATAAGACTGTAATTTATTTTAACCAGATGTTCAGCACTGATCTGTGTCTGTGCATTCACAGCACACTCCAAGTAATTTTTACTGTGAAAGACATATACCTTGGACACTGGTAAGACTTTAAAAACATAATGCTGAAACTTTAGTACTGTGGTGGGCTTTCCTTTCCTTTTGTTGGTAATGGGCAGTTCCCAGTGAAGTAAGCTGGTGTTCTGGGTGTTGAGTTTTGCTCCTATCAATCAGATTCCCCATAGGTCCAGAATGGCAAAAGTCTCAGCTCTCCCAGGTATCAGAAATTCACATCAATTGCTGGAGCAAGTCATGCAGTTCCTCACAACCTAATGGCTGCTGGGAGAATAGAGTGAGAGCTGAAATGACCTAGGATCTCTCTTTTCTCAGTAAAAAGCAGGAGGTACGAGTGCCAGTCCTCTGAATAAACAGATCCCTCTTTGTTTTCTTTCATTCCTGGTGTTCTTGAGGGGAGGCAGGGGCTGGTTCTGCTACAGGACAGTGATCATCAGAGTGGTCACGTAGCTGTCACTGGAGCCTGATGTACCAACCACTATCAACAAGTTACACATACACATCCTTGGGAACAGCTGAAATACAGCTTAGCCTGCATTCCTATGGCCAGTCATTCAAAACAGAAACTAAAGGATTTAGCTAACTGCTGCTTTTTTTTTTCATAAGCCTGCATGTCCTTGCAGATCATTCACAAAGGGCTGCACATTTATATTTCCTGTTGACATCCTTTGAAAGGCAGAATGCCAATGGAAATTGGATCTTTTAATCAACAATTTTTGTGGACAGCAAGTCGGATGAAAATTCATGAAGGATTAAATTCTATCATTGTGACCTTGAACTAAGAGCACAAGGAAGGAGAACGCCATTAACTTAGGCAGGAAAGATTGGTAATTACTTCATGTGTTGGTGTTTCCAAGTGAGGAGAAATATCATGCAAAATTTCGGATACTCAGAGGGAAGAATATAAAACAAAATCAGGACTGTCAGCCAAGAAAAAAAAAGAGCACCACCTATGAAATCAGCCTTGAAAACTTCCCCAATTTCTAAAATAAATAAGATCCCACAGATCAGAAACCACAAATCAAAATTGATATAAAGTCCTTCATAAATGTCATAATTTATTTTTTAATACTTCTAAGAGCAGGTGGGAGCACACAGCAGAGCATAGTTCTACAGAGGGGAAGAGAGAGCGCACCTTGCACTCAACAAGCCACCTCAGGGGCAGGGATAGGGGTGCAAACACAGGGGGTATATTAGAATAGTACTCCAGGCAGGCTGAATATTCCTGCTGTGAAACTAGCACAACCACTGCTCAGAGGCAGCTCCAGAATCCCTGTGCAGTGCTGTGCTCTGCCGTGCAGATGTGCCCTGAGGCACTACCGGAGAAAAAATGAAGGATCCTGCTCCTGCTTACGGCATTGCCTTCCCCATAGAGCTGTGTGAGCTGTGACTCCTGTGCCAGCAGCTGCTGCTGAAAGCCTGGTCTCTCTCACCCAGTCACTTCAACGTAGCCTCAAGAATTTCATTAACGCATTAATCTGCAATTAAAGAGCTGCCCTTGCTTAAGAGCCAGAGGAAGTGATTACAAGGGCTGAGGAATTCATGTGTGGTGGAAGGAGAGGCACTAGACCTGGAAGTAGGTACAGAAATCATCTAGAGGATGACCACAAGTAACTCCTGTGTGCATTCACCTCACACATCTGTCCCTCTTCGGGTGATGTCCCATGTACATCTCGATGCTCTTTTCCTTGGGGTTCTGCCATTGCTGCCAAAAGAATTCTTCTCCCCCTAGATCTTCCATCACCGATATCTGCTGCTTCTACCCCTAAGTGGGAAGGCCCAAGGATGGTTTCCATCAGCTTTGCATCAATAGGGGCTTCCTGCCACAGTGGTAACTCTCGGCTGGCAATTTATGGCTGGAATCCAATGTATAAGTGCCATAAACCCACCCAGGAGCTGCCTTCAGAACCTCCTATAATTAACTGTTGCTGCTGTAAGTTTAGACAAACCCAGGAAATCACATGCAAAATTCTGTCTGATTTGCTATCTAATCATATTCTATCTAGGTTCTTATACCACACACATTGCTGTGGTATCTGAGCATCTTGGTGCCTGGATGCAAGTCAGATAAACCCTTTTCAAGCCAGCTAAGCTGCGCTCCTGACACTTCTACGCTCTTTTGCAGCCAACTCTTTTGCTACGAGCAAACTGCAAAGAAGCTTCTTCAAAGATTTGCTGAACGTACCAGCTTCTCCTGTCTTCCTTTCCCAGTTAATGTAAGGTTGGGAAATTTGCCAAGCATCATGCTAAACTGAAAGAGACATTCAAATTGCAGCGAGTGCATGAGCCAAGGGAGCCCAGCCTGCCAGAATGTTATTGTAGTGGTCTCAAGAAGTTCTCAGCATTAAGACTTCATTTCGTTGTGTGCCTGTCTGTCTGGTTAGGAGATGCTCCACTGGAGACCAGAAAGTCATTGCTTCCTCAATATTAAATACAAGTGTCTCAGGCAGCTACAAACCATTTGTTAGCTTCAAACTTTCGAGTCAGTTTTGTTTCTTTTTCTTTTAAGATTGGAGGTGTTTGATCCTGCGGTTACTGTCACTTGAAACAAAACTTCTGCTTTCAAGAAGATTTTAGATCTACCCTTTTCTGATGACCGTACAATCGAAGCATGAACACAGACAGGGACCAGCAGTCAAAACGGTGATGAAAAGAAGCTGTATTATTTCTGGATGAGAAATAATAGATATGGGCTTGATTGATTTAAGAACAAGTAAGGAAAGAGAAAAGTTCAGAATTTATCTACACTTTTAACAGTAAAGAAGCAATCCTCCCCCCAGGAGGAACCATTTATACTGATATCAAAGTGTATTCTGACTCATTAACTGAAATACGTTGTGCTGGTGGGAGACAGTTATATCAGCAAGATTTTGTCTACAGAAGGGTTTGCACCAGTATAACTTACATCCATAAAAAAAGTCAGATGCATCAGCACAGTAGAGTGCAAGCCAGGCATGAAGCATTGGGGAAAATTTGCAGACCAACATTTTGGGCTATTTTACATATCTGTGTTGTAAAAGTTTCTGTACGTCCATAATGAGAGCAGTTAAAATACAAAGACCCTCAACCTCAATCTAGAGCAACACAAGCATCAAGAAACTAAAAGAAAACCAAAGCACCTTCCTTTTTTAGGCCATTTACTCCCACAGCTTTAGCCACAGAGTTGGGGGAGGGGGGTGAGGGAAAGAAGCCGAACTGAGCTGGTAATCACAGCATTAGGTTGATTTGACTATTAGAAAACTTTAATTTCAATGTTCCCCACGGGGTTTCTGGTATTTATTTCCTTATTTACTTCTTGAGCCTATTTAATACTTTGACCTGAAGGAAGAAGAATTTGTACAAGCAAGAAGATTAAAGGTTCAAATTAGTTAAAGATGAAACAAATCTATTGATTCATTAAAGGCCAGTGTTCTCAGTGTCGCCAGTGATACTATCATGTATTAAACTGTTAATATGCTTGAAGAAAAAAGACATTTTCAGCACAGGTTATAGATGGCTTTTGATTGGAAAAAAATACACTGCTGCTTTGCATCCTTTTTGGCTAATGTTTTCTGTCCCACCCAAATGGCCTTTCTATGTACGTAAGAACCATGCAAGGGTCAGTGAGTCTCTTCTCATGCCTACCTGACTGTCTATGTTGGTTTCAGTCTAATTTTGCCATCTGTGTTCACTCCAAAATTGTACCTCTGAACTTGCACTCCTTTCACGCATTGGGAGCTTTTTACATGCTTTGTTTATGTACTCGCTTTCCTTCTGGCACGTGTTTCTTCAGCCATTTCTTGTGTGATTCCTTCTTCCTCTGGCTGTTTAACCTTGCTTCCTTCATTACTTCTCTTTTCACTATTCACTTTCAGGCATTCAGTGTTGCCTTGCAGAGTTTCCACAAAGCATTTGTCCCTACACGAGTTATGCCTTTCCTTGACGGTATATTGCATATTCCTGTCTATGAAGCAGAAGTTACTGGAGACAAACACATGATTGTCATCGTGCCAGCTAATCATGCTAGAGCCGTGGTCCCAGCAGGTTTTAACTGCAGCTGGCTGCCACAACGCTGAGCGTAGCCTAGGTGGATGCAATTGCCAAGTCACCGCAGGCACTGTGCCAAAGGGACTCTTCAAGGTTGTGCTGTGACACAGCAGTAGCCTGCAGTGAAGACTAGCCCTGCCTAGGACTCGGCGATAGCCCAAGACCCAGTTTGGGTCTTTGAATAAACCCAAGTCGAGGTGGTGTTCCTCTAGAAGCAAGCAGGGGTCAAGTAGGAATGTTTAAAACAAGGCTTATTCCAACACCAGTTGTGTCAGGTTTGCTGTGAAGCCGACACAAAACCACGCTCAGAAAGCAGGGATACCTGGGCATGGCACAGCTGTAGACCTGCACACAGAAACCTCCTGTGTAGAAGGCGCGGCACACCTGTATGATTTATCAAGGAGCTGGTAGCGGCTGAGCCATATGAGAAGTTCTCTGAAGGCTTTCATGCTCCCAGGAGGAGGAGCTGCTCATAAAGCTGTGTTTATTACTTCACCTCCAGCCAATTTTTAAGGGTAGATTTAAGAGGAGGAAGATGAAGTTGCTCTTTGTTGAATTTTTCACATGTTAAAATACATACTTATGTCACAGAGGTTAAAGAAAACAAAAAGAGCATCACCTTGAAGAGGTGAAAGTTTGATCCCTGAACTGCCATACCGAATTAGGTTTCTGGTACACCTAAGTGTTAGTACTTAGTGAGTAAGCAACCATCAGTTTGTGATTAATGCCCGAGTTAAGAGTAGTTTCTTCCTTCTGTCTCTAACTTTTCCAAGATAGTGTTGCGTCAAGTGTTAAGAAAATTGCTCTTCTAATTTGTGTGTCTTCTCATCTATTTGGCCAAGTTTAGGGGAGTAGTCCAAGTCCCCATTACCACAGTTCTGTTAACAATGCTTTTGAGTTCAACGATGCTCATTCTGTTTCCTTTTCTTAAGCTGGATATTAGCAACAAAGACCTGCTAATGTCTTTACTTTTCAAAAGTTGTAAAAATGCTTTGGGATTTCTAGTTTAGCATTTATTTATTTGTCTTCAGAGATTCAATTGCATAGCCCTTCCCACTTACAGTTCAGTTAAATAATGTTCATGTTATCCTTCTATGCAGCTGTATTTCCTCTGCCTCCGTGGCCCAGTCTTTCTTTCCTGAACAGCTTGTAGGTGGATAATTATGTTGTTCCACTACATTTCCCTACCACCCATTGCTATTAAAATCATCCTCCATAGCAAAATACTCTGATTGTTCTTTTGCTTTTAAGGTTGTTACATTTGTCTAAATAGTTATGCTATTCAACTCCTTTTTCTGATACCTTCCCAGTTTTCCTGAATTCCCTTTTATACATTTACCAAAATTACGACTCTCCGATGGTTGTAATTGGCATCATGTTCTCTGGATTCACAAGATGCTGCCACATATACAGATGTCTTTAATAGACATATCTGACTAATATGTTCCCCAGACGCTCATAACTTCTGGCTTATTTGCAGGATCTACTTCTGTTCTGGTCCTCTCCATTTTCTAGGCTCTCCTTTACTCAGTTACTCTACTCTCTGTCTAACAAACTAAAACACCTTCTTGCACAGTCCGTTCTGGCCACACTGAGAACTGGCACAGGTCTCACTGCTTCATCAGACTTGCGTATGAAACTGGGAACAACTGAGTCAAAGCCATTTGCCCTGTCTTGGACCAGAGTTTTCTGTCTAGCCAAATGATGTTGCTTCCCAGACAGTTTCTCTTACTTACTGGTAAGAAAAGCTCATCCAGTGCCTCATGATATCCATTCTTTTGGCTGAAATTAAGAAGCTTGCTGAGCTCGTGTTCGTCACGACCATATTCCTGTGAACAACTGGAGGTGTTTGTCTCACCAGTCTCATTCTGACCAGTGGCAAAAGCCATCTTTAGTTGCAAAGAGTTGCCAGAGAAGGATGATCTGACCCTCCACTCTGCAGCCATCAGGAGACTGGCTTCTTAAAGCAAAGTCTTGGCCAGCTCGTGCCTGAGAGCCACCCTTCCCCTCCCAGATGACCTTTCAGCTTCTGAGCTTCCTCAATTTGTCACAGCCATTTGTGGGACTTCAGAACACTTGAAAGTAAAGAAGCAGAAGCTGTGTCAGATCAAGGGTCCTTAAGGTAAGGTATTTTAACCAGTTCCATACTCAAAATAAGAGTTATTGTCTTTTTATCTACTTGTGTTAATAAAATGTTTGGCTTTTGGCTGGGCAAACAACTGTCAGTACTGTATAGCCCATGCAAGTTCTTTCTCATTGTCACTGCAATGTATCCCACTCACCTAAATCTTCAAAAAATATGCTTTCAAGTTAGATTCCTAAACACATGGGTAGACACCCAAGTAGACTGAGTTTTGCAGTGGGGACCTCCTGCCTTGGTTGTCTGAAGTTAGGCAGGTGCCAGTGTTGGAAGACTTGGGCCAAGAAATATACTATATAGCTGCAATTTGGATGGGGACACAGGAAATCAGTTAAATTCCTGATCCCATGTCTAAAATTTTAATATTATGCATTAATAATCATTGCATTGATAATAATTTAATTAAAGCTGTTGGGATTTAAGAAACCTTTTCTGAAAATTGTGTTTGAATTTTCTGCACTCTTTATTTGACAGGGATCAGAGTAGAGCAATAAGACTCTAAAAAAACAGAAAACTCTAGGAATACTGAGAACTTTTCAATAGGGAGAGCACTGGAACAAGCCATTTGGGAATGTAGCCATCTAACTGAACAAGGAGTCAATGAGTGACAGGGAGGGAGAATGTGCAGATGGAGATTCAGCACTCCTGGTCCTCATCATGCAAGAAAACAGAGGGATTTCAATAACATAAGGAAGCACAGGAAATTCAAAGCTGGTAAGACAGCATACTTTTGCATGCCATCCTCAATTAGACCATTTTATTATATAAAGTATTTAAATTAGATAATTGCTACAGAATGCTGAGACGTGAGTTTAGTGAGCTTCAAAGAGTAAGCAAATATTTCTACAGTAAACAAAAGCTGTTAACAGTCCAAAATAATAGTAATAGTAGTAGTAATAATAATGGTGGCAATAACAATAATAGTAATAATAGTTGTTATTATAACAGTTATAATGGAAGGCTTTTGTTTGGAGGATTAAATCAATCTCTGATTTTTGGGATTAGTGTGAGGCCTTCAAAAGGACTATGCAAGACAGAGGGGAGGATGGGAGATGACACTATCCTAAATCCACGTCTTGTGGCATTTCTTTGCCATCATTTGAAGCAGGTGGTGCCCAGCACAGGCACAGACACAGTCTGTGCTAGACTGATCACTATTTCAATAACGAAGGACCATTTTTAATAATTATGTATTAGCTGAGCAGGGGATTTTTGTGTCCTTCAGTGTTTATAAAGACTTCCTTCTAATTTTTTTCATGTTCATCTCACAAAAAGACTGTGATTAGGACAAAATCCACGGATGCCTAACGTAAGATTTTTATAGAAATTTAAAAAAACCTGAACAACATAGTACCTTTAACTTGAGAAAAATTCCAATATGTCTTTTTATCAGCAAAACTAATGGGATTATTCAATATTTTAAAAATGCTGTTAAGTTAAATGCAAGGCATAATAAAAGGTTGAAAAAAGAAGTTCAAACCAGAATTTTAAAATGGGCAAATTCTTTAATCTTAAAAGGAGCATTTTCATAAACTATTTAATGAAAACTAAAAAGTAAACAGAAAAAAAAAATAGATTTTGTTTATGTGCTTTATCCAAATGGAAGGAATAATAATTCAACATATAATGACAGCAACATAAAGGGAAGAAGCTGTATTAAAAAAAAAACAGCTCTGTTCTTTACTTAACTGAAAATAAAGCTAAAAACCTGCTAACAATATGGAATTTAACCATGTGCCAGGGTATAAAATGCTGCTGTTTACATAGGGCCGCCTTCACTCCTTCGTCCAGCCACAGACACTGTGATGGGTCAGTCATGGGTTTTTAACTGAATTAATCACAGCAGGGGAGGACGCTCTTCCCGGCTGCTCTGAGGACCATCCCTGCATTCCTGCTCTGTTTGAGGCTGGAGTGAGTGCTGGAAGAGGCCACAGAAGCCTGGCTGATGGTTCTGGGGCAGAGAAGGATTCACCATGCCACAGATGGGCAACTGGATCCTGTGGCTGGAGCCAGGGGCAGAGGGGCAGGCTGAGCACAGGTATCCTCATGGAAGGCCACCCGTAGGAGCAGGGACACAGACTGTCCCCCTTCTGTCTTCTGTAGGGTGGTGCTACAGAAGACAGCAAAATCACCTCAACCTGCAGGACTTTATCAGTCTTTGCTTCTTCTCTACTCTCCCTAGAGGACTCCTCAGTTTATTTTTATTTTTCAGCCTTCCTTGAATCTCTTTCATTTCCTCCCCTGCTTAATTATGCAGCACTACATTATATAATTTAGATAGACGTACGTGAACATTTTTAATGACATTAAGTCTTTTAAAACTGCTTCATGGAAGAGATTGCAGTTTGTACACCTGTAGCATGCCACGGGGTAACCAAGTGGTGTCTTTCTCACCATCAGCCGTGCTTCCCAAACTCCCCTCCCCCAAGTACTTTCACTCACCCCTTTTCAGACCACACTGCCAATCACCCTTCACGCCTCATCCCACCACTTTCGCTCTCAGTCATTTGCCCACTGACTGTGAATCTGTCAGGACGCACTTCACCAAACCATTACAGACACCCACCCGTTCTTAATCACCTCCTGAACCCTTTCATGCGGGCAGGGATATTCAGCAGTTGCTCAGCTACAGCTCTCGGTACTGTGGCCAATGCAGAAAATTCAGAGGGAGAGGGAGAGGAGAGAACCAAGTGTTACAGGCACTAGGTGGGAAATTCCTCAGTCAGAAGTTCAAGCAGGTATGACTGTCCCGGGGGACTTGGGGAGTGCAGGAAACTCATCTGTTTGAAGCACTTCTGTAATGCAACAACTACACCCAGAGGCAGGTCCCCTTATGTTCAGTAATTACAATGATTGAGAAAGAAACTCTTCCACGTGATTCAGAGAAGCAGCCACCTAATGTGGCTATCTCCACACTGCCCTCTGAAAAAACCTCTCTTCCCATCTGTTGAGCATACAGGGAAAGTCCTTGCCTACCTACCTGAACCAGAATCCCTCATTTAGTCTCTCTATCTCAGTGCATCATCTGTGGGTGGTGGTAACAAAGTGCTTGTCTGGGGCCCATGGAGAAGTGCTCCTGGAAGGTGAGTCCTACAGCAGCTGTGGAGGATCACCCACAGTGGGAAATGACAAGTGCCTCTGCATGTGCGCAGAGCTGGGAAGTCCCCACAAAGGGGTTGTCCATGCCTGCTGAGATCAAGCACAGACACTCTTCTCTCTGTTTCTCTTGTAAAAAGGGTCATGGTATTTCCCTTTGGGAATTGTGTATTGTGGCAAGTCAATTTTTAGCTGTGTTTATCTTAAGTGGTTTTATATTCCCGCATTAGTTTGCTGTAGTAAAAGAAAATGCTATTTGCATATTGCCTCGGTTTTTGAGTGGAAAACGACAACAACAAGAAGAAATTTCTCAACAACTCTTCAACCTGAACATTGCTTATCTTTTCTTTCAGCCTACTGTTGAATGAAGTACCATTTCGAGCTAAGGGAGGCACTATTTGACAGAATAAAAGATACCTCTCCACACCTGTCAAGTTCAAGAATATCTGGAAGGTACTATATTCAGATTTACTACCTCACAGAAGTATTATGCAGAATCCAAAGATAATTTCCCTGTAAATAAATCCAATGGCTAAACACTGGAGATACACCTATATGTATATGAATATACATGTGCATGTTACACATACGTGTATATATACAACAATACACGTGTGTGTATGTATAATGCTGAACAGTCTGAAGAACTAAGCGAAAAATCAGGACCCATGCACGGAAATTAAATCTAGTATTCTGTTACTGTTTCCCCAGCTAATGACCATCCTCTAAAATAGTCTGGTTCATTAGTAGAGTCCACCACTGAGTGGTTACCGATGCAAAACATCCATCTTACACGTTGTAAAGGCTGAGTGCCAGAGCCTGCACTTCCTGTAAGCATCTGCTTCATCCACAGCCCTGAGGTCAACAGAAAGAGTTCCCATGTTTTCATTTGACTTTGATCAGGTCCTCGACATCCTAAAGTGAACCTTCCCACAGTTCAAAGAAAGAACCTCCCAGCTGTGAAAAGGACCCCAGAGCTCAGCTTGTTGTGTTACCAGGGGTGTGGGGGTAGTATCTGCACAGAGACCGGGCAGACACTGGAAGAGAACAGTCTGGACCATGCACTGAGGGTTTCAATTACGAGGTTCACTTAACCCAGAAAGCCTCCTGCTGCAGAAGGCCACAGATGTTTCGTTACTCTGCCTTGGTTCTTCCTATCTTGACAGACATCACAGAGACACCGTGCATAATAAGGGTTTATTCGAGTTTTCCGCTCGGGACTGTGCCCTGACCCCAGACCACTGGGGGTGGATGAGAAGAGCCGATCTCATCCCAGCTAGCAGATGCCTGTGTGAGATCTTAGAGTTCTTGTCCTTCACAAACACTTCTTAGTCCCGTCTACTGCCAATTAAATCTCCCTATTGTGATGCAAAGAATGATAGCAGCATTTTCTATGTCCACACACTGCCTAAACTGATAAAAATGCTCAGTATATGTTAAGAATATAAGTGTGCTCAGTCCATTCACAACACACAATAAGTGCACAATTCAATTAACTAATGCAATTCATATTTCATTGGGACAGAAGCTGTTTGTGACCTTAAACGGACAACAATTTCATGACGGCATTGCAGAATTTTAATTAGCTAGGAAAATAACAAAGACAAATGAAACAGAGGGAAAACGCGCTGCCTGGCAGAATTGTTCCAAGGAACTTAAAAACAAAAGATGCAGTTGTTGTGCTGAGTTCTTCTCCTCCTTCCCCCTTACTAATGATGCAGAGAACAAAACATTATCGCCTTTCTTTGCCTTTCCTTTGTAGAGAAGGCTGTCTCAGCACTGGTGGTATCAACCTGGTATGGTACCGAAAGGCGCAGGGAAGGGAAGTCCAAGGGCCTGGCTTGGCTTTTGTTTATGGGTACCTGAGTGAAGAGCAGCTCCTCTAAGAAGAATCATTTTTGTACCACTTTTGCAAATTTGTTTCAAAGGCATAAATATTGGGCCCTAAAATAATTTGTGAAGGAAAGTGGTAAACCAACCAACAACAGACATGATTAATAAATTTGTTGGTAATATTAGGACAAAATAACACATAAAATCACAGTATATAAAGGACTGTGATTAAAGCAGAGAGGGATTCCAATATTAAACTGTGATTGCTGCAGTATTTCTTTTTGAGCTACTCTTAAGAAAATGAGAAGAGATTAACAAGGTTAGTTATTACAGTCCTGTAGTAATTTCATCCTTAATCCAAAGTATTACTATATATGCTGACCCCTATGTGAGAAAAATGGCTCCCTACAGTCTGTAATTCAGTTTCATTATTTTACTACTTATTGCCAAAACTGTATCTCATCTTACAGAAACATAAAAGGATGAGATCCTTCAGTTTTTAGATACTACATTTAAAGAGATGACAGAAGGATGAAACTATCAGATCAGAGCTCACGGTCTGCAGAACAGGCTCCCCCTGCCCCCTCCTTCCCAGACTATGACTTACGTTTTAAAGATAAAAACAGTAAATAAATTTTGTACAAAGCTGGCCAGATTTTGTGTTAAAGGCAAGATGCTGAATAGGAAGCAGTTGGATGTGTAGCAAGATGTGTCTGTTTAATCAGGATATTTGTTGATCTGGGTCAGTAACAGGATGGTTGTTTGTCCCTGACCAGTGGGTGGCAATGGCAGCAAATGGCTTATAGTAGACAAGGATTGATTTTGATAAACATGTCCAGATGGGTATGATTTAAATCAGTAAATATATTGCTTTGCATAAAGAGATATTTTAAAATTAATTTTAAACCAATGTTTGCATCTACGAGTCACTAGATCCTACATATACACTCTTAAAATAATATTTGAAGCAGGGGAATAATCAGTAAAGAAGAAGGAAAATAGCTTTGCCTTCTCTGATCATAACACCTCCGATGCTTTATTTCTTCATGATATGTTAGATCAAAGCCCTGTTGTCTGTATATTAATATTATTTAGTAGTACTTTTCTCAAACTTACTGTGATCTGAAGCTAATTTTACTGGAAGAGATGAAGTTAATTTATTGTCAGTCTTGTCAAATAAGTTTTTAATGCAATGAAAGTATCATAACAGCTGCTAAATGAGAGAGACCATAAAAAGGGAGTTTCCAGAACTCACTGATATTAGCTGCTCACCCATACATTCCCTTCCTCTCAAGTTTCAAGATGAGATTATTATAAAAAACAGGCTGATTTGTCACAAAAAAAAAAAAGAAAAAGAAAGAAAGAAACTGTCTGAACAAATCTGCAAATAAACCAGCTTGGGGGAATTCCCATGTCTGTGTCTGACCTCCATGATCAAAATAAGGCATCCTCAACCCGACAGAAAATTCTGCTATTTTTTAGTACTTAACTCTTCACCTGATGGGGTATCTGAGCACAGCAGCTCATGCTCCAGGAGGGCTGTGCTTTAACTGTGGTGGGCCCAGCCTGTGCCAGACCCCTCAGGCCAGAGGGGTGGCTGCTCAGGGATGAGCCGTGCTGTGGGAAGCAGGGTGGTGGCCATCGCTGGTCACAGCAGCGGCGTCTCGCCCGGCCCCTGACCACTGCACTGAATGCCCGCCCCATGGAGAAGCTGGGCCCAGGCTATTTATCTGTGATGAGTGCAGCCAATTGTGCAGCCAAATTGCTCTGTACGGCTTCCTTTTTATTTTTTTCCTGTTAAGTTTTTGGCTTGGCTGATGGAGGACGGAGAGGAAATTCATCCCAGCAAAACTGCCTTTCTTGGATTTGCGGGGGCCTTGTTCCAGTCTGCTCGCTGGCCTTGGGCTGACTATGAGCTGTGATTGTTTTATTGTTTTTAGCCTTTTCTACACTTAAATTTACAAATCTGATGCCAGACTATTTTCTTTCCCTTACAGTACTGCAAAATTGGAATCACCCTACAGCCATTCTGGGATCTGCTCTGCACAGCCAGAGATGCCACCGACAGCTTTTAGATAGGAGGAAGCTGAGGCTAAAGAGCAGAGAATATTTCTCGCCCTACATTGTTCTTGAAGACTATTTCTGGCACACAGGAAGGTCTCACAAAATCACCATTAAACTTATTTTAGCTAATTCCATACGTGACTTGAAGTACTCCAGAGGTGTGTGTCAAGCCTCAGAGAACTGATGGCAAGTTTCACTCCCTGGTTAGACATAGCAATAAATGTATGACACTCTAGGGGCTGCCTGGAAGTGCTTTTCTTATAAACAGAGGGGAAAACAGCCTTCAAATGACACACGAGAAAATTAACAGGAGTGCGTCCAAATACTGTACTCTAAAATGAACACTTTGATAACCATAACAATGTGGTTTGAAAAGCATCACTTTAAAAGGTCAGCTATACCACCCTCTGACTGCACATTGAAAGCATAGCGGATATATTGAGTCATACATATTGTTCATTGTCATTTGCATTTGGTGAAATCCCTGCATTTTACCCAATTTAGTAAGCAAGCACCGCCTCGGACTCCCTTGGCAATACCTCTAAATGCAGTTACTGTTTGTTGGGCTAAAACAACATCTTGTCCCATCCTGCACCAGTAAATCACTCTTCGGTCTTTTGATCAATGTTTGCCTTTTCAAGCCTGTGAGTCATTTTGCATTAATGGAAAGAGAGGGACTGACACACAAGAGCAATGTGGGTATTTTGAGCTGCACCTCTGGGATACTTTTGTGCATGTTGTTCCGAACAAAACGACCATCTGTACCAGTTTGCCGACAGCCACTAGTGCATCAAAAGATCTGACTTCCTATCTTTGTGGATAAAGACTGGCTTAATTCCACAAGCACCACGTAGAGTCGTCAGGCAACTCGTCATGAAAAGGCCTTACTGAAGTCAAGCACACTTTTTGCAACCCAGCCTTTTTTTTTAAAATCGTCCTCAGGATCTGACCTCATGGCATTTTTCCATATTTTTTTGCACATCACCTATCACTGGTTTGGGACTGTTCAACTTCCCAACAGTCATGTCAGTGATGTTTCCAACCAGAATACGGCGGAAGCTGTCCTCACCCTTCCGGGGGCTACACCTGAAGAGTAAGCAAATTTTGTGGGTGTTTAAGCCTTTTTTAATTTTCTATGAGCAATGTAAAAATGACTCATTCCTCCTTTGGCTGGAATATATAATTAGTAAACATTGCTGGGGAGCAATCATATTTCTAAATTTGTAAACATAAACAGTGCATGATGCACCAACTCTTTAGTCCTGTTACTGATGTGTGTTTTTTGTGGGAATGGCAGGGCAGGGGCTCAGCCCCCGCAGCTGGGCAGGTTTGGTAGCTACAGCCAACAGCAACTCAGGGGGGAACCAAGCACTGTCCAGCAACAAGGAGACTAGGAGGATGTGGAGGAAAGGAACAGAGGCACCTTCCCATCATAGCATAGATCGAGGCTTTAAAACCATTTTAAATAAATAAATAAATAAATAAAAAATTCTCTTTCACAGAGATGCATGGATATGCAAAGCAACATGGAGCCTAATCCAAAGATCACCAAAGGCAAAGGAAGATTCAGGAAGGAAAAGTAATGGATGTTCTGGATTGAGTTCTGCAGGGAGGACAGTCAAAACACACGTCCCTGCAACACACAGACTACTTTAAAACTAGTTTGTTTGCTGACTGAAGGAGAATTTAGACTGATTGTGTAAAAGCACATATATATCACACAGAAACTGATCAGGAAAAAAGTCACCTTAAAGTGCATTTATAAAATCTAACACTTTTACAGTGCCTTCAAAATCATAATGTTGCTACTAATGATTTTTGTTAGTATTCAATGCTTACTCTCCATCCAAGAAGGTATGCAAGTCATATGCCTTTCCTTGCCCCTGCTATGGACAAAAGACCAATGCTCAGAGGGTTTCATTTGGACCCCTAACCCAACCCACACAAGCAATTCAGATGGAAAATCTGGAACGGGAACCCACTGACTTGCTCCCTCTCTCCACCAGCCACCAGAAGGAGCACACAGGCTGCTGAGTGTCACCTGTGTGTGGCCTCCCATTTTGCTACTCTTGCTGCACTGGGGCAGCTGGGCTGCCATGCCCAGCACTCTGGTCCCCCCAGTTATTCGCCTACTGACTTCCCAGTTTCCCCTGAGGATTCATCTCACACAGCATTGCTCCCCTGCTGCTGGGCCACAAAGTTTCTTTGAGATTGGGCACATCCCTCCAGTGACGCCTGTTCGGAGTTACCCGCTGATGAGTAATAGCGTGTAAAAGTAAATTACATTCATATTCATAGTGCCTGCTACTTAAAATGTTAACAATGAGGAAACCAGCCCTACAGGAATGAGGATGGGGACAAACTTTTATTAGCCCCACATGAGCTTTTATCTGTTTTAAATGTTACATTGTCCCAGGGAAAGAAGTGCCATTGTTAACAGCATTAGAGGCAGTCAGCTGCACTCAATTTAAAATTAAAAGGGGAAGAAAAAATAAATGAAAAGGGAAAAAAAAAAAAGGGTCTGCCTGACACACTGTAGTATGGCAGGCTATGGTAACTTGCCCCAGAAACTTTTTATTGAATCCAGCCTTTCACTACAAAAGAATTCATTAACCGCTTCATGATGCAAAGTCTGCTAAAGACATTATCGTCACTGGCCAGCGCGGGGCTCTTCCCATACGCTGTGAGCACTGCTTTCACTGATCAGTGCTGAGCCCAAGGTCACATCTACGAGTCAGTGTTATCCAGTCCTGTGCACCAATGGGATGTCCGTGCTTCCAGCTGGAGACAGCACCACATCTCTGCCCACTGTAGCCCTGCTCAAGTCAGGGCTGGCAGAGCTCAGGAAAAGGCATAGTCTGGGAGCATTAAGTGCAAAGTTGGTGTTTAAATCAGCTGGTGTTTAGTCTCTTGTGGGCTGAACTTCCTCCCCTCTCTGCACACGGATTACCAGTGATGCAAGAGACCCTCCTTCTGCCTTCCCCAGCACATTACCTGTGCCACACACGTGTTGCATGGATGGAACAAAAAACACCGTGCCAACCACCAGCTCAATTCTGTATGGCTGGGTACACCCACCCTTGGGGCAGTGCAGGATCTACTCTAATGAAGTTATCCCAGTGTAAAAAAACTGGCAGAACCATATGTCTTCTGCACAAACAATAACCCTACATGAATGTAGTCTCTCTTACTGGGGGAAGCCCACCTTTGAAAAGGTTGTTTTATGGGCCTTAAAAAGGCTGGGGCAAGAGAAGCCAGCATGACTCTGGAAACTGCTAGAATCTTCACATCAGTTTAAGACTTCCATTCACTATCACCCAGTTTGCATTTCACTGATGCACGTGGTGCTGAAAGAGATGCACTAGTGGATATTTGTTATAGTTATGAACCAGGTGGCCCTAACTGCCCCAATTACACTCGCTGCCTTCCATTCATCACGCCACCTTAATGAACAGGGAGGCTGGTGGATGTCAAACAACCAGCCAGAAGAAACAAAAGAGAAGCCAGGCACAGTGTCACCCGGCCTTAACCAGCCCACCGGTACCTCTCACGTGGCTGAATCCATTCAGCTTCCCTGCAAATCCCAGTGTGAATGAACCACAGCCACTGCAGAGCAAACAGATAAGAGTCCAGAGGAAGTGATCAATATATTTAGATAAGGTGTAACAAGAACACATAGCAACCTGCCCCTTTTTCCACGCTTGGGTAAAGAGGAGAGGAAAATAAAAATCCCTGTATTGGCTGCTTCAGGCTGAGTGATTCTTTGACACTGTGGTTAATCGACACCACCGTAACCATGGAGTTAGCCTAAGTTCAGGATAACACGGTGGCTTTATTAAGAAACTCAAGCACAGAAATACGGTTGGAAAGTCCTAGTTCTTCTCGGCAAATGAATCTTTTGAACTCAGCTCAGCCACCTGCACCTTCATGTTCACTGTTTTTACAGAGTAGATGTTGGAAGTGTAAAAATAATTCAAAATATGTTAGTCATGCTTGAAATGGTCAAAAGAAGATTAGAGAAAAAGAATGTGAGCTTAAAAGAATGTGAAGGGACATTTAAAGGCATGTAAATATTTATCTGTAATTTTACAGCAGTATGCAATATATTGTACTTTTTTGCTCACACACTGATTCCAGTGCTCATTAATTGGAATTTCTTCTGAAAAGGACCTTTATGGGATTGAGAAAAGGAAAACTAGGACAGCACTGAATACGAGCTAGCTTTTGAGACAAGAGCCACTTACGTGACCAAAACTGTGCTCAATTGCCTTTGCTGTTTTCTTGCAAAGAAGTAGCTGAGCAGTTTTAAATAATGGAAGAAAAGAGTCTGTTTATAGAATAAGTTGGAAATGAGACTCTACCTGCAGAGGCTGAGCACACAGCCAGTCTTCCTCTGGGTTCACTTTAGTTTGAGTTTATTACAAAGCTAAGTTCTCAAGCTGAAAATAATGTTTCTCAAGCTGAGAGTCAGTCTTTGCTAACTAGGGTATAGTTCACCAAAGAGGGTAGAGTTCATTTTTTTCTTCTCTAATGACATATATATAAATACACATGTAGGGACACACAGGATGGAAAGAGCAAGTCTGTCTGTATAAAATCCCCTCTATCTTTAGCTGAAAACTTTTCTGCTGTGTCAAATTCATAATAGACTGCAAAACCAAAATCTAGAGAAGAGTATTTTGAGACCTGGTTAGTTTTCAGGGGACTTTTTTCCTTATAGATAAAATAAAGACTATGAGCTTACCTGCGTCTTGTGTAAGAATCTCGTACTTTTCTGTGACTATATGTTTGTAACACAAAGTGTTTGGCATGGGAAATTCACCAATTACACAGACTGTTGTTAATCAAATTTTACAGAAAAACTTACCAAGTTGCTTATGGGAAAAAAACCCATCCCATTAACATTGTGTAGCATCCATGTTTGTTCAAGGGTATTTTTTGTAAGCACACACTGTATTATTACCCACCAGAAAAAAAACTCAACCAAGCTGCATCCCAACACTGAAGCACAAGGCATGTACATGGCTCTCTCCCTTTGCTCTGTTCCTTTAAAAACAATTTCTCCTCGGTTTACTCAGGTACTTTATTTATAGCCTGGCCCAAACTTTCGGCTGCGGTTTTAGCTTCAGTTTTCATCCACTGAGTCCAGTAGATTTCCAGTGCTGTTTTGGCCTGCGAGGTGTCCATCGTCCATCCCTCACGCAGGATTACCTCTTGGCAGCTGGCAACAAGGAACCCTTCAATGCCAACAGCATACAGGCAGGTCCACAAGTGATTCATAAGCTTAGCTGTCGTCTGAGGCATGCTAGCCCCAAATTTAGGCAACCCCTCACTGTGAGTATTGATGTAATATTTTTTTAGGTCTCTAGGTGTTGGCTGCCTATCTGGCTTTGCTCTGGCTTGATCTGGTATGCATCTACACAGACCACTGTCAAGATCAGGCCTTACAAAAAAAAGACTTGTGTAATCCTTATGCTACTACTCCCAAGAATCGAGGTCTTTTCTCTCCCTTAATCACTACAAGGAGTAAAACATGACCTGCAAGACTGCTATACAAAAGAGCGTCTATTTTCAAGTGCATCTCTCCCCTGTTGAAGGTCTTCCATTTTGTTTTAAGTATTTAAAATTAGTCCTTGGAAGATGATGAATCCCACATCTTATGCCTGGACCCGATTGAGCCTGCAGAGTCAATCTGCAATGGTGTCTAATACAGTTATTGCAGGCAAAATGAAACAGTATCGAGAGGAGATTACATAGATGTGGGCTTACTACATAATTCAGGGCCATGGGAAGATTCCTCAGGCATGGCCACGGCAGCCCTCAACAATTTCTTTGTGAAGACCAGACCAATGCATGTTGCTTATGCTTCCAGATTGCAGGATGCAACATTCACAGTAATTATAACCCTAGCATTTGGATTTGTATCAGAAAAAAGCAGCTCGTTGCCAAGTGCAATTGTAAATACCACTTACATTTTTGCAAAGCCTAAGCCAACAGATAGATCCCTACAATCCAGAAAATGCTGAGCTACAATATTCCTGATTTGCCTGTGAGAGCCAGGGATGCCGTAATAACCACGATGTAAAACTGCAATCACGCACTTTCCCCTCCAAACGCTTACTTTAATGAATCCTAAATTATCTGCAGGCATAGTAATGATAGCAATTGTCTTTTCGATCACCTAAAACAGGCACATTATCACCTGTCTGAGCTAACAGTGTGCACAGGGCTGGGGTTTTTTCCCCAGCTCAAAAATAAAGTCTAGCAGAAAGTACTGCAGAATGACCAACAGCTGTGGCAGTGTCTAGTTAGCAAAAACTAACTCTCAGCTTGAGAAGCACTATTTTCAGCTTGAGAAGCACTATTTCCAGTCAGGTGGGGATTTGTGGGGCAATTCCCACACTGACTGAGACACCGGCTCCTTAGAAAGGAAGAAGTAGCATCACACTGAGACATCAGAGGCATGTCAGAGAGAAGGTCTTGTAGAAAGGACAAAGTCACCCACTAGCCCTTCTGCCTCCAAGCCACCTGAAATCCTGCGAACATCCCCCAACACCTGTTTCACAGGACAAAGACTTGAGAAAAAAAACGAGAAAAGCACAAGGAACAACCTTAGCTGCATCTTGAGAGAGGCAGAGGGGGATATCGTACTCAGAGACCCTGAGAGCAGCTTGCCTTGTGTGGATGCAAAATGCCCCTCTCCCCTGCCCATGCTGGGAGTCATTTCCAGGGGGCTGCCCAGGTGGTTCTGTGCTACTACTTGCACATAAAGAACCTCATGCTGAAGTGTATCTTAACTGCACAGCCCAAATGCTCTGCATCTGTTCAGCCTGGATGGGTTCAGTGGTTCAGTTAATGTAGGCTCAGGCTAGTCTGAGCATGTTAAGTGCTCAATTAAGTCTGATCCACTGCACCTCTTTATTTTCTGCGTAACTGGATTTTGTTTTTTCCATGACACAAGCATTTCCCTAACCTTTTGGAAAAGGCATTTAGCTGAAAAGCACGGAGTAGTAGGAAGTTGTTTGCTCTTGGTATGCTGTGACGGAAATAAAGTCAACATGATAGATTAGTACTGAGTGAGTGGAAGTTATTTTTCCCAAGATGTCACACTTGTGTTTCAGAAATGATTGATCTTGAGCATCAAATAAAGCACCAGCAAACCCACCAAAATATACATCATGTATAGCAAAACAAATCCATAAAGAAATGTGCTATAAGCTCTTGCTGAGCCCTGCAAAGCCCAATAAATATTTGCTTGTCACAGTGCAGAGCAGTGATTACAGCATGCAGAGGAAATTATGCCTCCACCACAAGAACGTGTGTTTGGACTTAAAACTAGGTGAATGGATCAGATCTGCATCTGGTGTAAGTCAGAAAGCTACAGAGATTTCAGTCAGGTTTTAGATGATTATTCCTAATGAGCTCTTGTTCCATGATGTCCGCAGAGACACTTGGTTTACAAGGCCACGGCTTTGAAAATTCATAATCTTCCTTTTAGGCTTCTCCGTCAGGAATTCCTTATACAGATTTGTTGTTTGATCCTCCACAGGAGGAAAAAACCTGGATAACTCTTCTCTCGTTTGACTACTGCTGACAAATTGATGCAGGCACCAAAATTAAAACTCTGTTCAATTCAATTTGTGAATGAAAGAAGAAGCTGCTTAGGGGTTGGGGAGGTGGGGTTAAAAATAAAGCCCACACAGCAGATTGCCACCAGCAGCTCTCACAGGTCCTACGAGCTCCTATGACACAGACAAACTGCATCTCCCAAAGCAGGGATGACGGGGAGTTTCCCTTGAGGGCTGTAGCTGTAGTTTATGAACGTGCAACTTCATTAGCAGCCGGTGACCCCATTAGACAGGGCTCTTAATTTCTTGGCTTGGACAAAACTCTCCAGGGATTAGCACAGCTGTACACCATGCACAGAGATCTCATTGCTGGGGCAAGGAAGATGGCTTTCAAAGTCACCTTGAGAAAAGCTCAGTAATTCAAAGATCATCCTGTGGATTTGCAGAAAATAAAGTGTTTCATTTCAGGTTTTGCTGAATCAAATTACTGTAACTTGTAGGAAACTCACTCGAACTCCCAGGTGAGGAGCTGACACTGAAAATCACATGTAGCCTAACAAGGCTTCTCTTTCTATAATTAGGGGAGAAAGATGAGACTATTTATTTCTAACATTAGTTCATACCATGGGGTTTTTTTGAGAAAAAAAATGAAAAACAGAAGGAAAGCTCATAAGCAGCTGATGACCTGCTCCATGTAGATCAGTTACAGAGGACCAACTGTGCTCTTCACAAAGGACTTTTGATGTAGGCAGCAGGCCGTGATTTAAGATGGGCTGGGTTTGCAGGGTGGTGATGGCAGGCCTGAACTCTTTTGTCAATTACCTCAAACCACGACAGACCTCAGAGTCCTCTTCTCTGGGAATGAGGGTCTTTGGGAAGCCCATGGTGGTGTCTGGATCGCTGGGGAATGCTGCCGAGATCCAGCACTGTCTTCTCATCCCTTTACAAAACAGAGGAGAGGGAATACATGACCCTGCAACTAGAGGTCCTAGTGGGATGGATGGATGGATGGATGGATGGATGGATGGATGGATGGATGGATGGAACAAACTCAGCGTATCAGGCACTAAGACTAGGAAGACAGTAGAGATTCACGTATCTGCTGAGAAGAAAGAAGCTGTGAGAACAGTGCGGAAGGAAAGGTCATTCTGATGTCATGTTTTTCAGTATTCAAATCTGTCGGGTCACAGAGGCTTTCAAACAGCCTGTAATGCTTTAAGTTGGATTGTTCAATTAAGAACTGCTTACAGCTTTGACCCGAGTTTAAATTTTGTCTGGAGGCATAAGCAACAGAAGTAGTGTTCAGCAAAAGCCTGCAGTGGTAAGAAGATGTGGTGAATGTTGTACTAACGGAGCTTAAACACTGTGCTCTGGCTGCTCCTGTAAGGTTCTCATATGTATTTTGGAGAGGAAGGGGATATATATGTTGTCATTAGTACATGCCATATCAACTGCTGTTCCTAATGCGTTCATCTGGCATGATTTTCTGTTCCTTTCCTTAAAATCTCCTTTTATGGCTGCCATGCAGTAGATCTGTTATTTTTAAACTACTGCAATTTTTTTTCTCTTAATACTCATCTGATTGTTCAAAGCCCGGCCATGGATTCTCAAAATACACATCTGCATTTTTCCACAGCTTCATGCCGAGTTCAATCTAGATTTTTATCAGCAGAAGGATTTCAGCCTGGGAGGTTTCGTGGCTTCGGCCCCAGTGGCTACAGGTGGGAAGTGTTGATTCATGAGCGAGCAAGTTCGAAGGCTGCAAAACAACCTCCTGCCATGGCACCGAGGCTGAGCAGTGAGCTATCTGATGTACCAGAGTTTCCAGTGAAAGCCATTTTTCAAGATCTGTCAGCAGTCTTGCACTGCTGGTAGGAGCGAAGAGCAGTTTTTTAAACTGCCCCAAACTCTCCCTTCATCCCACTTTTGTGCTGTTGTTCTACTTGGGAAACTTCTTTTTGTTGTTGATTTCTTAATGCCGACGCTTTCATTTAAGAGAGCTGCTCTTCAAGGCAGCACCGTGGCCAATGCGGAGTGGTTCAGCTCCACTGACTTTTCACTGGAGTTGCGCCAGCTTGCACCACCTGAGACAGAGCCCTCCCTGCATTTTCAGAATCGTATCTGCTGTATTTAGAAGCAGAAATCAATTTCAACCGTTTCTTAATCTCGTTAGCTCTATAAAATCATGCAGCAGGGCAGAGAATGGCAGCTGGCAGGCATCTGTTACAGAACAAATTTTACCAGTGAATGGAACATCTCCTCAACCATCTGTTTGTAATGCGCAGAGAGAGGAATCACCATCATTGGTGACTTCAGCCTCAGAGATATTTACTGGAGATCTCATGTGGTCATTCAAAAAATACCTTAGACGGTCATGCACCCGGAACACTTGAGATGAGTACTGACCTCATTCAGATAGACAAAAAGTAAAAAAAAAGTTTACAGATTGAAGAATCAGCAGGTGGCTGTGCATAATGATGACCATATTAGGATCAAGTAGAATTAAACATCAACCACGGAAATGTATGAAATAAATTTAAATGCGTCAGTATCCCCAAACTTGACGTATGGGCGTAACCGAGGGGCAACAAAAATTAACAAAATAAATAACTGACAAAAAGATTGTTTTATAAAAAGACAGCCACAGTTCCACAGGCAAGTTCATGACAAAAAAAGCCTAAAACTACTAGTTTAGATAGAAGGGCATTTAATACTAAAGAACATACAGAAGCAGTTTTAACACAAGTATAAAACATGGGGGGAAACCAAAAACACATATATTCTTAGTGAGGGATTTAGAAATTACCACAGGGGCCAGGTGTGAAAAGCTGAATGCCTTTTTCTACGGTCCCAAGCCAGTGAAAGGTGCACAAAAGGCTTATCCATGGGGAAGCACTACATTTGGGAGCCATGCATGAGACTGCTGGGGTAACACAGCACAGCGCAATGTTGTGTTTGTCTGTCCTGACTTGCTCTTGTATTTCCAGGCCCATGGGTAGCTTGGAACCTGCACACCACAGCCCACACAGGAATGGCACAGCATGGTTCAGAAAGGTTCCACAGCTTGGAGACTCATGGGAAAACTCATGAACACATGAGAAAGAACGACAACAATGATCAGGGAGACAAGCCTATCACTGTGATCCATCACCTGTGCTGATCATCTGGAATATATTTCTGGGCCCACCTGGAGACGCTTCATTTTCCCCTCCCTTTGTGGCTCCAAACACTGCAATATAAAATCTTTCAGGCTTAGCGAATGAACGTGTGGATGAAACTTACACATGACACACAGGCAAGTAGGCCAGGTGAGTTAATAGCCACCGTGTCCCTAACCTCTACAGATCTAAGGAGAATCTTACTCTTTCCCACAGATCAGAAACAAGTTTAACTACCCTCTAGCAAACTCATTTCCCAGCCAGGTTGCAGGTGGCAATGTACGACCTGCTCTTCATCTCAAGGCAGAAGGCATGCAAAGGCAGAAGGCAAAGCTGCACTGGGGTTGGTCTCGTGGCTGAGGAACTGTGCCAAGCCAACAAACGCAAGCTGCAAGGTATTTAGATACAACTGCAGGTATCACATCATAAACAGATAACTTTTACTTGGCTGTTTTGCAAAAACAAAGTCCAGTATTTACAAAGCTCTTAGTGAAGGCACATGAGCACTCCAAGGAACTTTGCTGACTCACTGAGCCTTTACAGTGAAAGGAGACCACAAGTTCTTAAGGAGCAGCGTATGCGTGGCAGGAGAGCTCTTGGGTCAGCAGAATGAAGATGTTTATGACTGCCAGAGCTTCTGTCATTAGAACTGAGCCCCTTTCCAAAGGAACAAAATCAAAGGCAAGAGCGTTCAGACACAGAGTGACAGCTCTGCAAGGAGGGAGAGCCTGGTGGGTGTCACAGGAGGAAGGGTCCTTCCACTGGGCTGCTGTAATCTTAGGGTGGGCAGGGGGAAGGAGCCAGGTATTTTAGCATCCAAAGGCTGAAAGGTTTTGCAATGAACTTCAAGGCTCACCAGCAGTAGACAAGGCAGGGGTTGCACGGGGCCTGCAGCTAGTAAAACAAAATCCTGTGGCATAGAGATCTTGAGAAAGATTTCTTCCAGCTAAGGACATCTTCACATACCCAAGCAGAGGGTGCCAAAGCCACAGGCTTTCTAATCAGCCCCTGGCACTACACATGCCTACCCACCTTGCCTTGGGAGAACCTTATTCATGACAGCCTTAAGCCTTGCAAGCAGCTTGCCTTTGAGTCTTGCCAGACCCATGTGTGGGGCTGGGGTTTCCCTGCTTGGAGCAGAGGGAGTTTAAAACATTTAGGGAAAGACTTAGTGGAAATCAGCTGGCTGAGTGATGAGCTAACCCAGGGAAAATGTGGGAGACAAACCATGCCCTCACCCCAAGGCCAAAGTGTGGGGTTAACTCAGGATTGCGGAGCAATGCCTCTGTCCTCAGGGAGTTCAGACACTTACATTTGGAAGCACTTACTTTCCTTCAAAGAAAAATATAACCCAGAGGTCTGTGCTTTCCTCTTCCTTCCAAAACTACTTCTCTGATCTAATCCAGGGGGTCTGGGCTCACCCCGCTCTGCAGCGACATGGGAAGACTGGGAATCATTCCTCTCCCAGCCCAAAGGGATTGCAGCCCACTATTGCACATCGTTTCAAACCCAGCACTGTGGGTTTGAATATCCTGAGGAGAAAATGCAGCATGCCCCTCCTGCTGTAGTGTTTTCAGAGCTCCCAGCTAATTTGTTGAGACAGAGGGAGGAACAATCCCTACGATGGAGCAGCAGATGCCCTCACCCAGGAACAATTGTGAGATCCAACATGAATGGCAACAAAGAACGGCTGCCCAAAAGTGCATCTGTTCCCCGCCACCATCCACTAGGGCAGGAATGTTATAAAGATACCACTGCTGCTTAGAAACCATGCTTGTCCCACTATCCATCGCTGGGGTAGCAGCAAACTGCAGATCCTCACACTCCCCGTGTGGTACCTTAGGCCATAGAAATGCTGCATTATCACTGGAGCAGTCCCTTTACAGATGTGCACACTGTGCTTTCTTTCCTTTATTCAAAAAACAGCAGGAGCATTTAAAGGAAAATAATTTCTTTATCCTTTGCTTTTGCAAGCAAGATTTACCTTGTGGATCTAAAATGTATTGTAGAACAGCAAAAAGGGAATGTAAAAGAGTCTCTTGTAAAAACTATTAATTTTCACGTGTCTCTGAGAAAGATAATTTTATATGTTTGTTACTTTATGTAATCACAAATATGTTACAAACCAGTAGATAAAAGCAACAGGGTCTACTTCATTTAGGGTTTTTTTAAACAATTGTCCTGGATTTTTCAGGTGTCTTTCTCTATACCTCCTATCGCTTCACTTGGCTTAAAATTGGAACTGTTGCTCTTTGACCTAGGACTGATTAGTTTTTCTAGACTTTTGTCCTAGATGTTTGTAATACAACAACCCAGGTTATCCAATATTTAATTAAACACAGGTGGAGCTTGAATTTCTTACAGGAAGACAGCAGAATCCATTTTGAGCAGTCTGAAAAGGGAAAGGAGTGCATTGGCAGGGAAGTGAAGATAAGATGGTGGGGAAAGGAGATCACCTTGATTAACTTTGTCTGCTACTAGCAAATATATTCCTAAATAACCAATCTGTATGTGAAATTCTTGGGGGAGTTTGCTAGTATCTGTTGCATTGATTATTTCATTATGGGTGAACAGGTTTATCTGTAACCTTGAAGCATCCCCACAGCACTCACTTAGAAGACATAGCTCATTCATCCTTACCTGCCCCTGCTTTTCTTCTGTGCCTTGGATGTATTTTGTATTAGGTTACAGCTCCCTGTAAAAAGCACTGTGTTTCTCACCTTCTCCTGCCTGCAACTTCACCATCGACAAAGAAAATTTTAGGCTTATGGTGTAGAAAATAGGAAAGAAATGAGTTCTTTGAGTTCCACTTATATATGCAGCTACTTCTAAATAAGAAGAGCTGTATTAACAACCCTGTCCCCTATGAGCCAAACTCTGGTCCCGAAAGTTACACAAACTTTGTCACTGCAACCTTGTCTCAGAAAGCTGCACTCCAAAAAAGATCTCAAATCTTGCACCAGATTACTGCTTTGGACCTCAGTTCTGCCCCCAGCTCTTGCATTGTTTGTATCTTTTACATATGGAATCACAGAATCATAGAATGATTTGGGCTGGTAGCGACCTTAAAGATCACCCAGTTCCAACCCCCCTGCCATGAGCAGGAACACCTTCCACTAGACCAGATTGTTCAAAGCTGCATCCAGCCTGGCCTTGAATGCTTCCAGGGATGGGGCATCCACAACTTCTCTGGGCAATCTGTGCCAATGCCTCACCACCCTTCCAGTAAAGAATTTCTTCCTCATATCTATCCATCACCCTTTGTCCTATCCCTACATGTGCTTGTAAAAAGTCTCTCTCCAGTTTTCTTGCAGGCCCCTTTTAAGCACTGGAAGGCTGCTATAAGGACTTCCCAGAGCCTTCTCTTTTCTAGATGGAGCAACCCCAACTCTCTCAGCCTGTCTCCGTAGAAGAGGAACATGTATGTAACAGCCTTAAAGACAATTGATTTAAGAGGTGATGCTTTCCCTGACACCAGAGCATGGAGATGGACACCAAATAGGCAATTCCAGCACCATGTTGTGAGCCATCCTCCCTGCTTCCTCATCCAAACAGTACTGGGGTGTTGGATTTATACAGAGATTACCGCCACGGGTAAGCCAGGCAGGTGAACACCCACGTCTGCTGGCTGCCAGTGTGCAGTGGGTGCCTGATGCCCCTTGAGTCCCTTTAAAGTGTTATATCAGTTAAAGGCACACACTTGCTGGTGCTACAAAGCTGAAACCCCTTTGTGCCATCTTTGCTTGGATTGCCTCCTCAGCATTCTCCTTCTGAGTGTAAGGAAACAGCAACAGGAAGAAGGACTTTGGAGCTAGACGGGTGAAGGCACTACTGCTGGTGTGTCTTTAGCCAGCTGATGACTGTGAGGGTGACGTGTGACAGGAGCTGGGGATACGGAGCTTACCACCTCACTGCCATGTCTCCAGCACAGCTGGACTCGGGATACCACCCAGACAATGCCCTCAAGACCAGAGTGACCAGCCTTCCTATGGTCGCAGGATACTGGTGTGTGAGCCTCTCTCTGCAGGGTCATTGCAATTTGCTGTTGCATTGGGAACACAGAAAACACTGGTGATGAGAGTCTGTGCTTCTATAAGGAGGCAGCTGTTCAGCGTTAATGGGCATGGGTATGAGCACCAAGTATGGACACAAAGCTTGCCCATGTTACCCTGCCAGTGGCCCCAAGACATGAAGTTCCCATGAAAAAATGCCACTGCAGTTCCAGCCGTCAATCCTTTGGGACCTCCCCCACTCAGGGGGCTGGCCAAAACACAGGGATGCCTGCCTGGCTGCGAGGGCACCAGGAGCACCACCACTGCTCAGGGCACCGAGGCGAGGGCGCACCCCTTCTGCAGGCAGGGGCGAGGTCGCCGGTGCTGCAGAGGTTCTTCCTTCCACGATCTCCTCCGTGTGCAGGAAGCCTCTCTGATGCGATGGGGCAATGCGGTGCAGCAGCAGCCCGTGCCTCCCCCACTTCTGAGAACCCCAGCTTTCACCACTACCGGCTTTCCGTGAGGCTGAGTGCCACAGCTGGCACAGCACAGCACCGCACGACACCCGCCTGCTCTTTTCACTGGAATCCCCTGCTCTTGGCTATTTACATCCTTTTCTTAGAGAGAGACAGGAAGCCAAATGAATCAGAGCCATCTATGGTTACCTCTGCCCCAGCCCTCACCAGGCTCTCGGCGGTCCCTGTGCCTTGATGGAGATACCTCTGTTTGGGTTCATGCTCTGCCCACCGCTGAGATGGGGCAGGAGGGGACCAGAACACCTGCATCATCCCTCCTGGGGCAGTGGGTAGGGACTAGGAATCACACTGGCCCTGGGGAAACAGCGGGGGCAGGCAGAGGCATCCCAGGCCTTGCTAGCTCCAATGGCCCTGTCAGCATCTCCCATGGGAGGCAAAAGTGGGGTTCTCCTCTCAGAGGCTCCTGCAGAAAGCAGAGACAGGACAGGTCCTAGGGCAAGCCTGAATCATTCCTCCTGCTGCAGCCAAAGCCCTAATCCTGGGTCTGCAGAGGTGTACCCCAGAGGAAGGGAGGAAGGATGTAGGCGAAACATTTCATGGTAAAAGTTGGTTCCACATAAAACTAAAAAGCAAGTTGTTCCTCTGAATGAGCCCAAGGTGCATGAAAACACCCCACCAGAGGAAGTAAAGTATATCCTTTGCTCTTCTCTAGCAAGACCTGACACACAGGGTTAAACACCAGCGAGCTCTGCTGCGCATCTTCTGTGGAGAGGTTTTCTTACCTCTGAAACTTCGAAGAATAGGCAAAGTGCAAAGCAGCAGTTTAACCAGATGCCTCTGATCAAGGCAACAAACCCCATGAGTGAGGATGGGGCCCTTCCCTCCTGTAAGTGAATCGCAGTTACAATCAGATGTAGGAGGCTGCCTCTGAACTCCAGTGATGCATCTGTGCACTCACTGTGGCTCTGTTTTAAATGACACCTCTTGCTTCAAGGAATCATTTTGGCTGCCAGTAAACAACTGCAAGGACAAAATGAACATAATATTTGGGCCACCTTTGTCCGATCCTCCTGTCTTAGGCCTTATTAGCTGAGGGTGAGCTCAACCCCCACTACCCTGAGCACAGCTGTGCTCAGCTGCTTGGATCCTTCCAGACCTCCTGGGACCCCCCAAAGTCACCAGGATTTCTGGCTGCAAGGCAGGCTTCCCACCAACTCATGCAGGAAGCTCTCTGCTGCACCAAACTCGCTCATGACATATGCATGGGGTCCGGGACACTAAATCAGAGCCAGGCATCTTCCTGACAGCTTTAGAGCCAGCGCTCGGCAGCACCATGCCTAGTGCTGCAGCACATGAGGTGAGGCAGGCAGCTTGCTGGGAACAGACAGAGCGCAGCAGGGCAACTCAGATGCCTGCAAATGGCACTTGCAGAGCCTCAAATATTTCCTATGGAGCTCTATCCAATTGCCTAGCGGACAGCAATGCTCAGGGGAGAGGGGAAGCTATGCTGGGAAGCTCCCCTGCCACCCCAGAAAATTCTCTATCTCGCAGGCTGCCAGCACACGCTCACTCGGCCAACCACAGCTCCCAGACTTTGTTCTGGCTCACGCTGCAGGCCCCAGCTCTTGTACGGGAAACCAGAAGTGTTCAGGACTTCTGAGGTCCAGGCCCTTTTTGCCAATATAAAAAATTTACCAGCATGCTGGGAAGGTCAGAACAACGCACCCTTTGTGTCTCAGCTGAATCTGCAAAACAAAGCGTATGTCTTCTCTTTTCCTCTTCTTTTCATTAAGGGAAAAAATGATCCGTAAGTTACAGCAACAGGACATCCAAAAAAACCCTCTCCTACCAAAGGAACCCTAAGATTGCAAAGGCAAGTACTCAAGAGATGCCAGAGCTGAGACTGCCTGCTCAACGCCAGAAGCAGCAAGCGACTGAAATAAAGGACATACGTCCTGCCCCTCTCACAGAGGGAGGACTGCATTCTCTGGCCACGTCGCACTGCCATAAAGTACCTGGAGAGAACAAATGGAAATATTTTCTTAAGCGGCAGGGGAATGACAGGGAGAGGTGAAGCCAAGCAGCTCAGAGCCAGGGAGCTCCAGCCTGGACGCAGTCCCTCCCGCACCCAGGCTCTGTCCCACTGCGCGACCCAGCAGAGACAAAACGAAGTTCCGAGTCTGATTCAATCTCGCCTTGTTCCAGCTTTCCACCAGTTCAACACCCATTATCTGAAAACAAGCAAGCCCTTAGCTATAAAAGTCAGATTGCTTCTCTTCTGAAGGAAGGGACAGAAGAAAAGAAAAGAGAATAAAGGATCCTCTACCAATAATCCGTTACATGGAAGCATTTAATGGGAGTTGCACTGCACAAAACCCAGCGACAAAGCAGTGGTTTTGGTCTTTCCTGAACAGATAGACCAGATGATGCTTTTTATCAGTATCATAAATATCAAGCTATACTTTTTGGAACTTGCACTCGGATATATTTCTGCATTGTGGATGTAGTCATAACAGCTTGGGTTGTCAGCTACTCAGGCCCTGTACTAATTCTGAAACTAAATATCCGTGCTTACAAACAAGCACCACAAAATACTCCGTCAGCTCAAACTCAGCTATACAGTGAGCACCCTTCATTTTCTTAATCTAGCCTGCCTCCCAAAGCTGAAAAGGCTTCTTCACTGAAAAGGCACCTTTTGTTTGAAATTCAGGATCCATACATGTGCGACAGGAAAGGGTTTGTTTCAAAGTTTCATTTGCTCCGTGGTTCCAGTCATTTGGTTTATTGGAGAGTGTGATTTATTAGAAAAATACAAACAGCGAATAGAAATTAAAAATGCAGTGACCTTTCACTGCAAGGAACAGCAGTTTCACAATGCATTCCTGATTAGCAAAGAACATCAAATTACCCACATGCTGGTAGCTGAGAAACTGCAAAGCTGACTCTTTGCTATCTACAAAATCATGGGATTTTTCAGTTTTTTCTTTGAAAAATATAAACAGTCAGTGTTCATGTTCCCAAGTGGAAAAAGTGTCTGAGGACCTTATTTACAGACTTGGAAGGACAGGCTAATCCCTTGTCCTTGTAGCTAGTTTTAGGAACTTACAGGTTTTTCTTGGCAAATACTCAAATGCAACACTGCTGTCTTGCTCAGACTAGCTTTAGTCAATATGATTTCTGTTAAACTCACCTGCAGCGTGAATCGGGCAATTGTTTGGCCTCATTGCTACCAAACAGCTATTTTAAAGAGTAATCCTTACAGTTTACGAAATGACAGCGGAGGCCTTGGCTTAGATATGCACCAGGAAGAGAGCATTTTCTTAGAAAAGCATAGTTCTCAGTAAATGATAAACCACAGAGCTACTGCTGTGCACATTAAACCACAGAGCTATATTTATACAGAATTAAGGGGCTTAAATCCCACCTCCACCCCCACTCCCCAGCTTCTACCATCCAAAAGCAAGGATCTTCAGATGCACATCTAGCATTTTGACTCCTAACACAATCTCCTGACCCACGTCAGGCATCCACATTATAGCCATGGGGAACACAAACTCTTTTTCCATATGACTGTTTGATTTAAGGCACCTGAAATGTCTCCACTATTTATTATTATTGATCTTCTGGGCTATGGTGATGCCAAGAAGCCTTACTGTGCCAGCTTCTCAGCAAACTAAGAGTCCCTTCCTCACAGAGCTGCAGTCCAAAGAGACCACAAAGACATCAGGAGTCAGAGGAAACAAGTGCTCTGATCCCAAACACGTACAGGAGGAAATAAATCAGTCTCCAAAACAAGCAAGCATCCCGATTCAGAAACACACTTTAAAAATGCCCACACTTAACCCTTGGCAGGGACCTGTGGGACCAGTGAACTCCACAAGCTACTGCTTGTCTGGGCTTCATGATACGTCCCAGGCTCAACCAGGGCTACCACCAGCACTGCCAGGTTGGCAGGGACACCTCAGACTCACTTCATTTTTCCAGTGGAGAAGCATGAACAGCTCTTACAGTGTGTTGGTATCCAAAGCTGGTATCCATAGCTGTGCAGCTACAAAAGAGTATTTGGTGAAGCAGCTTCTGTCCTGAGGGAGAGAAGGCAAAGCTCATGGAATGGGACAACAAAACAGACAGTGGAGATGTTTTCCTATGCCTGATCATGGAGCAGATTCTCCTGG
>VZRS01001294.1:329-17277 GCA_013398055.1 Ifrita kowaldi
GCGAGCGGTTTAGGGAGCGCTACAGGCGCTGAAGGAGTGGGGCAGCGCTGGGATTGGGGAATCGGGGATCCCAGGCGTGTGGCTCCGCTCCTGGGAAAAGCTTACCGAAGGGTGGAGAAAGGAGAGGGCAGCATACTCTTGTCCCCAGGGTGAGGATGATGGCAGCCAGCCCCTAAAGCAGCCCAGGGGGCTACACCACGCTACACCACCTTCATTGGTGTCTCAGCATGTGTTGGTTCTCAGCCTGGCTATAAAACCAGCCGTCCTTTGGCTGGGCAGAAGAACAGCCCAATCCAGCTGTTCCTGTGCGCTGCCAGGCCGGAAAAGCTCGTTAGTGTCTTTCTCGTTAAGTAAAAATTGCCGGGGCCGTTGGCTTTGGAAGCCAGGAGGGCTGAGGAGGTGCTCGGTGTGGCTGGCCTGTGGAAGGAGGCTGGATGTGACTTGTTCTGCAGGTTGTGTTGGGGGATGAAAGGGAAGAAAGTGGTTCAAAGCTATCGGGAAGCAGTGTTACCCCACGCAAGGTGGGGTTAACCCACGGGACTCGTGGCCACTGGGTTCCCGCAGGGAGAGAGAGCCAGGGCTTCCATCTGCCAGGTTTGGAGGTGTCCTGAAGTCCTGGGCTTATCGGTGCAAGGTGATGGAGGTGGGATCCCGGGGAGGATCCCAGTCCTTAGGCTGCAGACCCAGCATTTGCTTCCCTGCCTGGTGTGGGAAAGGGCTTTTCCATGAGACAAAGTCTGGTTAGATTGGGACCTGCAGGGGCGATGGCAAGGGGAAGGGTCTTGCTCCGAAGGTATCCTAGCTCAGATCCAGTCTGCTCCGAACTCAGACAGCAAAATTATTCTCTAAAAACCCAACAGCAGTAAGTCAGGAAGTTGTTGGTGTCCCTGGGGTATGAGCCGAGCTGTCCTGGCCCTGGCGGACGGGCGAGTTCCAAGGGAGGCTGTGCTGGGTCCCCGCGGTCACAAGGCTGAGCCAAGCCCTCCCAGCACCCAGCTGGGAGTTGGTACAGCCACAGCCCAATCCTGAGGCTGGAGGGCTGGCTACGGCCACCCACCTCTCCCTGTGTCACTGTGAGGGAGAGCACGGATGCTCCGGGCACCCCTGCCAGCTCCTTTTATCACCCTGGTGCCACGAGGGTGCTCAGTACCCAAAGCAAAGTTGGTGTGAGGTACCTGGACAGCCTGCCTTGCTCTGTGTGGGTGGGTGGTCAGAGGGTCAGGGGAATGTGTAGACAGCAACAGGTTTGGAGAATGGAAAAAGCCCACCCTGAGTGTCCTCTCAGGCTGGCAAAATGCAGAAAAGCTCCTTCTCCTGTCACTGCAGAAAATAGTTTGAGCGTGACTTGGTTGGGGCTTGTTTGCTGCAGTGGGACAGGAGGGATTTATACTCCACCCACCGCCTCAGGGGCCTCTCCCCATCCAACACAAAAATAGGCTGATCTTTCCAAAAGATGTGGGGGGGAGGCCTGGAAAATGCCATTCCTGCAGGGACCTGCCACGCTCCTGCCCCAGGAGATGTGGCACGTGACTGTGGCTTCTGCGGGCCCGGGCAGGGGTGCAGGGAAGAGCCCAGCGTCGTGCCCTGCTCTGTCCCTCTGCTGCCAGGGAGCCACGGCCTCTGCACGTGTGCCTGTGCTCAGCACTAGCGCTGCCTCCTCCTGCCACCTCCTGCAGCTCAAGGAGCCGATGGTTTTCCCTCCCAAAGGGCATCTGGAGCAGGAATCTCCTGCAGGGCATGTGCTGCAGCCCCATCCACACGCTCCTGTGAAGCTGATCAGAGGCTGGGGGCTCTGCCAGCACCTGGAAGCTGCCAACCTTTTGCCTCTGGTTCTGTGCCCCAGCGTGGGCAGAATTAAGTCCCCATCAGTAGCTGTGGTCCTGTGGGGGCCCAGGTGGGTGGCAGTGGAACAAGGCCTCCCAATCCCGTGGTGACCCCCAGAGCACTGGGCTGTGGGATGGAGGAGCTGTGTCCTCCATCCACAGCAGCCCTGAGCAGCCAGCGGCTGGGGGCTGGTGAAGAGGCTCCTGATAGGGACATCTGGCTGGAAAAGCAGCTCCTCTGCCATCCCATTGCCGCTTCTGGGAGTCCCCCATCCCTGGATACTGAAGGGACACGGACACCGGTACCCGGACAGCCCTTTCTTAGGGATATTGACATGTTCCACTGCCTGAGGCTCGGTCCTGCCGCACGTCCGGGCTCCGCTTACCCTTGGGAGCTGGCCCATGGCTACCTCCCGCCTGGCATGTCCCTTGTTGATGTGTTTCAGGCCCTACATGGCTGGGCCCTGGCTCCCATGGAGCTGCACCTCTGCTTGCACCCGTCGATGCTCCCAACAGCTTCATCACCGGAGCTGGCAGGATGCTCCATGCAGCTTCCCAAGAGCTCCAGCACCACTTATTCCCCCGGGAAGGTTTGGGAGGCTCCGAGGTCCCCCCTCTCCGTCCTCCCCCAGCCGCTTCGGCCACCCTGAGTCATGCCACGCCGGTGCCCACGCCGGTGCCCACGCCGGTGCCGGTGGAGCGGCCGAGCCCACGCACGCGGCCGGCGGGCACGGAGCGAGGAGGGGGAGAGGGGCCATGTCCTGGTGAATGCCTTCAGGCAGGGTAATCCGGTGTTATTTGTAACACTAGTAGGGAGCTATTTTTAGTGAGAGGCAAATTTGATTTAATAGAACATAATTTGCCGCTGACAATTCAGAGGGCGGCCAAGCGAGGAGCAGCTGGATTCCTAAGGAGGCTTTTTCCTGCCCATCCTGAAATCCAAGGCTGACGCGCCAGAAGTGGCATTTGTTATTCCAGCAACTGCTGGGGGAAAGCCCCTTGGGATGGCCCAATTAGCTCTGCTTTGCTTTCCTTCTGGTGCTCTGTGCTGCCCTGTCACCCGGCCCCATCACCCACCAGTAAAAGAAGTGAGGAATATTTTTTCTGCCCTCTGTTGTGGGAGGGCTCAGTGCCCCCAAACTCCTCTGGGGAGATGGACCCAGCCAGGTCCCCCGTTTTGCCTTTTCTTCTAGTTAGTTCTGCACTCTCAGCCTCTCCTTGGATAAGTTTAGGATAAAAAAGAGGTTCTGATCAAACCAAACAGCTTGTTTGTCAGGAAACATGAAGTCTGCGTGTGTTCCTGGGCATTCCTTACAGATTGAGTTCTTCTGGACCAGCCTCAGAGGTACTTTGGGACAAACCCATCATGAAGGATAGGAGCAAACACAGTGTTCTTGGTTGTGCTTTCACCGAGGTGAAAATCCCCACAAAACCAATGCCAGTGTGGGAAAACGTTGGGTAGTTCTTTCCCTACCACTGTCACACCCAGCCTGTCCCCAGCTGGTGGCGTGGGGACAAAGAGCTGCCAGGGTGAGCTGGGATAGTCACAGGCTGGAGGCGAGTTGCCATGGGGCTGCAGGGCCCCGGTGAGGGTGGGAAGGTGAGATTTTCCCTGGATTGGATGTTATCCTGCCATGGGTGCCCCAGGGCAGAGCAGTGAGGGCACTGCTCCCTATGCTGGGACAGCCATCGATCCACCCCTGGGCAGGAACAGCCTGGGAGTCCCCAAGCTCCACAGCCCTCCAGGCAGCCTCAGAAGCAGCCAAGAAGTCCCAGGCCATGGAGGGGTGGAGGAAGACCCCGGTGACTTTGCCCTCCTGGGAGGAAAGGACTGAGCAGGACTAAGGGGAGTTGTGGCATTTAACTCCAGCAGGTGTAGCCAGGGTTTGGGCAGCTCCTCTCTCGGTGTGCAGTCACTCCTTGCAGCTGGAAAACCCCTTGGCAGCCCGCTGGGTGGGTGCTCAGCCCTGTGCTGTTTCCTCCGGGGTCACCATCCTCCCCACAGCTCCAAAGAGGGTTTGCTCCTTCCTCTGCCGACACCAGGCTTTGTCCCTGGGACCACACCTTGCCCTGGAGCACTTTCAGCAGCTGAATATAAACCCAAAATAGCATTTGTAAAGAAATGTGGGGGAAGCCCTGAGTACGAGGGGTTAAGTGACTGCTCCTGGTGCACCCCACATGTGAATGTCCCTAGGGACTCCATGTGGGGTTGGTGTGGTGTGTGGGACCCGACTGCTCCCCAAAATTACTTGTTCCCCTTAACCAAAGACCCTTTTCTGTGAATGGAAAGGTGCAGCCAGCTGGGGGATGTGAGTGCTCCCCAAGCATCATCCCAAGTCCTGTGACCTTTCCCAGCTCATCCTTGCTCTGCTTTCTCCAGTCCGTCAGCTCAGGCTGGTGGAAACTGGGAGCCAACAATTAGCAGGGAAACAGCCCTAAAATGGAGATCAAACTCCTTGGAGAACAACCACCTCCTCCAAATGCTGCCCTTTGCCTGATTACCAATTCAGTTAAATGAAAAAACGAATACATTTTGAAGCCTTTAAATGAGTGGGCTGGAGAGGGCCCTTCGGTCAGGGTTTTTCTGTGGCACAGGTTTTTCCCTTGCGTCCAGTTTTGACTGTAGATTTTCATTTACAATGATTCTCTGCAAGTAAACACCGGCCTCAAAGGTGCAGGACTAAGCTGGAAGTTTCTACTCTCTTGTATTCCCTGCCTCCAGTTTTTGCATCTTCTTTAAATAATCGTGCCCTTCCTTCTGCTCCCCCTTCTGCTGGGTTCCCCTGGACGATGCTGGGGGTGACGAGTTCCTTTCCCTGCCCGAGGCGTTTGCTTGACCTCTGTCAGCCACACCCTCCGGCCTCTGAGAGCTGTGGCTGTTGTGGGTGGCTCCATGGCAGAGGGGCATCCCCAGGGACACGGAGTCCTGAGAATGGCACCTCACACAGCGAGGTGCTCCGTGCTCCTCCTTGTGCTCACCCCCACTGCACTGCAGCCCACACTCTCTGCTCCCTGTTCCCTGGAGCACAGATCCCCCACATCTGCACTGGGGGGTCCTTCCCAGCTGGGAAAGCACTCTGGCACCCCATTTCCGAGCTCACCACCCCCTGCCCCACAGACCCCGCTACTGCAGGTGACTGTCCCCAGGGAGCCGTGGCAGCAGGACCCAGTCTCTGCCTCCCGCTGACCCCTCTCTTTCTGTCCCCTCCAGGGAGAAAGGTGCTGACCAAGTGCCCTGAAGCTCTGGGGCTGGCTCCTCACAGGCTCAGCGGGACGATGCCAGCAGTCCAAGAGCCCCCCGTGCCCCTGGCCGTGCCGATGTGACCGAGTGCTGCGTGGGACAGGTGGCACTGAGCCTGGCACGGCAGCACGGTGGCTGGTGGCCCCCGTGACGGGCCCTGCTGCCCCAAGATGAGCGATGGCATGTGGATCTCGCTCAGCCCCACCGAGTTCGCCCAGCTCCAGCAGTACACGGACTGTGAGTATCCTGTTGATCTGTGCTGGACTGGTGTCCTGCCTTTCCTCAGTGTCCTCCTGGAAAACCAGGTGATTCCTTAGAGTTTGGATGGGGTGTCTGGAAAAATCCCTGACCCCAAACACCGCCTGGTTGGGGTCCCTGAGCCTGCCCGCCCGGAAGGATTGAGCTGAGCTTTGGGGGCCGGACACGTGAGCTGGGCTCAGTCCTTCTGAAGGCGGCCGGCTCCCACGTTCCTCAGCGAAGTGAAATGCCAACCAGGAAAGCAGACTGGCTTTTCCCAAACACACGGAGCTGCTCCACGGCTCGCTTTGGGCTGCCAACCCTCTGCGGTAATTTTCCTTAGTGCTTTTGCAGAGCAACACTCTGCTGCAGCTGCTGCTGAGAAGAGGAGATTTGCAGCAGCACCGAGGGGGTTCTGGGGCTGGGAGAAGCTGGAGAGAGAGCCTGGGCAAAGCCCAGGGGTCCAAAACCAGGTCCTTGAGGTCCTGCCTGCCTGAGAGCTGGAGTGTGGGCGTGCTTTTCCAGCATTGATGGAGAAGCGGTGCAGCCCGCAGAGGTGCTGAGAACAGGGCAGGGTGGGCAGGAAAGCCCAGCAGGACCATGGAATGAAGGGAGAAGGGATGTAAAATCACAGGGGTGTTGCTTTGCAGAATTGGCATGAACCTGGGGTGAGCAGGCTGGGTGGGAGAGGACTGAGAGGCCCCGTGAGCTCTCTGAGGCTGTCCTTGGGGACGTTGCACATCAAAAGGGTGAGGCTGCAGACAAGTTCCTCACCACCTCCTGCCCACCAGCCAGAGGCCTCAGGCAGGGCTGCAGGCAGAGGTGTGTGTGCAGTATCCCTCTCTGCATCTCATCCTGCCTCTCTGGAGGATGATGGGCTCTGCTTTCCTGATTCCCAGACCATAAAACACCGTCTGTAAGGCTGGGCTCAGAACACTGATAGCATCTTTGTTTTGTTAATCAAAGTGTGGCCAGCATGGGCAGCTGCCTCCTTCCCAGGAGGATGGCTTGGCACCAGGCTGGGGAACGGGGTTTGCGGTCCTACGAGGAGGGCCAGGATCCCCCTCCTTGAGTGCCCCAGACATCCCACAGTTGTGCTCCAGTGCCAAGTTCTGTCCCCAGCAGGGGGCTGGGGGGATCAGAGCTAGCACAGCCCCCACTTGCAGAGGTTTTCACAGTAATTAACAAGGCTGGTGTGTCCAAAAACCTTTTAAATGCCCATGCCCAGAGACGTGTGGGAAGGTGAGAGCTCAATGTTCACTCTCCTTGATCTTTTTTTCCTGCTTTTCCCTTTTTTCCTCTATTTTGAAAGGATGAATGTCCCTCCAGACATGCCAGCCCTAAGGACACTCAGCCAGGGAAAGTCTTCAGTACTTGTGTGGAAGTTTGCATGGACCAATCCAACGATAGGGCAAGAAGGAATGGCCACAAGCTACACCAGGGGAGGTTTAGATTGAATATTCAGGAAAATTTCTTCCCCAAAAGGGTAGCCAAGCACTGAAACAGGCTGTCCAGGGCAGTGGTGAAGTCACCATCCCTGGAGGGATTTAAAAGCCATGGAGATGTGGGACACTTCTATCTTAGTGGTGAACACAATTGTGCTGGTTAATGGTTGGACATGATGGTCTTACAGGGCTTTTCCAACCTAAATGATTCCATGATTCTATGAATACAGTTCTATTTCTCCCTCCTGGCACCTCCTGGCGATACCAATGGGCAGCCTGAGGCGGCCTCTGGGATGACTGGGCCTGCCAAGGGGTGCCAGCAGCCACCTGCACGGGGGCAGGGACAGCCAGGGGTGTGCTTAGCACAGCAGAGCAGCTGGGACTGGAGTGTGGTCCACGCCTTCCTTGCTTTGCTCAGGCTCTGTGTTTATTTTCATGCTGCCAGGAGGAAGCTCTCTATGTACGTAAAGCTCCCAGGCCAGCTTTCCATATCTGCCCTGCCCTCTGAAGGCAGAAGGGGAAGCAGGGCATGGGTGGCCTCTTGCAGGCACAGAAGGATCCAGAAACTGCATATGCAGCAGATAAACCCCTCTGCACCACCCTGCTGCTGGATGACGAAGGCAGCCCAGTGGGGCCATGCTCAGCACGGTGCCTTTGTCTCCCCAGACTCCACCAAGAAGCTCAAGGATGTTCTGGAGGAGTTCAATGGGGATGGCGTCCTCTCGAGGTACAACCCCGAACAGGTACGGCCCTGTGCCCGCCAGTGTCCCCCCTGTGCTGCTGGCAGCTCCCAGCCCCCCACAAGCTCCCCCAGCCCAGCTCCCCCAGCTGAAAGCAGCCAGGAGAAGGCAGGGCTGGCTGGCTGGCCCCCATCTCTCCCCAGGTTTTGCTCCCAGGACTTGATTCCCATCAAGGCCATCCTGGGGACTGTGCCCGCTGCGTGGCCATCCCACCCCATCCCACTGAGAGCTTTTTGGGGCATTGCCTTGCCAGGCAGAATCCGGGAGGGATTTACTGTCCCCCTAAAAGCAAATGACTTGGCCAGCATGGGGATGGGATAGCTCTGTGCCCTCTCACTCTCCTCCAAAGAAGGCTGGGATTATCTTTTCCAAGTGGTGCTTTCCGAGAGACCTATTAGTGTGCCAGCAGGACAGAGCCTTGCATGGGGGCTGTAATCACTAGAATCAAGGCAAAATGAGAAAAATCAGTGGGCTGAACATGGTAAGGAGGGGCACAAAGCTACCCTGCTGTTCCAGGGCACCACAGGACCCTCGCTCCAGCTGGGGCCACAAAAGCCATTGGACGGCATCGTCCTCACGCAGTGGCAATGCCCAGCCGGGAAGGAGGAGGCACGGAGCCGTCAGGAGGAGGATGGTCCCCATGGGGCTGGGGCTGGGCTGGGAGGTCCCACTGCTCTGCACTGCTCTGCCCTTTCCTGCCACTCCCCCAGCTCCTGCCCTGGCTGCTGTCCCTGCTCCCAGCACCGCTCGCCTGCCTCAGCCACGCTGGCACTGGGCATTTCCAGCCCAGCGGCATCTGGGTCCCTTTAGGTTACCTCCAGCCACTGGGATTTGCGAAGCCAGCGGTTTTGGGGAGGGCTCTGCAGCTGCTGTGCCCAGTAAGGGGGGCCCAGGGCATGAAGCCCCACTCCCACTGGCAGCTCTGCACCCTCATGGTGGCCTGGGCCACCTCCATCCTCCTCCTCCTCCTCCTCTGTCCGCTCCCCAGCCCATCGACTACGAGGGCTTCTGCCTCTTCATGAAGACCTACCTGGAGGCAGATGTGCCCGAGGAGCTTTGCCAGCACCTCTTCACTTCCTTCAAGCGGAAGATCTGCCAGGGCTCCCCCGAGGCCCAGCAGCAGAGCCCCGGTGTGTCGCAGCACAGCACCCTCGGTGAGCCAGCCCTGCCGCCCAGCTGGGCACGCCGCGGAGCTCCCACCTTGCCCACAGGAATGAAGGTTGGGGGTGGCACCTGAGGTGGGTGGCATCGGGGCCAGCTCACACCCCAGCTCTGCCCTGTCTGTGTCCCAGGGCCCTGGGCTGCTCCAGGGAGGGATTTCTCTAGGATGCAATGGCACGTGCCCTTTCCTCTGCACGTTCGGAGCCCAGGTCACTCCGTGTCAGCATCTCCATGCAGACCAGTGCCTCTCTCATGGGGACTGGTGCACCCAGAGCAGGCTGTGTGAGCCAGGCACTCAACTCTGCCTCCCGCAGCCCTTCCCGGATGGATTCGTGGCTCGTGGAGACATCTGCTGAAAGGACTACAAATTGCAAAGGAAAGGGAGAACCTCCCCCGGCTCTGGCTGGTGGTGGAGGAGCACATCCTCGCTGTCTGGTCCTGAGCACTGTGGTGTCCGTCACCCAGGGATGGCAGCACTGCTGGGAGCTCCTGGACCAGGCAGGAGGGTGAGGGGCCACCGGTGGTGCCCCTCAGAGAGCCCTGGGGCTGGGATGCCGGGGCAGAGAGGCACGGGGCTAGCAGAGAGCACCCAGGGCGAGCAGCCAGCACCAGTTCCTGGAGGAAGGGACATAGACACCCTGGTGTCACCCTGCCCTTGGACATGTGTCTGCTTTGCAGGGATCAATGGGAAAACGCTTCGAAGTGCTCTGGGACGACACACTCCCGAGCCCAAGAGCTGCCACAGCAACACAGCTGAGCCGCAGCCAGCATCCCTCACCCTGGCGTCGATCCCCAATGCCTCCCCCAGCTGGTCCAGATCATCCTCCCAGAAATCCACCACTGGCATGGCTTCTGCTCACAACTCCTCGGGCTCTTCCAAGATCTCCTCCGTGTCTCTGCTCAGCCCTCAGTCACCAGGTGAGCTTGGCTGGGGCTCCACAGGGAGACACGGGCTGTGACAAGTCTTCCTCATTTTCTGGTCAAGTGCCCAGCGTGGTGGTGGTGACCTTCCAAACTCACCGGGTTCCTGGCATCCTGACACCTTTGCTTGGCAAACTTAAGCTACTGATCCCATCCCACAGAGCCCCCACCAGTCAGTGTCTTAATTACCTGGCAGCATCTTGTAGGGAGGGGGGAATGGGGCAGTGAGTCATGGCTGGCCCTTGCCCCAGCCCCTGCCAGCCCCTGAGGAAGGGCCCTCTGCCAGGAGCATCCCTCTGCTGAGGGCTGCTATAGGCAGGGGCATCAGTGAGCGTGGGCTGTCCTGGCACCCTGGCCAGCTGCCTTGCTGCCCACTGAGCTGCTCACTCCTTCTGGGTGGGTGCTTCTTCCCAGCAGGACACGTTTCCGTGGGCTCCAACTGGTCATCCCGCCCATAGCTGCAGTGATGGACATGTGGGAATCTGCACCCCGGGGACTGAGTGGCAGTGCCCAGCCCTGTGCCTGTGATGGCACCAGCCCCAAGTGCCCTTTTTGTGCCCATTCCTGTGTCCCCTCTGTGTCTTTGTGGTGTCACTCAGTCCCACGCTGAATGGGCCCCTGCCCCAGAGCTCCCATGTCCCAGCTGGTGACAGCTCCTGGTCCAATGTCATCCCTGTGCCTGCCCTCTCTCCCTGCCCACAGGCACGAGGACAGTGGAGAAGAGGTTACCCTTCAGCCTGCGGAAAAACCCCAGCTCCCAGAAAGCCACCCCGCCGCCTCCTCCCACCCCCTTGGCCCAGGTGGTCCACCTGAAGGACATTGTCTGCTACCTGTCCCTGCTGGAGAGGGGCCGAGCAGAAGACAAGCTGGAGTGTAAGTGGGACCCTGGGGTCGTGCTGTGTGGAGGGGGAGCAGTGGTTCAGGGGTTTGCCTGAGGGCTGGATGCTCCCATCCACTTGGGAAAACCACTCAGCTTCCCCTTCTGCTCCTGCCTGTGTCACCCGTGTCTGGCCCAGGGGCTTCAATACCCCACAGCCCTGGGGTCACATCTCACCCTGCCTGAGCCAGCACAGTGCTGCTCCCACCCTGAGGCTCCAGCAGCCTGGAACAGGGTGCCTGGGGCACCCCAGGGTGCCCTGGGGCTGGGCTCTAATTATCAGCAGCTTCTCTCCTCCTTCCAGTTATGTTTCGCCTCTACGATACCGATGGAAATGGCCTCCTGGACAGCTCGGTGAGCCTTCCCTCGGGAGAGAAAGCAGGGGCTGCTCGGAGGGCTGGAAACATGCAGGACACTGTTGGGGTGCCCACTGCCCTGGTGAGGTGCTCCAAAATGGGCAGGGATATGGGAAGGGAGGAGGAAAGCAGCAGCTGGACTGCAGAGCTGGGGATCACATGCCAGCTCTGCTGCATCCAGCAGGAGCTAGAAAAAATCCACCCACCAAGAACTGTAGCTCTGCATCAGGTCACGGTATTTCAGGGAAGAAAAAAGTCATGCACAGCTCCTTCTCCTGTGATGTTTCCTCTTTGTTCTTTGGGTATCATCCTTGAAACATGTTGCAGGTAAAATCCAGTTTATCAGAATAGTTTTTCCCAAGGAAAACCCCTTACAGATTTTCTCGCAGGTTTTCAGGGCAGAAGGCCCTGAGAAAAGAAGGAGCACCCATTGAGGGCTGGGGTGTTGCTGTCCCTCCTGTGTAGGTGGGGACTGGGGTAGCCTGGGGCTGTGGGAGTGTGGATGCTGGTGGCTTGGGGCTGGACACTGTGCTCATGCCTGGAGCCGTCCCTAACGTCGGGCACTGCCATCTCCCTGTGCTCAGGAGCTGGATCGTATCATCAACCAGATGGTGCACGTGGCCGAGTACCTGGAGTGGGACTCCACCGAGCTGAAGCCTGTGAGTGTCTGCAGGCAGCTGGGGCAGCTGCAGGGACTCTCAGCCAGAGCCCTGGCTGCCATCACGGTGTCACCACATTTTCTCCCTCCTCCAGATCTTGAAGGCTATGATGGAGGAGATCGACTACAACCACGATGGGACTGTGACGCTGGAGGAGTGGATCCGGGGTGGCATGACCACCATCCCCTTGCTGGTCCTCCTGGGGATGGAGACGGTGAGTGTCCCTGTGGACACCTGCTTCGGCTGCTCCAGCCCACCCCCAGCAACAGAGCACGCGCTCACACGGCACCACACAGCCCCACGCTGGCCCCCAGCCCCTGCTGACGCCCCCACCCTGCCCCTTTCATCCCCCAAATCTTTCCGAGCTCATTTTTGAGCTGCAGTCACTGCCAGCTGCTGTGCCCAAGCAGGCTGGGCTTGCTCCTTGCTGTGGCAGCGCACTCCAGCTCAGTGAACATTTAATCAAAACCTGAGATGAGCACCTAAAATGGCATCTCCTCTTGTAGAGTGAGGTTTAAAGAGCAAAGGTGGGGTTGTTGGCATCCCCCTTGTTTCTCTGTCTTGTTTTTCCATCCTTTTGGCCTTCATTTCTTTCAAGTGCATCCCCGGACATCAGGTAATAATTTGCAGGGAAAGATGGTTTTGCTCATGGTGCCCATGGCTCCCCTGGAGAGGTGGGGTGGAGGACAGGCTTTCTGGCAGAAAAATTCAAGAAAGCAGGGAATTTTAACTGGCTCCTGCAAAGCACTCCTGCCTGGCCCCAGATGTAAGAGGTTTGAGCTTTTGTCACCCCATGGTGGTGCTGGCAGCTTGGCCCCAAATGTGAAGTCACCTTCCTGTCAGCCACCAAGATCCCCCCAGTGGCTGGGCTGTGCCAAGGGTCCGTGGGAGCTGGAGCTGGACGTGCCCAGGGGGATGAGGTGGCAGGGAGATGCTCTGGGGAACACCAAGAGACAAGGGGAGTAGGGGGAGCCCATGATCCTGCTGGGAGCAAACTCCCAGAAACACCATGGGGTTTTTAGGGGATGAAAAGTTGATCAAAATGCTGGGCTGAGGGGGCTGGGACTCTTGGCAGCAGGGGAGTGACCCCCTCACCCTCCACTCTCGTGCCCTGCAGAATGTGAAGGATGATGGGCAACATGCCTGGAGGCTGAAGCACTTCAAGAAACCTGCCTACTGCAACTTCTGCCGCACCATGCTGCTGGGGGTCCGCAAGCAGGGCCTCTGCTGCTCCTGTGAGTCCTGCATCCTCGCCAGAGTGTTGCACTCCCAGACTGGTGGCTCCTGCCACATCCAGTGCTGCCCTGGGGAGGGAGGACTGGTCCCTGTTAGTGCTGAGCCCCGTGGGTGCTGCAGGCTGAGCGGGGAGGGGGCAGCTCCCATGCTGGGGAGTGATGCTGAGCAGCTTCTTGGTGGCACTTGGGTTAGTGGTGCCCTGGTAGTGTTGGGGTAACTGCTGGGACTCGAGGGTTTTACAGGGCTTTTCAAACCTAAATGATTCTGTGGCTCTGTGGTTTTTCTCTCTCACCAGTCTGCAAGTACACGGTCCACGAGAGGTGTGTGTCCAAAGACATTGCTTCCTGCATCAGCACCTACGTTAAATCCAAGAGAAACACAAGCGTGAGTAGGCAGCTGGTGCATTCCCGAGTCGGTGGCTGTCCTGGCTCCTTGGTCTGCTCTGCTTCCCCACGGCTTCTTCCTCTGGGTTTTACCCCTCACATCCTGGGCAGCAGCTCATGGGCATTCCCAGCATCCAAAGCCCTGCAGGATGCACTCCATCCCCAGTCCCCAGGCACCCACATGACCTCCAGCCCCAAGATTTGCCACAGCTCTGCATGGGGGCTGGATTGGATCAGCAGCATCCTGCAGGACAAGCTTCCAAACCCCTGGTGGGCACCCCTAGCAGGAGGGAGATGCCGGGGGTCGGTGGGTGCCGTGCTGCAGTGTCCCCGTGCCTTGCAGGTGATGCAGCACACCTGGATCGAGGGCAATTCGCCCGTCAAGTGCGACAGGTGTCACAAGAGCATCAAGTGCTACCAGGGCATCACGGGCCTGCACTGCGTCTGGTGCCAAGTCACGGTGAGAACACAGGGCTGGGGCACAGCCAGCGTGCCTGCAGGGCCTGCTCTGGGCTGCTGACCAGGGGAGGGCAGGTGTCCTCTGTTCAGCATCCCTTCCTGCCCCCCTCCAGCTCCACAACAAGTGTGCCTCCCACGTGAAGCCAGAGTGTGATGGGGGCCCGCTGCGGGACCACATCTTGCTCCCATCCTACATCTGCCCCGTTGTCCTGGTAAGTGCCCCCCTTGTCCTGGTAAGTGCCCCCCTCCTCGCTGCCAGGGACAGGGGCCCAGCAGGGCATTGCCAGGCCCACCTGCCTCCCCTGGCTGCTGGTGCTGCCTCTCGGGCAGTGTGGGCATCCATGCTCGGTTCCCCAAAGGACAGGCAGTCCCACTGCCGGCGCTCGGAGAGCGACTCCCCTGCCAGCACCAGCCCCGAGGACACCCAGGGCTTCAAGTTCAACTCCACCACAGTGGATGGGCAAGGGCTGCAGGTAGGTTCCTGCACCGGGCTGCAGGTGAGCTCTGCCATGGATCTTGACAGTAGGCAGGAATTCACAGCTGCGTTTTCTGCCCTCCAGATCAGCCCTCAGCCCGGGACACACCCGCTCCTAGTGTTTGTGAACCCCAAGAGTGGAGGAAGGCAAGGGGAGCGGTAGGTGGGGTCCTGCCTGGGAAAAGCTTCCCCCCGGGTTGGAGGCTGCTGGTCCCTCGGGCATCACTCCTGGTGTGGGAATCACCTTCATGGCATTCCTCATGTCTCCCTCTTCCCAGGGTCCTTCGGAAGTTTCACTACCTGCTCAACCCACGCCAAGTGTACAACCTGGACCGTGGCGGGCCCACGCCAGGGTATGGAGTTGCTGCAGGTGATCCTCTGCCCCCTCCCGCCGGGCGCTGCTCTCCCGCATCACCCCTTGTCTCTCCTGGCTTTCTCCAGGCTGAACTTCTTTCGGGACACTCCGGATTTCCGCGTGCTGGCCTGTGGAGGGGACGGCACGGTGGGTTGGATCCTGGACTGCATAGGTGAGCAAGAGACAGCTGTGTTCCTGCAGAGCATCGTTCTCCTGCACCCTTGGTGATCTGCCGCAGATTCCCGATATTCCCCCGGTGAAAGTGGGGTGGTGGTCCTGCCAGCAGCATCATTCCAGGCTGCTGGCTGAGGAGGGACATGGAGAGGAGCAGGGAATGAGCCTTGTCAGCCCCAAACTTCTCTTCTCCCTTGAACTGCAGATAAGGCAAACCTGGCAAAGCACCCACCGGTGGCCGTCCTGCCCCTGGGAACGGGCAATGACCTCGCGCGGTGCCTGCGCTGGGGAGGAGGTGAGGACAGGCGAGCATTGCCCGGGGGTGGCCGGCCCTTGGGAACCCTTCACTGTGGCCATCCCAGGGAAGAGAGGACTCCTGGGCTCCTGGGATGCAGCTCAGAGCTGCTTCTAAGCCTGGTGCCTCTAACTCCTTCCAAAAAGAGCAGCTGCTGCTTTCTGAACCCCCCGCAGCCGGGTCCTGCCCAAGCATTTCCATTTGGAGAGCCCTGCCATTAGCCAAAATCTCTGCCACGGCTGCGAGAACGTGCTGTGGTAGCCGCCCCCAAATGCTTGGTGCCTGGCTATGACGTGGCTGTGCTCCCCTTCATCCTCCTTCATCCCCTTTCCCTTCCAGGCTATGAAGGAGGCAACCTGATGAAGGTCCTGAAAGACATAGAGCACAGCACAGAGGTGATGCTGGACCGCTGGCAGATAGACATCATTCCTAGTGACAGGGAGGCCAACGGAGATCCCATCCCATCCACTATCATCAACAACTACTTCTCCATTGGGGTGGTGAGTTCCATGGGGCAGGAGCTGGTTTCTCCCTTCCCGTCCCTCCTTGCTCACAGTCCCAACCTCCTTCCATCTCCTGGCCTTGTTTTTCTGGTTTTATTGTCATTTGTAAAGGCAGCACCAAGATACATAAGCAGGCATGGGATCTCTATCTTCCCAGTGGGAATGCTGCAAGAGTGAGTGTGAAAGGAGCTTAAACAGGATTCAGGGAAGTTTGGGGTCCCAGAGATGAGGATGCCCCACCTGCCAAGACAGCACCCATCAGCAAAGCCCTGCTTTGGTGTTTGGACCCACGTTCCCTCGTGTTTTCCTGACCTAGAGAGGTTAGGGAGCCTGGGGAGGATGACAGCCCTGTGCCACGGGGGTTTCCCCCAGTGCTGGGGGTCAGTCCTGAGAGCAGGAAGGTTTTGGGGAAAGCCCTTCTCTTCCCAGGGGCTTGCAGTGTTTTTGTCTGTGCTGGGGGTGCCACCACGGCATGGGTCACTCACCTGCAGCACTGCAGGCTGCTTCTGGGTTACTTTGGCTCCTGCTAGTGCCAGGGGCTGTCACTGCAGGTGGCATTTGGTGACAGCTTCTGAGCTGGGCTTAAGCACCCCCACTGTGCACAAGGAGAGGTTGTGATGAGTTTCAGGAGAGCTGCCATCCTGCCAGGGGAGCTGTCAGGGTGCAGGGTCTTGGGGTGACCCCAGAGCCCCACTGCTCCACTGGGTGCCTTTCCTCCCCTCTCATCATCCCCTCCATGCAGAGCCCCTGTGATGAGGGAAGGAAGCTGAGTGCACTAATTATGTCTCCCCTAACAAGCTTTGGCTGAGGGTCCCTCCATCACCTTGGGCCACCAATGTCATCCTCAATGACACCCTGTCATTGTGCCACCGGCACCAGTGGCGAGCGTGAGGAGCTGAGCACCCACATCCCGGCACGTGCCCATGGGGCACAAGGAGGGGGTTCTGCCTCTCTGCTGTGCCACTGATGTCTCTGTGCTCCCACTCTCCACAGGACGCCTCCATCGCCCACCGCTTCCACATCATGCGGGAAAAGCACCCTGAGAAATTCAACAGCAGGTAAGGGCTTCCCAAGGGCCCCCCTGAGAGCCAGGTGTGGGGGACTCCCTGCCACTGCCATGCACCCTGCCAAGAGGATTTGGGGTTTGGCCAACCTTAGGGGACAGGCAGGGCATGTACCAGGCGTGGTGGGGGTCCAGGGCCAGGCATGGTGGGGGTTTTGGATGCTTCTTCAAGTCCCGTGCGGTGTGGCAGGCTGCTTGAACTTGGCCACACACCCAGTTACGTTCATTCATGCTTTATAATTAGTATGGAATTCCAGGACGGGCAGGAGCAGGCCAGGCAGGGAGGGCAGGGCAGGCAGCAGGTCACGGCTCGTTCCCGCTGTGCTCAGGGTCCATGGAAATGGGGTGATGGCAGCAGGAGCTGTGGCTTGTGATCCCCAGGTTTAGAAATACCCGCTAGAAAAATCCCGAGTGGACCAAAGCGTCCTGCTCTGCCCTCAAGCTCAGCTCCTCTCTGCTCACAGCCTCTCACAGCTTACAGCTTCCCCTCACAGCCTGGCACAGCAGCTGATGCAGGGAACAAGCCACGGTCAGGGGCTGCTTAG
>VZRS01001297.1:3777-14049 GCA_013398055.1 Ifrita kowaldi
AGGAGCAGGGACAGCAGGAAGGGGGGGGTGGTAGCCCAGCATGCCCACGGGGCAGGGACCAGCCAACACAGCAGGGCAGGCGTCGGCAAAAATAATTTATTCCACTAAGACAAGCAGAGAACGAACAACAGCGTGGGGAGGGGCGAGGAAAGGTGGGGAGGCCCCGGGCCACATCTCAAAGAGGGGGACACAAAATGCATCTGAACCCATGACTGCTGCCCCCGCCCATCAGTGTCCGCTTTTTGGGGCTAAACCTTCACCCTCCTGGCCCCGCTAGTGGTTCGACCNTTGGGGTTCAGCCGCACGATGCTGGGGCGCCGCGGCTCGGGGGAGCCCGGGCGCCCCGGGACTCTCGCCTCTGCCTCCGTCTCCTTTTCCTCCTCTTCCGCTCTCCCCCTCTCCTCTAGCGGGCCCTCCGTGCCCAGCCCGGCGGCGGTCCCCTCCCTGGCCGCGGGGATGGGGTCGGGCTCGGCATAGTCCATGTAGATGTTGGCCGGGGAGAAGTGCGCCTTGAGGAACGTGACCACGGCCGGCTGCTCCCAGGCATGGACCCCCCGCTCCTCCTTGTGGCACTGGGGACACATGTCCGGAGGAGGCCACTGCAGCTTGGGGAACATGGGGTCCTCCGTGTCACCTCCTGCAGGGACCGGAGTCAGCGAGGGGGTTAGAGGGGACACGTGATGCACCCTCCCCCGGTATAAACACCCCGGAGAATCCAGCAGCTGGTGACGGGGACATTTGGAGGAGCCACCTCGGGAGGAGGGGTCCTCCGAGGGCAAACAGCAGCTTTGGGAAGCTCCCAGTAAGGAGCATGTAAGATCCAACTGCGTCTCCAGGGCAGTCTGACACTTCGTGACCAGCTGCTGTCCCCTGGATGGGGGACGAAGACAGTGGGGTGTCCCCACTGCTGCACCCTGCAGCCATTTCCCAGATCCACCTAGGAGGAGGGACGTGCCTCCACCTCACCGCCCCTTTTCCCTCGGGAAGCCGCTCTGACTGCCCTCGTGGCAGCCCCCCTTACCCGCCAGGCGAGCGTTGACCTCGTTGTGGTGGGACCAGAGCCAGAGGACGGCCTCCTCCCTGCTGGCCACCTTGTCCATGGACTTGGCCGCCATGGCCTCGAAGTGCTCGGCGCACTCCTGGCAGCCGAAGAAGTGCCGGACGTAGCAGCGCATGGTGCTCAGCACCTCCAGGGGCAACTCTGGGGGAGGCAGAGCACGGGGGTGAGGCTGGACCCCAGAGCCACCACCACAGTCCCACGGCTGAGGTAGCAACCCCACACCCCAACTCTCTGTCTCTTGTCCCCCACGGAAACTGCCCCTGGATGAGATGAAGAAGGGGGGAAACAAACCTTTGTCCACATGCAGCATCCCTATCCATGCCAGAGCCCACCTGGGCACTCCCTCCCTGAGCCCCTGATGCCCCCAGGGACACCAGTACCTTTGTCAGGGCCGTTCTGGGCAGCCTGGACAGTCAGCAGGTGGAAGATGGTCCAGAGCCCACAGGGGTAGCCACGGAAGTGGCGTTCACTGCCCTGGCAGCCCACCCAGGTCACGTTGGTGGGGAGCACGGAGGGGTGGGAGGCCTGGCGGACAGACGGACACGGCGTGTTGGGGCTGGCAGGCAGTGCCAGCTGGGGGGCAAGGGGCAGGGGTAAGGAGAGCAGGGGCTGGGGGTGCCCGTGGGCATCTTACATCTCTGTTATTCTTCATGGCCTCCTTCAAAACGGTGCGGGGCAGCTCGGGCTCTGTCCAGTTCCTCAGCCAGGCATCCAGGGTCTGCAGGTAGGTCTGCACACAGGGGCGCCCCGGGAAGTACTGCAGAGGGGGGAGAGGGCTGAGAAAACACAGACTCCATCCTGGGAGCAGCAGGGCAGCCCACAGGCACCCCTGGCTCACCAGGACAGGCACTGGGCAGCAGCAGCATCCTCTGTGCTGGAGGGCAGCGAGGTCCTGGCAAGGTTTTGGTGCCTATCTCCGAGGGGCTGGGGGCTGCAGATTGTCCCCCTCCCGGGTGGCAAGTTCCCTGTGTGCATGTTCAGGCTCCAAACCCCAGCCCCAACTGAGGGAGGCAGAAAGCCATTCTGTCCATAAGTCTGGCAAAGCCGATTAGCAGCTGCACTTTAAAACCGCTCCTGGGAGAGGAGCAGCCTGGCAGCCCATGCCACCAACAGACAGACGGACAGAGGGACCGACCCGTGGGCAGGAGGAGACACCAGCACACAGGAGAAGTGATGGAGAAGCAAAAGGAAGGAGGAGTTTGCTAGGTCTGAGCTGTTCTTCCTCCCAGGCCCGTGGGGAATCACATGAGAAGACCCAAATTTGCAGGGGAATCATCTGNGGGGTGCCAACACACAAACCACCGTTCGCCTCCCAGCTCCCGCACGCCCAAAAACATGGCACTATGACCTGAGAGGGGGGATGCTCTGACACCTCCTTCCTCCCAAAAAGAGCCCTCTACCCCCTACCCTGGGTGAGGCAACTGCCTTGAGCAGGGCAGCTCCCGAGGGGGATGTGCCAGACCCCTCCCCGCTGTGGGACAAAACGCTTTCCCAGCAGTGTCCTGACTCAGCAGCCCACCCACCCTGGGAAAACCCCCGGGCCCCCCGACCCCCGTCAGGCCATGGGGAAGCCGGGGCGGCCTTTCCGGGCGCGGGTGCGGNCTTCCTCCCAGGCCCGTGGGGAATCACATGAGAAGACCCAAATTTGCAGGGGAATCATCTGTGACCTGACAGTTCCGCTGCAAACACAGTGTCCCCGACTCCTTGGACAGGAGGCTTTGCTGTGTGATTCCCTGCTTCCAGGAACCACTTATTTCCACGTTTCCCCCCCTCTCCTTTCCTTTAATACCTCTTGGGAATGCAAGAGTTAAGGCTGGGACCTGTTGGCTGAGCTCCCCGAGGCTGAGCCCTGGGCTGGCAATCCTGGGGACGCTGCTCCGTCCTGTGGAGGAGCAGGGCAATGGCAGCGCGGGCTCAGCATCCTCAGGGAAGCACCGGCACCCACCACCCACTGCTCCAGCTCACCGAGGGGAAGGTTTGCAGAGAGAATTGAAAATGGATCAAATAAAACCAGTGCTGCTCCCCACCCCAGCACACCTGTACCCACGGGCAGGGAGCTGGTGCCATGGGGATTTATTTCCCAATCCCTGTCGTTCACATTCAAGGGAGAAAGAGCGAGGGCAAAGGTTGGGGGCAAGCAGAGGAGCCACATGAAGGTCTGAGGACTTAAGGCAGGTGTTTGGAGCTCTTTCCTGAGGCAGAGCAGATGGGGGTGGGAGCAAGGGGTGTCCTGCACATCAGTGAGGGCTATGCAAGGTCCAAACTGAGCGGGAGACCCTGGGTGACAAAGGAGGGAACAAAGAAGGAGGGCATGGCCCCAGTCTGCCAAGCAGCCTGGGCTGTGACAGGGATTGGGATGGAGACAGGGCTCCTGCAGGCCCGGTGGAGGAAAGAGCCAAAGGCAGCAGGACTCCATCGCAGCAGGAAATTAAACTGCCCTGCTTGTGCTGGCTCGAGGCTCTCACTCACTTCAGCTCTGCCAGGCCCAACATAGAAGGAAAAAGGAGACCTTAAATTAGGCTTGTCTGGAGCCTGACTCAGAGTGGGAGTTCCTTTCCTGGACTATTATCAAAGGAGCCTGCAGAGACCAGCTCCCTGAGCTGAGCATCCAGATCAGAGCGACAAACCCCTCTGACCATCTCTGACACCCCAGCAGGTGACAGCCTCTCTTCTGAACAGACCTCCTGCCTCGACACCTCCTGCAAGTGCTGATCCCACTGCCACCAAAGCCAGCAGCACACGTCTTGTTTGAAACACTCCAGCACCCCCTCGTAGCTCCCACTGGGACTTTGGGCTGAGTGTGGAGATCCACAGGGATGCGGACAGCCTGACAGCAGCCATGGCATACACTGAGCACCAGGACACAGGGCCCACACCTGGGACTGCCACGCTTCGCTACTCGTGAGCGCTGGGACGTGGCGGCCCGCACTGTGCATTTGCATTTCATAAACAGACAAAGAGGCACAGGCAGTTCCTCTCCCGACACGCAGAGCTCCTCACCTTCACCAGCGTGGCCACGTAGCACTTGAAGGCGGCCAGCTGGGCTCCGGCCAGCGCGGAGGCACGGGCAGCCTCCACCCGCAGCGAGTAGTGCAGCGCGGACTCCAGGTCGGCCATGTACAGCTTGGAGCTGGGGAGGGCAGCGCAACACGAGGCTCCATCAGCCCCTTCAGCCACACCAGGGGTTTTCCCAGGGAAAGGAATGTCCCAGCCCTTCGCCCCCCCCGTGGCCGTGGCAGCCCCCAGCCCCAGGGTCCCCAGCAGGGTGAGGGCTCTGACCGGTCGGCTCGCAGCGGCTGGGACACGCGGTCGGTGTCGTTGGAGGTGCTGGCCGTGGTGTTCAGCTTGTAGGAGCCGCGGGTGATGCCCGCCAGCGTGCGCAGGTAGTAGGTGTAGAAGGAGCGCGCCTCTACGTGCCTGCCGGGAAGGAGAAGCCCTGAGTCCCTCTGCCCTCCCAAACCTGACCCCAAGGAAGGAAGCAAAGGAGATGAAGGCTCAGCCAAGTGAGTAACTCAGGCCTGGGCAGGGAGTGCAGGGGTCCATACTCCCCACCTGCCCCGGCAGTGGGTGTCCTTACATGCACCCTGGAGCAGGACTGAGCCCCAGGTAGCCATAGCATGCCACCTCCAGGCAGGTGTGGCAACGGGATGGCTCAGTCACAAGGACTTTCCCTTCTGCCAGCTCCAGCCACGGCTGGCAGTGCAGTTCAGTCCAGCAACCTCCCACCAGCCTCCCCTACCCAGGCATGTCTCATTCCTAATGCACCTTCCCAGAATTACAAAGGAGCACAGAGAGGTGGGCACAAGGCTGGCACGCCACCAGCCCGCCCAGAGCCGCCCCGCCGTGTCCCACACTCACACGGGCAGGCGGGAGAAGGAGCCGTTGCGGAGCAGCAGGTATCCCGAGGGGAAGGTGGTGACGCCGAACTTCTCCACGAGCTCCTCCTCGCTGCTCAGCACCCTCCTCACCGCAATGTTCTCGTACTGCAGCATGTCCAGGGCCACCTGCAAGCCCCGGGGTCAGATGGGGGGGCAGAGGGATTCCCCAGCCCCACCAGGGATGTGGCAGAGCTGTTCAGTGCCCTGTGTAGCATTTGGCACTGGCTAAGCTGTGCGCAGGCTGGGCAGGGAGGCTGCCTGGAAAGAGCTGCCCTGCCAAAGGCACCCGGGAGCTATCAGGCACCAGGGACACAGGCTCCAAGAGAAATGGGGGACAAATGTAGCTGTACCCACCTCTCTGCCCACGAAGGAGTTACTCTTCTCGAAGATGAGTGCCAAGTACTGGTCCTTGTTCCTCTGGAAGAAGGTGCGGACCTCCTCCGCGCTGCAAGAGAGAGCAGGACGGCAGCAGGTGCCTCGGCATCAGCAGGACACTCCGCCCTCCCACGCACAGGGAGCTCGACCCTCGCCCGCTGGCATCTGGCAGGGACTGCTGGGGCAGGCTCAGCCCCACCGAGCAGGCAATTCCTCCTGCTGCAGTTCCCAGCCTCACTTTCTGCTCTGGTTCGCAGGCTTTGAGAAAACCCACTGGGCTTGGGCAAGGAGGCAGAAAACAAAGCACAGGCAGGGCAGGGCAGGGCAGGGCAGGAGGGAGCTGCATGCTCGCCCAGGGGAAAAAAGAGCAATGAACTTGAACCAGGGCTGGGGTTTTTTTGGCTAAGACACAGAGGCACCAGAGTACCTGAGCCATGTGCCTGGCTCAACCAGTGCTTTGGGAAATCCAAAGGCTCCTTCTCAAGACAATGTGGCAACTGCTTGCATCCAGCAAGGACAACTCGGATAACAACAAAATTGTACACTATCAAAAAAACCCTTTTTCAGGACAGGAGAAAGCTTCCACTGCAGCCTCACTCAGCATGGCATGACACTGCCACGTCCCAAAGAATTTAGGGCCCAGGAATTGCCTGCTCTAAGTGAGGCTGATGAGCAGGTTCATTAGGAGATGCAACAATATGGCCCATCTCATCCAGGCCATGGAAATGGCTCTGCCCTGGCCAGGTCATCTGTGCCTCCCTGGGACGTGGGTGATGCAGCAGCTGCTCCTTGCTCATTTTGGGTTCAGGATTTCCCCAGAAACCTGCTCCCCATGGGACAGAGGCCATCCCGGCCTCCTGCTGCCCCTACCTTGCTGGCTCCAGTGGAGGACAGGCGGGTGGCCAGGCATCCTGGCTCTGCTCGAGGTTGGTGATGATGGCATGGCGCAGATCCTCGACAGTGGCACTGGGATCTGCAGGGGGATGGGACACCAAGGGGTCGGTCCTGGGGAAGCCGATCCCAGGGGCTGAGCCAAGGGAAGCTGCTTGGAGCTGCTTCCCCAGAGCTCCCTGATATTCTAGCATGTGGGAGGTGTGGGCAGCAGGGCTGTTCACAGCTGGGGTAAAAAGCCCCATGGCTCTGAGTACTCACTGGTAATCCTTATCCCATCCTCTGGCTTCTTGCTAAAAGCTCTGAAGAACTGAAAGGGAAAAAATCACAAGGGGAAACTGGAGTGAGTGTTTGGAATGGGACACGAGGCAGTGCGACCCAGCAGGCTGAGGCTCCCTGTAGACCAGCTCTGCCTCAGTTTCCCCACAACACTGCAGCATGCCAACTGACATCAGCCAGCACAGAGGGAGCTCCCAGCCGTGGCCCCATCTTTTGGGGCATCCCCAGAGGGGAGGGATGCAGGCACGGGCTGGGAGCTATGTCCAGCCAAGGGCTGAGCACTGGCAGGCAGTGGAGCAGGTGTCTCCAGGGCTCCCAGGCAGCTGGAACCTTCCCAGTCCTGCAAACCAGTCTCCCTGCCCCAGAGCTCCAGAAAAGCAGGAAAAAGGGGGTTTTCCCATTCCCAGCCTCCCAAAGTGGCTCCAGTAGCCAGGGTAGAGCCAGAGCAGCTACAGCAGGTTGCATCAGCCAGGTGTTTGCTTTGCAGGCTGGGCTGGGAGCTGGGGCTGTTTGCAAAAGGTGCTTGGCAGGGACACAGGATGTGAAGCAAGTGACTTCTTGGCACGGCCACACCAGCACACCTCCCTGCCCCAGGAGATGTTTCCATCGGTGCCCCAGGGCAGAGGGTGCCCGGTGAGACCCCAGGGCAGGGCTGGGGCCAAGCCAACCTACCTGCAAAACCCCAAATCTGACCCCACCTGGAGCTGGGCCTGTAAGCTGGGACTGAGGGCACGTCTGATAAAACCCTTATCCCTATCCATTCCACCTCAAGGGAATCCTGGTTTTAACTCCTGCCTGCAGCACCTGGAGTGCTTTGGCTTCACTGCTTGTGCTGAAGCAAGGCTCTGTTTGCAGCGGGAGGTTCTGCAGAGCGCTGTGTTGACACAGCTAAAGGGCCGGGCACAGGCCCAGCAGGAGGGATGGCTCCTCGCCAGCCACCGCAGGAGGCTCCCAGGAGATGCAACCTCCCCCAGCATCCCTGTGCCCTCCTCCAGAACCTGTGCCTGCAACCTCTCCCTGCCCTCAAACAGCCTTTCCCCAGTGTTTCCAAATCAGGACTCAGACTCTCCCTTGTCCTAGCCGAGATCCAGCCTCTATGTTTTGCCACAAAGCAGCACGTTGGTTTCCCCCCCTCCTTGTTGCTCCATCGCCCAGCAGTTGCACTGGGTGCAGCCAGGACACAGCACTGTTTTGGGGAAGGGTGAAACAGCTCCGGCCTGCAAAGCCCCAAGGGGAGTATTTTGGTGCAATAGCCCTGTCAGCCTGATTGAGCAAGAGAGGGACAGGCCACAAGGCAAAGCGCAGTGAAACCCAGCAAGCACCCGGCACACGCAGCCTCACCTTCATGGTGGGGAAGCCGGTTATCCCGAAATCGGAGCACACTTGCTGGTTGTCCTCGTCGGCACAGTCGATGGCCGCCAGGATCACTGCAGGCCTCCACTCTGTGGGGACAGAGGGTGAGGTCAGCACAGCTCAGCACCCCGGCGGCCCCAAAAACTGTGGTCCCCACAGCTGCCTGCGGAGACAGGAGGGATCTCCTGCTGTGCCAGCGGCAGAGACCCTCCTGTCCCAGAACTGCTGCTTGCCCCTTGCAGGGCAGTGCCCGGCGGTTTCCAAGCCCGAACACCTGGGGCTGTGGTCCATCCTGGTGTGTGGTGCCCTACTTTCCGGACGGCAGGAGCACAGGGAAAGCCATACGAGGCGGGAGCCGGCTTTGCACGCCCTGCCCTGCCAGCGCTGGAGCACAGGCAGCTCTGCCCGACGCTGCCTGCCCGGCTGGTTCTGCCTGTCCAGCCTCTGCCCCAGCTCCCAGGAAGAGGACACCAGGAGAAGGGGAGGGATGGCTAACCGCAGCTCGGGGAGAGCAAGAAACACGGGCTCCGGCTTGTCTCACCCCAGACCAAGGGCACAGCTGATAACCAAGAGGGAACAACCCAAAACCAGCAGCCAGGCCAGGGCACTGCAGCAGAGCCTGCCCAGGTTCTGAGCACCCACTCTCCATTTGTGACTCCCCACCATCTCCCCAGTGAAGAGCAGCAGGTCCCTGGGGTAAAAGAGATGAACAAAAGGGGGCATGGAGGCATTTTAAACAGGAGGCTCTGAAAACCAGCAGGAAAATGGAGAATAAAGCTCTGAAATGGCTTCTTTTTAGCATAAAGGACACAAGCTGAAGAATGCCCAGCCTGTCCTTAGAGGGGGACAGGGAGGGACGTGGCGCTGGCATGCAGATGGAGCCCGTGCTGCCCTAGGTGGGAGCATGCTGGAGGCAGGGACACACCACCCCGTGTCTCAGGTGACAGGACAGGTGAGCTCCTTCCCACCGCCCCGGCACTCGTGGCACAGGAGGGCTGGTGACGAGCCCTGCTGCAGGGAGCCAGGCACGTTCCTGGACTCATCTGCACGTGGTGCCCGCGGCTCACCCTGGCATCCTCCCCGTCCAGCCCACTCCTACGAAGATCCAGCCGTGGGAATGGCAGCGAGGATGCGGAGCAGCACGGGGGCGGCTTCCCCGCCCTGCCTCCACGGGCACACCATCGGCGCTCCAGCCTCCGGAGCGGGAGCCCTGGGGGAGCCCTCTTTTGGAGAGGGGCCAGGAGAGCCGGCATTCCCCCGCGGGGCCCGGGCACACGCACCCCATTCCTCACATCCTGCCCGTCGGGGAGCTCTGACGGCATCCCCAGGGAGGGACGGCATCCCCTCGGAGGGACGGACGGGATGCCCGCCCCGCCGGCCCCCTGACTCATCCGGCACCGCCGCGCTGTATCAATTAGTGCAATAACAGGGAGAAGCACCCCGGGATGCCGGGGGAGGCGGGATGAGTCCCGGCAGGACGAGGGGCCCAGCAGCGGGGTGTGCGGGTCCCCAGGCACGGCTGGCACCGGCCAGGCCAGGCATCAAGGTCAAAGCCGGGAACAAACCAGCTGGGATCAGTGCCCAGCAACCTGCCGTCCCCATCCCTGTCCCTGCAGGCACCGGGGGGAGCGGGGCTCAGGGGAGGTCTGGGGGGCAGCGGGACCCCCCACGCCTGGGGCAGGCTCAGCCTGAGCTTCTCCCTGCCAGAGCGGGTCCGGGGATGCTGCTAAGCCAGGCCTGGATATCGGGGGGGAAAACCTGGACACCGGCAGGGAGCTGGGCCTTCCCAGCAGGCTGACGTTCCAGGGAGGCTGGAGCTGGGCCGCAGGGGGGTTTTGGGGAGATGATGGAGGGTAGGGCAGAGCGGACACAGGGATGGTGGTGGGAAAGGCACAGAGAGGATGCAGGGATGCTGACGGGGACGAGGATGCGGGGCCCGGGATGCAGGGAGGATTTAAGAGTGCGGGCGGAGAGAAGGAGGAGGACGACGGGGCAAGGACGCAGGAGGGATTCCAGGATGCTCCTGGTCTTGGGGGAAGCGGGACTTCCCCTGCGCAGGGGCACAGGGAAGAGAATTTAGGGGTGCTGACGGGCGAACAGACAGAGATGCAGGGGGAATTTAAGGGTGCAGGGGCAGAGACACGGGGATTAAACGGGGTGCTGATGGGAGAGGACAGAGACACGGGTAAGGGGTGGCGGGTAACGAGGTCAAGGGCACAGGGAGGGATGGGGCCGCCGGTGGGGCGGGCAGGCGGGGATGAGGAGAAGGGGGGACAGCGGGGCCGGGGACTCACCGCGGATGTCGTGGGCCAGGGCTCGCCATGTGGGCGCGAAGTGGACGCAGTGCCCGCACCAGGAGGCGAAGAACTCGACGGCCCAGGCGCTGGTGGAGCCCAGCAGCCGCCCCTCCGCCTCCGGCCCCAGCAGCTCCAGGGG
>VZRS01001307.1:0-38474 GCA_013398055.1 Ifrita kowaldi
GGATGGGATGGGATGGGATGTGTCATCTGGGTGACAGCACAGGGATGGGAGAAGCGCCCTGACCTGGGACCGTCTCCAGCAATTGTGTGCTGGATATGCTCTTGGAAAAGCGAGTTTTGGGTCTTTAACAGCCTCAGATTATCCAGTTGTAGCTCTGGTGGCTTCGGGGCGATGACGTGTGGCCACCAGTGAGTTGGCACGTGGGCTTTGCTGGGCAGTGCTGCTGTCAGCAGCTCGTCAGCTCTGTGGGACCAAGCCTGTGGGATCTGCTGGCTCCCAGCTCCCTGCTGGATCCCAGCTCCCTGCTGGATCCCTGCTGGCATCTTCCAGGCAGGGCTAGCGCTGGCTTTGAGACTCTTGAGGAAGATTGCACTGGCAGATGGCATTTTTTGGAGGATGGGCAGTGCCTCGGGTGGAGGCTTTTGGGGGCAGCCTGGGGCTGAGCTGGGTGTGAGGCTGCTGACGAGGCTCTCCCAGGCTTTGGTCCTGGGAAGCAGCCGGGGTCAGGCAGGCTCTGGATGCTGATGAGTCACCGTCATCTCCGGTGGGGCCCTGCCTGTGGCATCTCGTCCCCGCTGTCCTCGCGGTCACCCAGCCCTGGGGCATCCTCTGTTGCAGGACAGGGACATCGGGAGCTCCTGGGTCCCCTCCGTGCCTGGCTGGGAGGGGACGCTGCCACCCTGCCCTGGGGGATGGGTTGGGTGACACAGGAGCCGGGCTGGTGCCGGCGAGCCTGCGCGTCCTCCTCCTGCTGCGCTAACGGGATTTTTTCTGGGGTTGTAGCTCCATTGTGAACCTCTTAATCTCCCGTGTCCCAGCGCCGCTGCCTGGGGGCAGGCAGCTGGGAGAGCCCCGGGAGAGGTTTGGGGTGGGATGGTGCCGGTGTGGAGCTCAGGGAGCTGGCGTGGTGACGATGAAGGGGTGCCCCGGTGTCCTGGGGGGCTTTTCCCCGTGTCCCGGGAGCTCTTGTGGTCACTGGTTTCCCTTAGTCATTTTCTGGATTGCTCCCTGTTGAGTGTTTCCCCGTGGAGTGTTTCCCTCGTTGTTTCCCTTCTTCCTGGGGCTGAGCTCAGTCCCCCCATCTTTACGCCCTCTGCTCCCCAGATTTTGTCTCACCCCTGCTTTTGGTGCATGTCACCCCCAGAGGGACCACTCTGAGCTGGCAGGCAGGGTTGGGATGCTCCACGCTCCTCAAACCTCTGGCCTGGGCGGCATTTGGGGCAGGAGCCACAGGAGAGAGGCAGGACTGGGATGGGGTGGGATGGGCAGCATCACGCTCCCGTTCCTATTGGGACCCTCTGACTGCGGCTCCCTGAAGCGATGCCGGCTCCCCTCCAGGGCACCTTGAGCTTGCCCCTCTGTGCCCCAAACTGGGTGAGCCTGGCAGCAGTGTGGGCACGTGAGCTGGGCTTTTGGGGCTCCCGGAATTAAGAATTAAGGAGCAAACCTCCCGAACCGGAGAGCAGCAGCCCTGCAGAGCCGGCTGCCGTGCGTGCAGAGTCACTCTGACTCCTCCCTGCTTTTTTTTTTCCCCCCCATTTCTCTCCCACCCCTTCCTTTATTCTACCTTTACCAACCTTCCTTAGGTTTCGTGTTTTCTCCCCCTCTTCCCCACCCTCTCCCACTCCCCTCCTCGCTCCGCTGCCTGATTCCTGCTCCCTGTTTGTGTTGGCAAGGGCCGTGCTCCAATTACCTCATATTTGGAGAGAAGGACGCCGCAGCCAATCCCCGCTCCCTCTGCTTTTAGGTCAAGTGATTTCTGAACTGCAGTGAGATGCTTTGAATTTGTCTTCTCGCAGCGCCCAGGCTGTAAGATGGCTGTCTGGAGCGGCGGCGGTGGCGGCAGGGCTGGCGGGAGGGGACGGCGACAAGGGGCAGTCCGCGGAGCGCTGCGCGCCGGGCGTTTGATCCGATGAAGCCCGGGTTGGGATTTATTCGGGAGCCGGCGACTCGCTCAGCTGCGTTCCTGCCGGCGCCGAGCGGGAGGAGATGGGGAATTCGCTGGGCTGCGTTAAAGAGCAGAAGGAAAAAGCCGTGGGGAAGGCACCGCTGTCTCCCAAAAAAAGGGTCCGCTTCAAACGGAGGCGGAGAGGGAAGAGGAGAGCGATGCCGGAGGCAGCCCCGCAGGAGGAGCCGCGGGCGCTGGAGGTGGCCGAGGATGAGGAGGCGCCGAAGGCAGCCCCCGGGCAGGAGGGAGGAGAGGAGCCCTCCGGCAGCCGGCCCCGCGGCGGGGACCCCGAGCCCGCGGCGCTGCACCCCGGGATCATCGTGCAGGTGAAGGAGCGCTTCCAGGGGGAGGTGCAGAAAGCTCGCCTGGTGCTGGAGCCGCAGCGGCCGGGTGTGGCGGGAGCTGCCCGGGAGGAAGGCACCACCGTCATCGCCCGCCTGCTGGAGAACCCGGCCGAGAAGGACTGCGAGAAGGCGGTCAGCCGGCTGGTCGAGCTGCAGAGGAGCGGCAGCTGCCGGGCCGTGCTGCTGCCCCTGCGTGCGGGGACCGATGGCCCTGCGGGGGGACTCCTGTCCCCGGCCGGCGCCGTGTCCGGCGAGGAGGCAGCGCCGAGCCGGGAGCCGGAGGCCGGCAGCGCCCTGGATGCCTGGGGGAAAGGAGGCAGCGATGATCCCAGCTCCAGCGCCGCATGGACCTGCTCGTCAGCAGCAGAGCCGGGCACCGTGTCCGAGCTGTCTACGCCGTCCCCCATGGTGGATCAGCTGGAAAACCCCAGCGTGGGGAGAAGCTCAGGGTTGCCGTCGTCTCGGGCCGGGGAGGGAGATGGTCACGGACTGCCGGCTTCCCGCAGCCCGTCCTCCTTCAGCGGGCGCAGCGGCAGCGCGGCCCGGAGCTCCTCGGGGTACGGCAGCGACCGGCCGGCCAAGGGCACAGGAGCTGGTGGGACCACGGTGTCACCCTCTGATGGTGGCCTCAGGCTCGCTGTGGAGGGCCGGGCTTGGAGGGGGAGCTCGGGGACAGCCGGAGCAATGGTCAGTGTGTGCGTGTGCCCTCGCCCCCTTTCCGGAGCGGGGTGGGGGGACATGGCTCAGTGGACACCAGACCCTGGTGGCCCCTGGGCACGGTCATTTTGGCGAGGGGTGACCTCGTGCTGGGTGGCAGGAGCTCCTGAAGTCTTTTCCTCTCCAGCATCTCCAGTGGGAAAGTATCCCTTGGGGTCTGACCCGTCCTGTCCTCTGCTCCTGGCACGGGCAGGCTGAGAGTGACAGTCGCTGGATGCAGTGGGTGCGGCTGGCGGCTGCTGTCACCAGTGGCACACGTGCCCTCAGGGCTGCTGGCTCGGGTGTGAGTTTGGGGTGTCCCTTTCCCGCTGCCCACGCAGGATGAACATGGAGACATCCGAGGGGTCTCCAAGAGGAACAGGAGGGGATGATTCTGTGTTTTGGAGCCTGTTGCTGCTTGGTGGTCACTCTTTTGGGGGTGACAGCGTGGGCGAAGGTGCCCTTGGGTCTGGCCAGGCTCTGAGTGCCCCAGGACAAGTGCGTGGTTCGAGGGGCTGTGGCCTCCGATACCTTTGCCAGGTTGGGACCAGTGTCACAGCCACCATGTGGCCTTCAGCATCCTGCCACCAGTTGCTTGATGCGTGAAGCTGGTGCTGGAAGGGTTTGGCCCCAGGTCCTGTGAGCTTCCTCTTTCTTTTCTTCTCGAGGGTGCCTCCCTAAATCTTTGTCCTGTCACAGACACGTGAAGAAAGGAGGGTGGAGCTGGTGCCGCACCCTGCACCTCTGTAAGCGCATCTCCAGGAGAGTTTCCTTCAAGGATGCTCTCAGGGAAGAGGCCCAGTGGTTGGAGAACCCCAGTGCTGTGTCAGTGATTGAAAATAAAGGATTTATCAGAGCTGGGCGCTGTGAGGTGCTCCCAGATGGGCAGCAGTTCTGGAGAGCCCGGGTGGGGCACAGCCGGGTGGGTGGGTTCACAGGAGGGTTCATTCTGCTCTTCGTTAAGAGCCATCAGGTAATTAATAAAGGGGTGCTGAGCAGAGGGAGCTTTGTGGGTCCCTCCCAGCTCCCTGCAGGCGTGGAGGGTCCCATCCTGCCGCTCAGCCCACTCATCATCCCATCCATCCCGGCTCTGCCGCCAGGTGCCGGCTCCCGACATCCCTGGGGAAAGGCAGCCCCGGGGCTGGAGGAGTTAAAGGCAGCTCCGGCAGTGTGGCAGCAGCTGACAAAGAGCAGTTTCGTGTGTGCTGAGCGTATCAGGCTGGAGAGGGAGGTGAGCTGCAGCATACCAATGACACCGGCAGCATCCGCCCCGCCGGCGGGAGACACGGATAATCCCGCAGGTCCCTGTCTCCTGCCTGCGAAGGGATGTCTGACAGCTGGGACCTGTGCGATGCCAGCACCCAGCTGGGTGTGTTTTTGGGGAGGGATAAAGCAGCTGGGTGTTTTCAGGGCTGGGTCCTGGCACATCTTCTCCCTGCAGTGCCGGGAGGAGGAATCCGGGGAGCCTGCGTTGCTTTTCCGTGGGCACCCCGGAAAATCCGAGCGGTTCCCATCCTCCCCCTTTGTCCACCCCTTAATTAAGGGGAGGTAATTGTACTAATTGGGGAGCTGGAGAGGGGAGGGCGAGGAGGGAAGCCGTGCCAATCAGGAATATGCTGGCATGCGGGGACACGTGCGTGGTGTCACGTGCCAGTCTGGGATTCGCAGCCAGCCCCGTCTGAGGGGTCCGTGACTGTCGCTGTCTTTTGTTGGGAATTGGGTCATGGCACCCCTGCCACCAGCACCCCCTGGCACCAGCGAGGCAGAAGGGGGGGGAATGTCACATCCTTGTCCCCATCCTTCCCTTTTCCATCTCTCCCCGACATGGAGCTGCTCCATGGCTGGAGGTCAGGGAGAGATCTCCTCTCCGAGCGCTGTTTCCTGCTTCTCAAGTTGGCATTTTTTACACCAGCGTGCTCCAGGTGGAGCTCCCCTGCCACAGCTGCAGCCCCAGCAAGGGAAACTGGTGGTGGTCCCTTCTCACTGCCCACCCTGGGTGCTGCTGGGTGGGAGTGACCGTTCCCGGGTGTCCGAGCGTGCTGGGGCTCCTCGTGGTGGGCGCTGGGCAGGGGGAGTGAGGGTACAGGAGGTGCACAGCGTGTTTGGAGCGGGGAGAGGCAGGAAGGGACCTGCCTGGAGCCTCCTCTCTCCAGGACATTGCGTTCCCAGTGTGTCCCTGTCTGGCAGGGACAGGGATGGTGCGGAGGGAGCGGCTCCGGTGGTTGTTGGAAGCTGGGGTTTGGTGGTGTCACCTCGTGTCCCAGCTGGGCTGGGCCGTGTGGCCAAGCAGCACCTGGTGCCCCTGTGAAATGGGGTTGGCAAATCTGGCTCTGCCTGCTTGGATCTCCAGCCTGCCCAAACCACATCACCCCGGTGTTCTCCTGCAGCTCCGCTGACCCCGTTCCCAAATTTCTCAGCTCCCCTCTCCCCCATGGTGACCAGGACTTTCCTCCTGCCCTTTCTGGTAGCCAGATGTGGGGCAAGCTCGTAGAAACTGGATGTGCCTGGTGGAGCTTTCCCTGCTGCTGCATCCTCCCATGGCTGTGCTGCTTCCTTGCAGATCTCCGACATCTACATCAGCGGGGAGCTGGGGGATATGTCAGCCAAGGAGAAGCTGCTGCTGTGGACGCAGAAGGTGACAGCAGGTTACATCGGGGTGAAGTGCACCAACTTCTCCTCGTGCTGGAGCGATGGCAAGATGTTCAACGCCCTCATCCACAGATACAGGTAGGCAGGAAGGAGCAGTGGGGAGGGATGAGGGTCTCCCAGGGGTCCCTGCCCACCACTGCGGTCAGTGGTGGGCTGGAGTGCTTGGAGATGTGGGTGAGGCTGGCATGGAGCAATGTCTTTTTTGCCCGGAATTATCTCTTCTGCCAGGTGGCTGTGGCACGGGGGGATGCTCGGAATGAGCAAAAAATACATCAGGTTGCAGGAAAAGAGTCTTAATGAGGTTGGGGAGAGAGGCAGGAAATAAAAGCTTTTAAACTCTTGAGTGCTGCGGTGGCTCTGTGTCAGTGCTGCCCTTTCGCTCTCCATGAGCAGCAGCGCTTCCACCCTTTTATCCAGGGATCTCAGAGGTCTCCCGAGCAGTAGTTAAACCTCTCATGGCTCCTTCTTCCCCAGCTGGGACCAAGAGGTTTTCCTTTGCAGCCTGAATCCCGTTCCCAAACGGGATGAGCCAGGGAGGTCCTGCAGGTCCCCTTGGAGACCTGAGGGGCTCAGACCAACCCTCAGAGCCACCCACGGCAGCGATGCCCGTCCAGGATGCTCTGCCCTGGGCACCTGGTACTGGTTGTGACTCTGGGATGTGTCTTGCAGGCCGGATCTGGTGGACATGGAGAGGGTGCAGATCCAGAGTAACCGGGAGAACCTGGAGCAGGCCTTCGAGATCGCTGAGCGCCTGGGGGTCACACGGCTGCTGGACGCTGAAGGTGGGTGGCCAGGGCATGTGACCAGTGCAGGGAGATGCCAGCCTCTCTTCCCACTCCCTTTCCTCACTGCCTTTCTGCTTCCCTCTTGCCAGACGTGGACGTCCCCTCTCCGGACGAGAAATCCGTGATAACTTACGTGTCTTCAATCTATGATGCCTTTCCCAAAGTCCCCGAGGGAGGAGAGGGGATCAGCGCCATTGTAAGCACTGCTGTGGGCTGGGAGGCTGGGACAGCCCTTTGGGAGGCAGCTGGGGGGTCGTGGGAAGGGTTTGGGAAAGGGTCTGTTCCCTGTGGAAGAGGGCTGAGGAGGGGGAAGAGGCTGAGGGGGAGGAAGGAGCTGCATGTCTGCCCTGTGACCTGCTGGGTGTCCGTAAGGCCACGGCGCTGTCGGGGCTCTGCAGGAAAAAAAGCTGAGCTTCCAGAGAGCTTCCAGGAGGATCCTCCTTCTTTCCTCCTTCCTGTTCCTGGGATGGCAGCACAGCAGGGAGGCCCTGGCACATGATCCACCCCATAGCTTCAGTTCCCTCTGGGCTCTCCCTTATCTCCACGGGGATTTGCTCACCACCAAAGACACTCTCGCCCCGCAGGAGGTGGATTCGAGGTGGCTGGAATACCAGACCCGTGTGGAGTCCCTCATCTCGTGGATCAAGCAGCACACGATACTCATGTCAGACAAATCCTTCCCCCAGAACCCCGTAGAGCTAAAGGTAGGTCCTGGGCAGGGTCCACCCGCAGTGTCCCAGCGCCGAGGGACGGGTGGTGGCATTGCCCAGGGTGGTTCCTGACCAGCCTTTCTCATGGCAGGCACTTTATAACCAGTACATACACTTCAAAGAAACCGAAATCCCAGCGAAGGAGCAGGAAAAAGGACAGATAGAGGAGCTCTACAAGCTGCTAGAGGTGAGGATTGCCGATGTTGTGCTTTTTCAGCGAGACTAAACTGTGCTCGGTTCAGGTTTATTTTGGAATGGGAAAGTGGGAATAACCCTCGGGATTGTGAGGCAGCGAGCAGCACGCTGCTGGAGAGGAGGCAGAGCCCCTCTTCCCTCGCTGTAATCCCCAGCCAGCTCGAGGGAGAGGTGGGAAATGCCAACCTGCTGATGTTTCCCCCCCAGGTATGGATTGAATTTGGACGAATCAAGTTGCCCCAGGGCTACCACCCCAACGATGTGGAGGAGGAGTGGGGCAAGCTCATCATCGAGATGCTGGAGCGCGAGAAGCTCCTGCGGCCGGCGGTGGAGAGGTCGGTGCTGTGCCCGTGGCAGAGACATCCCCTGTTCTCCCTCTGGCCACAGGGACATCCAAACCCCCTCTCTCATCTCCCTCTGTCATTGCAGGCTGGAATTGCTGCTACAAATCGCTAACAAAATCCAGAATGGTGCTCTGAGCTGTGAAGAAAAGCTCACCCTGGCGAAGAACACGCTGCAGGCTGTGAGTGCGGGCTGGTGTTTCCCCCTCTTGATTTCGTTGATTTATTTGTTTTGCTGCTCTTCTTTTGTACCCATCTCCTCCCCTCTCTTCTGCCTGGGCTGGTGGGTTCCCCCAGGCAGTTTTCCTTTCTCTTCTGCCCTTCAGCCTATCCCAGGGGTGCTGGAGGGGAGCTGGTGGGTACTTGGTGATCCACAGATCACCTTGGGGACAGGGGGATGGGGAATGGTCTTGTTCTCTGGGAATACAGCAAGTGGGGCTGGACATGAGCAGAGGTGCTGGCATGGAGGAGAACAGCACATCTGGGAAAGTTTGTTGAATAATTTTTGTTGTATAGTGAGGCTTAAAAACCCCCAAATCTATTTTAATTGCCTGGTAGAAAGGACTCAGTGGTGGAGCCTGGGTAGGGAGCAGGTTTCTAAAGAGGTTTTCTTTGTTATGGGAGAAAGAGATGGTGGTTGAAAGGGCTGAGAGCTAAAAACGGTGATCCCATCCATCCCTGAAAGCTTTCAGTTCACCTCCAGAAGTTTTCCTAAAAGGGACTGTCCTGGGTGTGGCGTGGCGGGACAGATTCATGTTCTGCCCCAGTTAAGCTCATGGATCAAAAGGTGTTCCCAGTCTCCAAGCTGGGCTGCTGTGGTGTTCTCCCTGCCCCTCCTGGGCTGAGGGGACCCGGCCCTGAGTGTCCCTTGTGTCCTCAGGACGCCGCTCACCTGGAGTCGGGCCAGCCGGTGCAGTACGAGTCCGACGTGGTCGTGTACCTGCAGGAGTGCGAGGGGCTCCTCCGCCAGCTGCAGGTGGACGTGCAGATCCTCCGGGACGAGAACTACTACCAGCTGGAGGAGCTGGTGTTCAGGTGACCACGGAGGAGCTTCCTCAGGGGCTGCACGTCTGCTCTGCTTGGGGGGAAGGAGGGAGCGTCCGTCTCCTTACCCGCTCCTTGCTGGCTTCCCCAGGATCATGAGGCTGCAGGACGAGCTGGTGACGCTGAGGTTGGAGTGCACCAACCTGTACAGGAAAGGTCACTTCTCCACCCTGGAGCTGGCGCCCACGTCCATGCTGAGCACGACGCACTTGAAGGGCGAGTCCCTGACCAAGGGGCTCCACACCTCCTCGGCCTCCTGGTTCCGGAAGCCGATGACCAGGACGGAGCTGGTGGCCATCTCCTCCTCCGAGGATGAAGGCAGCCTCCGCTTCGTCTACGAGCTGCTGGCCTGGGTGGAGGAGATGCAGGTGAGTGCTGAGCCAGACCCCTTCCTCTGCTCTGACTGATGGGGGAAGCTGCCCTGGGCCTTTTCCTGCCTTTATCTGTGAGCAGCTGCTCTGATGGTTTGTAGTTTTTGGAGATCTGAGAGATCTGATCTCTCTCTGGAGCTCTCTTGTGGTCCTGCTGGGGGTCAGGGGAGCCTTTCAAAGCTGGAAGCAGATCTGTGCAGTCACTTGGTCTTACGTGGGTGGGAAGCTTGCGGAGGCTGTCCCAGAAATATTCCGTGTCGGAGCCCTGGCTTAGGATCTTCTCCCAGGACTGGGAGGTGTTTGTTCCCTCTGGGGTGACCCGGGGGGATTCCTGGTGATCCTTTGAGAGCAGAACGAGCAGTGCTGACCTGAGCTTCTTGGTTCCAGATGAGGCTGGAGCGGGCAGAGTGGGGCACGGACCTGCCGAGCGTGGAATCCCAGCTGGAGACCCAGAGGCACATCCACGCCAGCGTGGAGGACCTGGGCTCCAGCGTGAAGGAGGCCAGGATGTACGAGGTACAATGGGGGACAGCGGGCATGGCCCCAGAGAGGGGGCTGAGGGCATTGGGATCAGCTCTTGTGGGTCACATTCCTGGGACAGAGGTGATTTTTAAGGATGGAGCTTCTGAGTTGATGCAGCGCCGCCCTGAGCCATCCTCTCCACCTCCTCTTCCTCATGCGGAGCTGTGGAGAAGGATTTTGGGTTGGGGTTCTGAGTGCTGCTGTCCCGTGGGGGGTAACGGGAGCGTTCCTCATCCCTCAGGGTAAGATGTCTCCGAATTTCCGCGCGAGCTACACGGAGACGCTGGGCAAGCTGGAGACGCAGTACTGCAAACTGATGGTGAGTGGGCTCCAGGGAGGAAGCCTGGGCTCCATCCCTGCTCCAGGGCTGCGGAGAGGGGAAGGAACCCGTCAGCTGCAGGGCAGGGAGGAGGAATAAGAAATAATTCCTCGTGTCCAGGAAACCTCGAGCTTCCGGCTGAGGCACCTGCAGAGCTTGCACGGATTCGTGTCCCGCGCCACTGCCGAGCTGATCTGGCTGAATGAGAAGGAGGAGGAGGAGCTGGCCTACGACTGGAGTGACAACAACCCCAACATTGCAGCCAAGAAGAATTACTTCTCGGTGAGTGCTGGGAGGGCAGGCGCTGCCTTTGATCCGCTGCGGAACCCTCAGCTCCCAGCAATCCCGAATTCCCGAGGCCGGGTGCTCCCTCCCAGCTCGCTGAGCTTGTTGCTCCCGAACGGAGCTGAGGGAAGCTCTCCCCAGAGCAGAACGTGGAATGAAAGTGTGGGTTCAATTGAATTGCAATCAAAAAGGCATCAAAAGATGTATTTTTAGTGTTATTTTGGAGCTCAAGGCGTCTTGAGCTAGTGGGGGTGAGGGGGGTGAGTCTGAGCCAGGGAGGAAGATGAATTCCTCTTTAAAGCAGTATAAATAAATTCCCATCTTTCCACAATCACACTGTCTGGAGCTGAAGAGGTCCCTGGGCAGGTTTCCAGTGCCTGTTTGGCACACAGGAGGCAGATTCCCGTCGGGAATGGGTCTGTGGTGCCGTGCTGGATTCCCTGGGATCCACTGGCACTTCCTGTAGAACTTCCACACTGCGTTAGTTGGACACATGGTGTGAGCCAGGTCCCAGGGCTGAGGTTTGGACTTTTCCCGTGTCCCTCCTGCAGGAGCTGACAGCAGAGCTGGAAGAGAAGCAGGACATCTTCCGCTCCCTCCAGGACACGGCTGAGCTGCTCTCCCTGGAGAACCACCCGGCCAAGCAAACCGTGGAGGTGAGGGGAAACCTGGGACAGCCGTGGGGTTCCCAAGGATCACATCCCCTCACCTGGAGCTGGGAGACTTCCTGCCCCACACCTCAGTGCCCGAGGAGGTGTTTTGTGGTGGCAGGACACCAGTGCAGCGGTGGAGCTGCTTTATTTTGGGAAGTGGCCATCCCCAAATAATCCCCACCTCAAATTAAGACACGAGCACACAGAGCACGAGCCTTGCCCGCAGCGAGGTGATGCAGGGAATGGCCTTGGCTGCCCTGGAGCCATCCAGGCTTCCAGGGACACTGTGGTGGTGAAGCAAAGGGCTGTGGGAACCTTTTCCATGGGGTAAAAGCTGACCTGTTCCTGCCTCTGGCATCGTGGCTGTGTGGGATGCTGACACAGGGTCTGCCATCTCCTGTGTCCAAACCCTCCTGGTTGCAGCCAGATTTTGGTCATTTCTGTCCCTCCCTCTGGCTCCTGTGTCCTTCCCGTGCCCCTGCTGGCTGTGAATGCCCCTTTTCCAGTGCCCTTTTCTGTGTTTTCTGCAGGCCTACAGCGCTGCCGTGCACACCCAGTGGCAGTGGATCAAGCAGCTCTGCCTGTGCGTGGAGCAGCACGTCAAGGAGAACGCTGCCTATTTCCAGGTATTTGGGACCAAATCCCCTCCATCCCACCCGCTGAATCCCGCTCCATGAGCCCCCTACACTGCTGCTCTCCTTGAGGGGAGAAGGAAGGAGGGATTTGGGCTTTCTCTGGAATATCTGTTAGCTGCTCCCTGGGCATTGCTAGGGGGAAAAAGGGATCAACTTCCATGGGATGATCCTGCTCTTGCAGCCCTGAAGCCAGAGCAACATCAGGAGCTGCTGGCTGAGGATTTGGGGTGCTCCTTGCCTGCCCTCAGGCTGCTCAGGGGCTCTCTCCCGGCTCCCCGTGACCCTTTTTGCCTCCGCAGTTCTTCAGCGACGCCCGGGAGTCGGAGACGTACCTGCGGAACCTGCAGGACTCCATCAAAAGGAAATATTCCTGCGACCACAACACGAGCCTGACGCGGCTGGAGGACCTGCTGCAGGACTCCATGGTGGGTTCTCCCACAGCCCACCACCCTGCTTCGCTCCAGCAGCGTCACCTCTTGCTTCCCCAGGGGGAACTGGGCTCTTTATCCCCACAGTTTTGGTGGGGTGTGGTTTGTTTTCCGCCTCGGGCAGTGATTTGCTTTCCCTCGGAGCTGCTGAGTGGCTGTGGGGTGCAGGCTGTGCTGGCCCCAGCTGTGTGGTGTGGCTGGAGTTGGTCACTTGGTCATTTAAAGGCCTCTCTGTGTCCTTAGGGTGAGGAGCAGGCAGCCTGGTGCTGTCTGTGCCAGGTCACAGCCTGACGTGTGAGCTGCTTCTGCCCCGGCCATGCCCGTCCTGCCATCCTGCTCGAGCCCTGCTGACAAAAACAGGCCCTGTCGGGTGCTCCTGGTTCTGCTTTGGAGCTGGTGAAGAAATGCCTGCTCTTTATCCAGCCCAAATCCCGTGTTAATCCATCCTGCTGGGCGGGGGAGAGCCGGGGCAGCCTGGCTGTGCCAGGGGCTGATCTCTGAACACGTGGCCTGGCTTAGCTGTGGCAGAGCAAAGCCCTGGCCGTGGCACTGTCACCTTCTTGCCTGATTCAGCCTGAAAAAAACCAACCTAAAAACAACCCCCAGGGAGCAAAGCATCAGCTGGTGTTTGACACCGGGGTCAGGGGAGGATTTGGGCTGGGGGCGAGGCGCTGAGCCGCGGTGGCAGGGTCAGGAGGTGACAGCGAGTGTGCGGAGGCAGGCGGGCACTGTGCTCTCAGACACTCCCCAGGGTGTCCCCAGTGGCACTGGAGTGCCCTTACTGGGGCTGAGGGGTGCATCAGCGCTCTCTTCTCTGCTGGAGGCCTGGGGGCTCCCCTGTCCTCTCTGTCACGGGGTTGTCCTGGCCCGTCTCCGGCGCTGCCAGGGCTGGGAGCAGCCAGCCTGGCTGCTGGGGTCTGTGTTTGGGAGCCCTGGAACAGCAGGAGTCTGGCAGGTGCCATCTGGGGTGGGAGAGGCTGTTGTGGGCAGCCAGAGAGTGGCCACAAACCCAGGACTGGGGCAGCTGCCCTGAGCTCAGCTATATTACTCTTTCTTACCTGATAAGTTAAAGTTGTATTTCTTCCAATCATGCTCCCCGGGGACAGGCACAGGTAGTTTATTTAATCATTTATTCTTTTCTTTTCCTTTTCCTTTTTTTAAAAATTATTATTATTATTTTTTTGGTTTTAACCATTAAATTCTCCTCCATTGTCGTAGCACACTAACCAACCCCGGAGTACCGAGCATGAGGGAGAACCTTTTCTGGGATCCATTTTTTTTTTTATTATTTTGAAACCTTGGCCACAGCCAGCAACGGGCTGAGCTGTCACTGACCACACGAGCTGCCAGCGTGGTGATCCGCACACGTCTCCACCGCTGCCGGAGGCTGTTCCAGGGGAGCTTTGCCACCAGTCCCCCCATGGGTTGGTCCCATCACCAAACCCAGCAGGGATTTGTAGGATTTGGCAGATTTCTCCCCAAAGCCAGAGGCCTGTGCGATCACTCCCCCACGAGCCCCTTCTCCTGAGATGTTTTATCCGCGTAATTCATCGTCTCCCATCCCAGCCTTCATCCTTTGCTTTAGAGAAGGGAGCATGCTGCCCTGGGCTCTCCTCCAGGCAACTGAACATCCCCAGCTTTGGGCTGGAGATTGTCCTGCTCTCGGCCCCTCACAGCTCCTGGGACTTCGTTTTGGTGGATGTTGTGTTCCCTTGTAAAAGAAAACATTTTCTTGTCCTGCCAACCAGAGAGCCAGAGGTGTGCATGTGGCTTTGCAGGGCAGCGGGAGCAGCGGCGACGTCCGTCCTCCCTCCCATCCCATCTCCTGAGCCCTCTTCCCATCCTGCCAGGGCAGCAGGACCCTCCTGACGTGTTTGCTCAGCCCTTGCAGGCCAGCACTGGGGTGGGGGGAGAGCCGAGATGCCCGGGGGGAGAGACCTCCCCTCCCCACCCTGGAGCACCCTGCCCATCCTCCTTCTCCCTGCCAGGATGAGAAGGAGCAGCTCATCCAGTCCAAGAGCTCCGTGGCCAGCCTGGTGGGACGGTCCAAAACCATCGTCCAGCTGCGGCCCAGGAACCCGGAGCACGCCGTGAAGAGCACGATCCCCATCAAGGCCGTCTGTGACTACCGGCAGATCGAGGTGAGGGCCGGGAGGGGGTTTGTTGGCGGGGACGAGGCACGGGGAGCTACACCCGTGGTGGTTTGGGATGAGCTCCGTAGAATCTGTCAATGGAAAGCAGGAGTGGGAAGGCAGAGGGAGGGGAAGCAGCAGGGCTGTTTTTCCTGGAGCAGATTCCCACGTGTCGGATTTATTCTGGGCGGGAGCTGGAGTCCTTTCCCCTTCCAGGGAGGACGGGCTCCATCAGCCTCAGCCAAACGAGCGCGTGGGTGGCAGGCAGCTCCCTTGCGCTTCCCCGTCCCTTCCTCTCCCGGCACGAGCTGCTTGGCACCATTCCAGGCTGCTGCTTGATTGAACCAAATCCATCTGGGTATTTTTGGGAGCTGCCTCACCCCCAGGAGAGGGGCTGGCAGCGTGGACGGGCGTGCACGGCCCTGCTGCTGGTCTCTGACGGGCTGGGGGGTGTCGGTGCTGTCGCAGATCACCATCTGCAGGAACGACGAGTGCGTCCTGGAGGACAATTCCCAGAGGACCAAGTGGAAGGTGATCAGCCCCACGGGGAACGAGGCCATGGTGCCTTCTGTCTGCTTCCTGATCCCCCCGCCCAACAAAGAGGCCATCGAGATGGCCAACAGGTGACTTTGGTGGCAGTCACAGAGAGGTGGGGTGGGAAGGGGACAGATTTGGGGTGGGAATGGGAAAAAGAGTGGGGATGGAGGAACGAAAGTGGTTTGTGGTGAGGAAAGGAATCCCTCGTGGCTCCACGGCTGCAAACTCCATTGCAGCGAGTGCTGCGGTAGCTTGCAAGCCAAAAAAATGACAATTTGGGAGGAGGGATCCCCCCAGGGATCTCTGGCAGTGAGCAGCAGGAGCAGCACTCCCTGCCTGCTGCCAGACTGGGATCACTGGGATTGATGGGCTGCTGTCTGGCTGTGATGGCTGGAGGATTAACGGGGTCAGGGCTGGGTTTACTGGGAAGATGCAGGGCCGATGGATCCACTCCTTCCCCTTGCAGGGTGGAACAGCTGTACCAGAAGGTGATGGCCCTCTGGCACCAGCTCCACATGAACACAAAGAGCCTCATCTCCTGGAACTACCTGCGGAAGGACATTGCCCTGGTGCAGAGCTTCAGCATGGAAAAGGTGTGTGGAGGAGCTTCCCTGCCTGGTTCCGGGCTTGTGCTGCCCTCCAGGCTTCTCTATGTGGCAGAGGAGAGGGGGAAGATCAGGGAGTTCAGGATTGGGGAAGTCAAGGACCTTTACACCTGGAACCTTGAAAAGGGTCACAGGTTACAGCTGTGGGGAACAGCGGGGGAAAAGGGGAACAATTTACACCTTGAAAACCTGAGTTTGGGGGTGCTGTGCAAAGGGATTGCAGCTTTTCCCAATAAAAAGAGCACCAGGAGTTTGCTGCTGATGGGAGATTGTGGATTGAGCGTTTCATTAGGGGGTGAGCACAGCTGGAGGGAGGCAGGAGGCTGAGACAGAGGATTTACCTTTCCTCCTCTGAGAACCCTCCCCTGGCGAACGAAGGCGGCTCGCTTGGTGTGCAGGAAGTTGTTCCTGATGTTTGGATGTGCCCTTTTCCCACCTGCAGCTCAGATCCCTGGCTCAAGGGGAGTGCCAGCAAGCCCTGAAGAGCCTCCAGGCCCACTATGAGGATTTCCTGCAGGACAGCCGGGACTCGGAGCTCTTCTCCGTGTCGGACCGGCTGCGCCTGGAGGAGGAAGTGGAGTCTTCCAAGGAACACATCCGGCAGCTGCTGGAGTCCATGGAGAACGGTGAGCTTCAAAGGGCCTGATGGTTTAACCAGGAGCTGTGGGAACTCATAAACGAAGGATTTGTGGGGCGGCTTCATGTTCTTCTTTTCCTGAGCTGGCTGGTGGATGGCGTGAGCAACTGCTCTCCTTATTTCTCCATCCATCCATCCATCTATCCATCCATCCGTCTATCCCAGTGTTTGGCCTTTGTCCAGCAGCATTCCTGTAGGGAGGCCTTGGCTTTGCAGCTTCAGCTGAGCTGCTGAGTCTGTATAACGTTGGCTGGGTTTAGTCATCGGGATGCATTCCAAGCAAGGAGTCCTTCCTGCGTTTAGTCTTGGGGAAAACACACGTGGTGGTGGCACTTGTGACACCGTGAGTCCCACTAGGACTGAGGACCCCGGTTCCCTGTGGCTGGGCTCATTTCTGGAACGAGATGATTTAATTAACGCGTTTTCCATCTGAGCAGAGATCCCGGCGCCAGCGCGATGCCGCGCTCGGCTCCGGGAATTCCAGCGGGTCCCGCGTGGGACAGACATTGCCCTGTGGTGCTTGAGCTGCTGTTCTGTGCATCTCTGACTTGCAGAGGACAAGGACGAGACCGTGGCCAGGACGTACCTGTCCGAGCTGAAGAACATCCGCCTGCGCCTGGAGGAGTGCGAGCACCGGCTCGTGAGCCGCATCCAGTCGCCGAGCAGCGCCCGGGCAGACGGTGACACCATCCAGGAGAACGCCATCCGCATTGCAGAGCAGGAGGTCAGGCCTGCTGCTGGGAGCTGGGCAGGGGAGGGCCGAGGTGTAGCCAAAAATCGCTGTGGCTCCTCTGGAGCGAGTGTGAGGGCGAGGGGGGGTGTGGGGTTTGAGGGAATCTCGCTGCGCAGAAGGCAGCAGGCAAACCTCAGCAGGTGGGCTCCCTGCTTCATTTCCTAGCAGCTCCTTTGCCAGGGGCAATCCTGCTTTTTTTCCCTGCCTGCTCGGGCTCTCCCTTCACGTTCTCTCCCTACCTCCGCAGCACACGCAGGAGGATCTGCGGCAGCTGCAGTCGGAGCTCCGGGTGGTGTCCGAGAGGTGCCGCAGCTTCCTGGACAAGGCTCCTGCGGGGCCCAGCACGCCCCAGCTGCGCTCAGAGCTGGACTTGGTGGTGAACAAGATGGAGCAGACGCATGGGCTGTCTTCTATCTACCTGGAGAAGTGAGTTGGGATGTGCCTCTGTTCCCAGATAACCTTTTGAGTATTCCCAGTTCACCAAAGGCCTTATTCTGTGCCTCCTGCACACCTCGTGCTGGGCGTAACCGAGTCCATCCCCCTGCAGCACGTGGTGCAGCCTCCAGATCCCTGCCGCAGCTGGGATGTCACCGCGCTGCCTCTGTTTGATTTGCCAGGTTGAAGACTGTTGATATCATTATCCGCAACACCCAGGGAGCAGAATCCCTGGTCAAAGGCTTCGAGGTGAAGCTGAGCCAGGAGGAGGCCGTTCCCGCTGACCTGGCAGCCATTCAGACTCACAGGGCGGCGTTGCAGGTTGGTGCTGTGGGTTTGTCAAGCAGTCTCCTTCCCTTTTTCCAGCTGGATTTGGTCTGTGGGACGTTTTTCTTGCCTTGATACTTGCCTTGATGTTTGAGAGGATTTTGTGCTGCTGATGTGATGTCCCTGATTGCTTTGTAAGCATAGAGGAGGTGGCTTGTGCTCTGTCTGCTGCTGTAGGACAGGGCCTGAACCAACCTGACCTGGGAGCGTGGTCCCCTTCATTCCACACCTCCTACAACCCCCCAGTTCTTTGCAGGTTAAGGACAGCGGGGAAATAAACCCATTAACCCCTTCCCAGCTTTGTCAGCTCCGGGCAGGGGGACATCTCTGACTTTGATCCCTTCTGCTTTCGGTGCCACCGACCCGGTCCCGTCTCCTTTTGCAGCAATGGCTCGGGGAGGTGAAGGACAAGGGCTCCGTGTTCTCCACGCTGGACGAGGAGATGGCGAAGGCGAAGGAGGTGGGGGAGCAGCTGTTCCGGCTGAGGCAGGAGCGCAGCATCGACCTGGAGCGCTTCCAGGAGAAGGGGAGCCAGCTGTGGGATCGCTGGCAGCGAGTCTGCGCCCAGATCGAGACCCGGTGAGGCACCTCCTGCCTCCTCTCCTCAGCTTCAGCTGAGAGTTGGGGTCAGGCTTGTCGGTGGTGAAATTTTTTCCGGCCGGGATTCCCGCCGGTGGCGTCTCACCCCCTCCTCTTACCCGTGGTGGTTTTCTCTCAGCCACACGGAGCTGGAGAGCATCCAGGAGGTGCTGAGTGATTACCGGCAGTGCCACAGCGCCCTGATCCAGTGGATCGAGGAGATCACAGCCCAGCAGGAGCTGATGAAGCCCGGCCAGGCGGAGGACAGCCGCGTGCTGTCGGAGCAGCTCAGCCAGCAAACGGTGAGGCAGGACCTCGTGATGTCTCGTCGCTGCAGTGACCGTGTCACTTCTCTTCATCTCTGAGCTTGAAAATATGAAAAGCAGCAGGGAGGAGGCTGCAGGCCTGAGCTGGGTGTCTGGGAAGTGGAGGAACTCTGCTTGACTCGAGGTGCAGATGAGGTCTTGGGTGAAAAATTGGAGAGTGTAAAGATTTTACCCGAAAGCGCAGGGATGAGAACGAGAATTCTGCTCACCCCCCATGGCTGCTGTCATAGAATCCCAGAAAGGTTGGGTTGGAAGGGATCTTCAAGATCCTCTTGTTTCAACCCCCCTGCCACGGGCAGGGACACCTTCCACTGTCCCAGGGTGCTCCAAGCCCCGTCCAACCTGTCCTTGGACACTTCCAGGGTTGGGGCATCCACAGCTTCTCTGGGCAACAAGTCAGCCAACCTGTCCTGACAACAATTTCTGCTTTGAATTTCCTTGAAGGCTTTGGCTGCAGAAATTGAGAAAAACCAAGCCAAGCTGGACCAGTGTCAGAAATTCTCCCAGCAATACTCGGCCGCCGTCAAGGTACGGTTCCCCCCACTGCACCTGGGTGGGGTGGGCTGGGCAGGAGCAGCCCCAGGGGAGTTTGCAGGTCTCCACATCTCCCCACCTTTGCAGGACTACGAGCTGCAGCTGATGACCTACAGGGCCTTCGTGGAGTCGCAGCAGAAGTCCCCCATGAAGCGCCGGCGGATGCTCTCCTCCTCGGATGCCATCACCCAGGAGGTAGGAACCCACCTAAGCTCGGCAGGGGGAAATTTTGGGGTGGGGGAGGTCCTTCGACACGCCCAGCGAAACCGCCCAGCAGCCTCTGTGAAATGAGCTCCTTTCTGCTGAACTCTCTTGTATAAATAAAGTTTCCACCCTCGCTGTTTTTTCCAATAGCCAGAGAGGATGGCTTAGTGCCCTAAGCACCAGGTATGCCATACCTAGACTCCTGGGAACCCCTGGGAACCCCTGGGTCAAATCCAGCGGGGTCGGCTCAGCCCTTCAGCCTTGCGAGGTAAATAACCAGAGCACCATGCAGTGTTGCTGTGTGTGCATCTTTGGGATGAGAACCTTTTTTAGGGACACGAGGTCCTGTCTGCTCTGTGTGGATATTAAAGGTCCCGGTAGCCCTCTGTAAGAGTTGAGCATCCGCCCCAGTGTCCGTGGCCGGAGTGTCCCCTCGCTCCAGTGTCCATGTGCAGCATGCCTTGTGTGGCCACCACCACCCTCCCCAGCAGATTTGCTGCATCCCATTGGTGCCATCCGGGCTTCCCCAGGTGCCCTGGGGGGTTCCCAAGTGAGAGGTGCTGCGTCCGTGTCGTGTTCTGTGCAGGACGGCGCTGCGGATCCGCCAGCAGGACTGATGGCACCCCCCTTTCCCCCTCTGTCTTCCCCTCTGTTTTCCCTTCTCTCCCTTGGCAGTTCATGGATTTGAGGACTCGTTACACAGCCCTGGTGACGCTGACCACCCAGCACGTGAAGTACATCAGCGACGCGCTGCGGCGGCTGGAGGAGGAGGAGGTGAGGGCATGGGGCGCTCTGTTCCCACATTCCCTCCATCCCTAAGGATGCTGCTCCGTGCTGAGGGCACGTCCCCGGTGCTGCTCCCTCACTTTGGAGATCCCCTTTGACGTGGTTGTCTTCCTCCTCCCTCCTCTGTTTGCAGAAAGTGGTGGAGGAGGAAAAGCAGGAGCACGTGGACAAGGTGAAGGAGCTGCTGGGCTGGGCCCTGGGCTTGAAGCAGAGCGTGCAGGGCAGGGCAGCTGCTGCTGGGAGCAGAGAGCTGGGAGACATCGAGAAATCCATCTCGGAGCAGCAGGTGAAGCAGGAGTGGCACCAGGCACTGAGGTTTAACTTCTGCACTTTTTTTCACAGCTGAATTAAGCTGATTTCTTTCTTTTTAATTTTTTTTTTTTGCCAGGCCCTGAATGAGGAGCTGACTGCGAAGAAGGAGCAGGTCTCTGAGGCCATCAAAACTTCCCAAATCTTCCTGGCAAAGCACAGCCACAAGTGAGTGTGACCCAGGGAGAGAACAGGGGCTGGGGATGAGATTCCTTAGAGCTGGTGGATCCATGGGATCCAGTGCCTGACTCCAGTTAAAAACAATGAGCTGCACGTGACAGTTGTCTTCTTCATTATCTGCAGTGAGAAATGTGAAATGTTCAACCCATTTATGCTGTGGGACGATATTAATACTCTTTAGCTGAGATGCAGCCCCGTATATTTGGGGATTTGGTTGTTGCAGTGCAGCTCAGCCGTTGCTCGGTTATCCTGGCAGGTTTTAGCTGAGCTGGGTAAGGAGTAGGGCAGGCAGAGGAAGGGACTCAAGGTGGATTTGGCCTTTTCCTGCACCAGAAGAACGTGGCAGCTCTGTGGGGCTGGTTTGGGCAGTATCCTGAGAGGTTTCCCCTTCCCCCTGCAGGCTTTCCCAACCGGAAAAGGACCAGATTTCTGCTCAGATTGGTGCCCTGAAGGAAACCTACCAGGCTCTCTGCAGCAACTCCACGGAGCAGCTCCAGCAGCTCCAGAGCCAGCTGGCTCAGGAGACAGAGCACAAGGTACTGCTCCCTGCTCAGCCCCGTGGCTGCACAAACACATTTCGCTCCTCAGGGCGTGGAAAAGGTTCCCTTTGGTTGTGTGTCTCGTGGCCACCGAAACTTGCACGTGGTTGCCCTCCCTCCTCTTCCATCCATGGTCACCCAAAAGCATCTGGTGGTCCCTGGAGGCCAAGCAGGAGCCATTCTCCTGCTGCCTTCCAGCTCAATGGGAGAGCTGTCCTTTGGTTTCCATCAGGGCTCTGCCCTCTGTGCCAGAGGGTTGGCTCGTTCATGCTTGGTGAGCAGGGTGGCAGATGGAATTCTGCCCTGGAAATGGTCCCTTTAAAGAAATCTGTGTGCCCTGAGGAGTGTCCTGTCAGGGCTGTAGCCTCAGAGGGCTCGGTCCCACAGGCTTGCAGGGAGGTGGGGCTCACGTGGCCTCGTGGATCTTGGGGTCTGGCCAAGAGTTTGCTCAGTGGTGGCTGAACCAAGCAGCTCTTCCCTGCGGAAGGCAACTGCATTGTCCAGCCCCTCAGCTGACCTGGGGGACCTTCAGGACCCACTCCCTGTTCACACCCATCCTTGTTCCGCCGGGTAGGGAGGGCTGGAAGCGCATCCCTTATTGCCTCTGTTAGGAGCTGTCGTTCACAGATTTACGTGTGCGTGTTCTCTAAGTGTATATTCATGTGTCAATGGATATTTTTGTGTGTTTGCTTGCTGGCTCCCTGTACCCTGAAGCAGCAGCCCGCTCACATCTGGCTGCGAGACGCAGGTTTTGGCTCTCGGGTCCGTGAGTGAAGCCCTGTTCAAGCCGCTCGTGTTAAAAAAAAAAGGGCTTTTTTTGAGATCTGCCTGTCGAGCTTTCACCTAAATACATCGTGATTTGCTCCAAACTGGACTTTACAGCACATTCCAGGTGTTTCAGAGCAGGAAATGATTTATTTTATTGAAAGCCCTTTAGCCCTTGTGCTGGCAGCAGAAAAGCAAGCGAGCCGTCTCGTTAAGCCATCACGGATTCGGTGCAGCCTCCCTGTGGAATGGATGGTTTTTTCCTTTCCCTTTTCCCCCCCACTTTTGGTCAGGAAAATGATTTTAGAGCAAAAGCCTTCTCCAGGGCTTGTCAAGCTGTTTTGGTACAGCACGAGGCTGCTTTGGGGCTGGAACAGTTTTCACTCACGCTCTCGATGAAGCCCAGGCAGCAAAACAAGAGACGGCAGCGGGGCTTCACCTTAAATCCCCGTCTGCAAAACCATCCCTGCGGCTCTGGTGCGCAGCCGTTGCTTCACTGTAGAGGGAGCATGAAGAACTCTTTAACATTTGCTTGCTGGAAACATCCAACTGTCAGAAAGAAGTTACAAAAGACCAAAAAAAAAAGTGCAAAGCAGAGCGCGCTAAAATTGAGCATGATGTGTCCCTGTACGGTTTGTGTTTCATGTCAACTGTTTTTAAGATTAACTGACATCCTTGCTTACAAGTTTAACTAACCCCCCTGGGATTTAAACAAACAAAACACACAAAAGGGAAAGAGGACGGACCTGTGTGTGGGGGTTCCTTTTGCAAAGCAAAACAGTCGCATGCTGGACGCTAACCCCAAGCTTTATACTGTGTGTGATACGGCTGAACTGCTCCATAAGGCTCTGTCTTTAACTGCTCAAGGCACACCCTGCAAGTCGGTAAGTAAAAGCCTTTTACTCCCCTCCCTCCCTCCCATCCATCTCCTTTTTTATCTTTCTCTTTTGTTTCCCCCGTTTTCCCCCCTCTTCTCTGTCTTTCCACGGCTTGTTCATCTCTGAGGATGCACGGCAGGGTCTGGCGATGGTGGTGGAGAGCTTAGGTTGTCCCAGAAGGTTCCTCCTGTCCCCACAGGCAGGGTGTTGGGATGCAAAGGGAATTCATTCCACAATCCTGATTCCCTCCTCGCTATCCCCACAAAAATCTTGGAGTGCTTGGGCCAGCCTTAGACCCAGCCAGCAGCACTGGGAGAAACCCAAACATCCAAAGAGCCTTTGAACACAGTCGTTCTTTGCCACCTAAATTATTCCCCTCCCTGTGGGGTCAGCAGCAAGAAAAGCCCCTCCAAAAAAACACCACAGTGGTTGGTGTGGTTGCAATCTGTCCCTGTTCCCATGCTGGAACCCCCAACTTGTTCCATTTCTCCCCTGGCCCTGTCTGAGGAGCAGCTTGGAGGTGCTGGAGCGGGCAGAGCGGGGGCCATGCTCGTGCCTTGGGGAGCTGTCCTGCTCCTGCCCTGATGCATGGCTGGGAGCTGCTCCGTGGCTCCTGTGCTGTTCCCCAGCTGTCCTGGCACTTGGGATTTGCTTGGGAAGTGCAGGATCTGCAGCATGGCAGGAATCAGCGCTGGGAGAGGTTCCTTTCACCCCACAGTGGGCAGTTTGGGGGGTGTTTTCTTCCCCGTGGGTGCACAGAGGGATTGGTGTTGTCTTTACTTTTTAAAGCTGGAGTTGTTGAAGGGCTTTGTTGTGCTCGTTGGTCTCCTGCCCTCCTTTTTCGTGGAGCATTAGGAACGATGCTGAGTTTTGGCGCTTGCTGCTTTGCTGTGTTACTCATGGTGGATATTGGAAGCATCTTGGTGCTGCCCTGGTGATGGACTGGATTTCAAACACTTTGGCACTTTATGGCCTGTTTGGGGATTTTAAGTTTGGTTTTTTTGGTTTTTTTTTTTTTAAACTGAGGCCTCCCTGAAACTCGTGCAATGAGTGCTGGAAATGCTGGATTTTGATTTTAATTCTTTTCCTTCTCTTTCTGTTCCAGGGCAGCGAAGCCGTGGCAGGAGTGATCGATCTTGGCACGGTAGAAATATTCCCTGTCTTTGGTGCCATGCAGAGAGGTCTTATAGATCAGGACACGGGCCTCGTCCTCTTGGAGGCCCAGGTGATCACCTCTGACTTAGTTGTCCCAGAGACCAGTGAGAAGCTCTCCTTGGAGAAAGCTCTGGCAAGAAACATCATCGATCTCAGGGCATTCCAGGTGCTGCAGGAGTTGAAGGAAGCTCTCCAGCGGGTGGAAGAAATCCGATGTGAAGGGAGGCAGCTCCTCCCCGCCGTCGCTGCCATAGAAGAGGGGAGGATCAGTGAGAGCACTGGGCTAAAGATTCTTGAGGCTGAGCTCCTCACTGGGGGCTTCAAATTCCAGCAGGGCAGAATCAGCATGGAGACAGCAGTGCAAGAAAGGCTCCTTCCCCCCCAGCTTCACTCCAGGCTTCTGGCTCACCTGGAAAGTGGCAAAGATTTGATTGACCCCAACACTGCAGAGAAAATCACTCTGCCTGAGCTCCTGGAGCGCTGCATCGTCCACCAGGAGACCGGGCTGAGGCTGCTCCCGGTCAAGCAGCTGGCGGGTGGGATGGTGAGCGTGAGGCCGGGCAGGGAGGTCAGCGTCTTCCGTGCAGTGCAGGAGGGGCTGATAGACAGGCAGGTGACCATCAGGTTGCTGGAAGCCCAGCTCTTGGCCGGTGGCATCGTTGACCCCAGGACAGGACACAGGCTGACCGTGGACGAGGCGGTCAGGCATCATTTGATTGACCAGGATCTGGCCTGCACGCTTCTGATCCGGCAGCTCCGGATGGGTGGGATCATCGACAGCGCCACGGGAGAGAGGCTGACCGTGGATGAAGCCCTAAGGAAGGGGTTGGTAGCTCCAAGGATTGCACTGCTGGTCCTGGAATCGCTGCCGTCCTTCATGGGGCTCCTGTGGCCAGAGACGGGGGAGATCATCCCGGCTGCGGATGCTTTGGAGCAAGGAATCCTCTCCACAGAGCTGATTCACGAGATTCTCAGCAAGAGGCAGCTCCTTGGGGCTGTTTTTGTACCGGAAACCACGGAGGTGATGTCCTGGCAGAAGGCAGTGGAGCAGGGCGTCCTGGAGAGAGAGGTGGCGATGAAGCTGAAATCAACAGCCATACCTGATGTTGTGGCCAGCGTGCAGCTCGCTGGCTCTCCAAGCAGGAGCAGGCACGGCCAGAGCTCCCCTGGAAGGAGTCCCACAGGCCACGAGGAGCCTCTGCTGAGGAGTGACGACGAAAGGCTGATGTTCCACTTGCTGACCCACAGCTACATCAACATCCACGATGGCCAGAAGGTGCTCTTAGTGGACGCAGAGTTGAACAATCTCACTAAAGCTCTCATCCAAAGCCAAGAAAACGGATCCCGTGCACAGGCGTTGGAAGGCTTTGAGGGGAAAGAGGCGGACGCGGCTCTCGAAAGCGAACCTTGCAGTGGTTCGGCTTTGCGGCAGCTTGAGCTTCAGTTTGCTCCTCCAAAAGGTGAAAGCGAGAAGATCCAACCACCCAGAACTGCCTTGGAGAATGGGGAGGTGGCGATGGGACCTGAAAGTCTCCTCTTGGAGGATGCAGAGGATTTCCTGCGTGTGGAAGAGCAGGAGCAGATTTCCAGTGAACAGGTGACTGTCAGGAGTGGAACCGGTGCTGAATTTGGGAGGGAACAGGTCACTTTCACAAGCAAGGACAAACATCAGGTAAAATTATTGATGCCAGAACCTCCCAGTGACCTTGATAGTGGATTATTCAGAGAAACAGAGGAAATGATGATTGAGGCAGGAGAAGAGTCCAAGCCTGCTGCAGAAGATGGAGTGGAAGGTCCCGAAGATCAGAAGAGGGCATTGGAAAGTGGGGCAGTGGTCGTGAAAAGTGAAATCTGCGTAACGATGGGTGCGCCAGAAAGTAGGGACAGGCTGAAAATCGTGGCAGAGAGGTCTCAGGGTGTGAGGGAACCCGAGCAAGAGGCAGAAGACGTTAGAGAGGTTTGTTTGCTAAAGGAGGAAAGAGTTGAAAATGGTGTGCTGGGAGGAGAGGAGGTTGTGCTGCCTGCACGAGGAGAGGCAGCGCCAGCAGAGAGGCAAAGCGAGGACATGGAAAGTGTGTTGGAAGTGGAAGAAGGAGAGTGGGAAGAAGTGTTAGGTGATGACGAGGGCGTCGGTGAACCATCCCTGCCAGCCCCTGAGGAGCAGGAAGCAGAGGACGCTTTGGGAAAGCTCCTGGCGCAGCTCCAAAGCGGTGGCATCATCCACGAGCAGACGGGCAAGACGCTGCTGCTGGACGAGGTGGTGGCCTCTGGAGTGGTGTCCGGCCACACGGCCGTGAAACTCATGGAGAGGATGAAGATGTTCAGTGGCTTCTTTGACTCTCAGGTGTGTGAACCCTTGACCACCGAGGACGTCATTGAAGAAGGTCTGATGGATGAGGAGCTGCTCCAGAAGGTCCTCGCGTCCGACAAAGCCATAAGCGGCGTCCTTGACCCAGGCAATAACTTTGTCTACTCCATCAAGGATGCTGCTGCCGTTGGCCTTCTGGACAAGGAGACGGCGATGAGGATCTTGGAAGGGCAGGTGGTTACTGGGGGGATCGTTGACTTGAAACGTGGCAAAAAAGTGTCGGTGACTTTGGCTTCAAAGCTGGGCCTCATAGAGCCGGCGAGTCAGACAGAGCTGGTCAAGCTGGAGAAGGCTTCCAAGGGGAAAGGCGCCGATGAGGTGACCAGGCAGAAGCTCATTAATTTACAGGCTGAGACCAGCGGAATTGTGGATCCTGAAACCAAACGGCCTTTGACTGTGGTGGAGTCTGTTGAAAAGGGGCTCCTGGAGAAGGAAAAAGCTTTTCAGCTCTTGACCAAGCAGGTTGCTGATGGAGGAATCATCCATCACGTGTCCGGGATGAGGCTTTCGGTGGACGACGCGATGAAGCATGGTTTGATCGATCCAGATCTGTGCAAGGAGCTCAGGAAAGCTGAAGGTGTGGTCCTGCAGGACTTTGTCCATCCAGCCACGAAGGAGAAGCTGCCCTTGCCCCAGGCAGTGTCGCTGGGGCTCGTTAGCCCAGAATTCCAGAGGAAAGTGCAGGAAATCCAGGCCGAGAGCGGAAGCATTCTTGATCCAGCTTCTGGCCAGAGACTGGCGCTGTGTCAAGCGGTGCAGGAGGGCTTGGTGCCCCAGCAGGTGGTGGAGAAAGCCCTGTCGTCTTCGGAGATGAGGGAAGGAATTGTAGACCCCGAGACCTGCACGATCGTTCCCTACTCGGAGTTCCTGAAGAAGTGTAAAATCGATATCGAGTCCGGCCAGAGGTACCTGGAGGTCCATCCCTTCCAGGCCATCAGGGACGAGGTGACAGGGACCAAGCTGACGTGTGCTGAGGCGGTGAGGCTGGGGAAGGTGGACCCCCTGCCCACCCTGAGGCTGCTGCAGGCGCAGGCAGACGGCGGAGGGGTGGTGGAGGGCACCGTCAGCAAGAGGCTGTCCCTGAGGGCAGCTGTGGAACAGGGGATGCTGGACGAGGCCATGGCCAAGGTCATCGCCACCAACCAGCTCAGGGCTGGGGGAATTGTTGATGCCCCCAGTGGAAAAAGGTTGACTGTGAAGGAAGCTGTTGGAAAAGGACTGATCAGCCAAAAACTAGCTGCCGGTCTTTGGGATGTGCGAATATCCGAAGGGAAGGTTGGTTCTGAGGTCAGCAAAGTAGAAAAACCGCGACTTCCACAGGAAAAAATAGAAAAATTATCTCCAAAAGAGGAGGGTGTCATCCTCCCTTCCAGATCTGCTGATGGTGCTGAGCCCAAAGCTCAGCCAGAAGCTGTGAGCTATGACACAGCTCAGGGTGCAGCTGCTGCCGCTGAGAAATCCCCCAAAACACAGAGAGAAGGGAAATTAAAACCTCAGGAAGCTTCAGAGGGTGGTGTCCATCCCCAAGATGAGCACCATCATCTTCATCATCCCCAGGCAAAAGCTGAGGTGGCTCCAGAGCATCCCTCAGTGTTGGGGACGGCATCTCTCCCTGAAGAGCCGGTGGTGGCAGGGGCTGTGCAAAAAGGGATCCCAAAAGGCAGCTCCCAAGTGAGAGCAGCCAGGGGGAAGGAATCGAGAGAAGGAGTGGATGGAAGGACAGAGAAAGTGGAGGGATTTGGCTTGGAGAAGGAGCAGCTGTTCTTGGCCAAGGAGGTGCTTCCCAGGGAGGAAGATGGTGAGGAGAGGAGGAGGAGGGAGTTTGTAAGTGCAGAGGGAGTTGTGGCAGGTGGAGAAGGTGCAGTGGTGGCTTCTGGGCAAGGAGAGGGAGTGACCAGCGTGGTCCAGGTGACACCAGCAGCCCCGAGGGAATCTGTCAGTGCGGGTCCGGGGAAGGGAGGGATGGGTCCTGCAGAGTCTGGAGAACCCCCTGGGGTTCCTGTGGAGCCTGTGGGAGATGAGCTTGCAGGGAAAAAAGCTGTCAAGGACACAGGAAGAGAAACCTCTCACACAGAAGGTCCCGTTGAGCAGGAAAAAACGAGGGGAGCTGAGCTAAAACCAACCCAAAAACAGAAAAGCAAGAAAAAGAAAGCAAAGCAGGGCAGCATTCCAGGGGACAGCGCTCAGCCAGAGAAACCTTCTGCAGAAACGCAGCCCCTTCCTTCTCTGCTTTCCCATGAAATTCCAAGGAAGAAGGGCGAGGAGGAGCGCTCCGTCCCAAGGGTGCCAGAGCCAAGAGAGGAATCCAGCATCGAGGCTGCTGCTGGGTTGGCTCGAGACACAGCCGAGCACAGGGATGGGAAAGGAAAGAAAACAATCCCTGAGAAAGATACGGAAACCCCCGGGGAGGATCGGGCGTTCCCTGTGCCCCCCGAGCAAGGGGAAGCTCGAGAGGTGAGGAAAGGTGGGATCAAGGATGGTCACGATTCCTTGGTGGCGCTGGGTCTGGAGGAGAGGATGGCTCAGGAAGACAGCAGGGTGGGAGCCAGCCGGGATGTGTCCAGCACGGCCACCGTGGCACGGGAGCTGCCCCATGAGTTAATGATCAGCGAGGAACCCGCAGAAGTGCAGGAAACCCCCGCAGTCCTGGAGCTTGGAGAGGAGGAACAGCATGAGCAAAGAGCTGAGCTCAGAGCAGACCGAGGAGCTGCCCCTGCTCCCCCAAAATCCCCGGGAGAAACCCCCCAGGAGAGGACCAAGCAGCCGGGTCCGGGCGATCGGGGTTTGCTGCTGCCTGTGATCGTGGAGGGGGAGCTGCTGGAAACCTCGAGGGAGTCCACCAGACCCGCCCAGGTAAGCGAAGCTTTTTGCTATTTTGGCAGTTTTTATGACCTATTTGGGGACGTTTGATGCTAAATCTGTCCGAGATCCTTGGCACGGAGGGCAGCTGGAGCGTGAGGAGTGGATGTTGCAGTGGATTTGGCAAAGGAGCCGGTGATGTACAACTGGAAACGCTCAGGGCTCAGTTGTGGCTCCTTTTGCTGGCGCGTTACTGCTCAGTGACTAACGAGTAAAACTCTTTTTTTTGGCACTTTTGCTGCAACACCAAGAGGTCTCTTGCTGTTTCTAAGCTCATGTTGGAAAAAGAGCCCTCTGTTTAATTTTTCCTGTAGTAAATCTTGTAGATAAGGCCGGCGAGTGGCAAGTCCATGAGCGGGAATGTTATTAACAGATTTCTCCTTTGGAAAAAAAAAAAAGGAATTTTATATAACACTTTGTCTCCTTTTCTGCCTAAGTTTGAGACTTTGATTTCCTGTCTGATTCTGCAGATCAAGTTCAGCAAGAAGATGTGTCTGGAGCACGACCAGAGGCTGATCTCTTATCTCTCCATGCTCCGAGATATCGAGATGAGAATCAAACGGGTGCAGCCGGCGGAGCAGAATTTGGCAGCGCTGCACGACCTGAGGCAGCAAGCAGAGGTGAGTGAGGCTGGGCCAGCCTTGGCTGGTGCCAGACAGAGCTTTTCTCCCTCTCCCCTCCCTGTTCTGGGAGATTCATCTCAGATTTTATCAGGTTTTTGTCTCAAACCTCATCCCTCCTGCTGATCCATCCACCTTCTCCTCCCTGCCCATACAACAGCCTGAGCTTGGCTGACATGAATTTTACAGCCTGGAGAAAGGCAGGAGAGCAGGGCTGGAGGGTGGTGATGAATCTTTCGAGAGTCAGTGTTTGGAGCTGCCTCTCCAAAACCCCTGCTGGGTTTTGGCAGCAGGGAGGTGAAGTCACCCTGCCGTAGACGTAACGATGCCATCTCGCCTCAGGCCCTGGGCGCCGAGCTGCAGGAGCTGAGCTTCCCAGTGAATCAGGAGCTGGATGCCGTGCAGAGGATTGTGGCCAACCCCCCTGAAGAAGTCCCTGAGCAGTTACTGAAGGCTTTGGAGAAGGACGCCAAGAACCTCCAGAAGTCTCTGAGCTCTGCGAAGGAAATCCTGCAGTCCCGGCTGCAGAACCTTCGTGAGGCGGCAGAAGCCGAAAAGGTAGAGCTGGCAACTGTCCCCTGGCTGCCCCTCAAGCTTCCCAAAACTCCTCCTTTTCAATGATGAATCTCTGGTTTTAAGGCTAAACTCCTGGCCCACCACGAGGCTCTTCAGGGCAAGCTCCAGGAGCTGCTGAACTGGGTCTCTGGCACCACAGAGTCGCTGGATGACAGCGATTTCCAGCAGGCCACCGATGCCAACAGCCTGAGTCGCTGCCTGCAGCACTACAAGGTAACCATGGCAATGGCCCTAATCCTGCAGCCTGATGAACTTGCTGCCCTGTGCACAGAGGAGAAGCTTTTAATCCTGCTCCTCTCCTGGAGCCTACCAAGGGTTTGCCCTTAGCTTGTGCTGAGTAGGAGCCCCTGCGTTGGGTTGTCTCCGTAACACACAGCCTGCTTTGGTTGTTTGAACACTCTCCAGTGCAGGGGTGCCTGAGTGACCTGGGGAGATTCCTGTCAGGCTGCTGAGGAGGGAGCTGCATCCTCTGGGAAGCTGCTCCATCACACCTGCCCTGGTGTCCATCACCTGTACGAGGAGCCCGGTCTCCCCTCCCCGTTTATCCATCTTCCAGCAACAGCTTTAAAGGTTGTTGCTGAGTTTAGTGGTGGCTCCTTGGCGTGGAAATCAGGGGATTGAAGGCTTTGAGAGCTGGTGGTGGCACATGGAGCCACTGTGGCCTGGTGGCAGCTCCAGGCCTGGGTCGCCTTCAGACCCAAGGGCAGCCCTACACACATCCAAGAAACCTCTTGGTGGAGAAGAAAGTTGGGAAATTGCTGTGGAGTCAAAATGCTCTCACCTCCATGCTGAGTGTTATTTTGGGAGAGTTTGGCGTTTCTGGGATATATTTCCTGTATTTCCAGGCACAGGCCTGGCTGCAGGGTCATTTCACCTGTTTTACCTTTTCTCTCCCATTCAGGACCTGAAGGAGCCCCTCGCCAACACCAAAGCCGAGCTGGACGCCACTGCCTTCGACATCCAGTTCCTCATCTCGGAGCACGCGCAGGATTTAACCCCCCAGCAGAGCAGGCAGCTGCTGAGGCTGCTCAACGAGCTGCAGAAAGCCTTCAGGGACCTGTCAGAGCGCGTGGCGGCGCGGGTGGAGGTGCTGCAGGTCTGTCTCCAGCAAGCGGAGCAGACGGACCAGGTGAAGGTTGTGAGACGTCCCCTCCCCGGCTGCCCTTTGCTCGCTGAAGCGCTTCCCAGCCACAGGAACCACAGGAGCTGAGGCACCTCGGATTTGGGATCTCCCCTGCATGCCACTCCCAGTTCAGGAGCTCTCACTGCACACCATGAGCTTCCTCTGAAAGTCTTTCTTCTTCCTACCAGGCAGAAAGTCACTTTGCTCCTGAAATGCGGAGCCCTGCCGAGCTCTGGGTAGAAGTCCTCTGCTAGGAATGGGATTGTTTGGGGCTGGGTGGAATAAACCCCTGTAATCCCCCCAGAAATCCCCGTGCAGAGAGGCCACCACACACACCCCCTCAGTTTTAATGTCCTGTTTCCACTGCACATGTCAGGCATTGCTGCCCCAGGGACAAAAACAAGTCCTCGGGTCTCTGCTGCGCTGCTGCAGCACCCACCACTGCATGGATCCTCTCCTCCAAGACAGGATTAATGTGGTTTTTTTATTAACAATTGCTCTCTGTAACTCTTGCCTGTCCTCTCTGGAGTGTGTGTGTGTGTGTATTAACCAGTTTGCTTTGCCTTTTCAGATTGAGTGTGCGCCCATCCTAACCCAGGAAGAACTCGCTTTGCTGCTGAAGAGCTCTTAAGAAGGCTCTTCCAATTTGCTTCTGTTGTTTTATCTTATGATGGGAGACGCAGGCACAGTGTTTTGCACAAGTTTGAACATCACCTGGCTGAAATGCCCAGGGAGAAACTCAAAATCCTTTTATCCTCCCTGGCACAGGGGGACAGGGGTGTCACAGGGACTCTCAGGTCACATCATGCTCAATTGCTCGAACTGGCGCTTCTGTGTTGTGCTCTGGCAGCAAAAAGGGGAGCTGGATCAGCTACAGAAATGCTTTCCCTCTCCAGGGCTCCCTTTCCAACCCCAAATCATTTCAAAAAACCCTTATTTGGGGTTGTCTGGGGCTCCACAGTGGCGCTGCCTGACTCAGGCCATTGCTGCCTCTGACTCAGGGAGTTTCTGCTGCTGTTTTAATGTTTGTCAGGTGGAGTGGGAAAGGCACAGAAACTCGTGGCTGAGTTTTCCTGGGAGAGCAGTGCAGCTCCACCTTGGAGCTCAGCGGGCTCCTCGGAGAGAAACCTCGGGTGGTGACAAAGGTGCCACCGGCTCGGCAGGGACGTGGTGGCACCTGCAGCCGGACAGGGAGCGCCTGGAGAGCCACAAAGTTTTCTGTGCTGCATCCTCCCCTCCAGCAGCTGCTGCAGCTGTAACCTCACCTTGCCTTTCAGCAGCGTTGAGCAGAGCTGCGGGGCTGCTGCTGACTGTCCCCCTGTCCCCTTTCCAGACGCTGCAGGAGCAACAGGCAGCCCGGGCACAGAGCCTGGCCGAGCTGAGCCGCTGGCTGGGCCAGGCAGAGGACACGCTGGCAGAGCAGCAGAGAGCAGAAGGGGACCTGCCTGCCTTGCAGCAGAGGCAAAGCGATGTTAAGGTCAGTGATATTTCAAAACGGGGGGGCCAGAGGTGGGGAGGGGTCAGCTTGGGAGTGCCCAGAGCCTCACGGCATCGTCCGCCCAGGAGCTGCAGAGGAGCATGCACAGCAGAGCCGCCTCCTTCGCCGGCGTCCTGAAGAGCACAGAGCAGTTTTTGGAGGAGAACAAGGCCAAGCTGGAGCCCGGGGAGCTGGCAGCTCTGCAGCAGGACCTGCAGCGTGCCAAGGAGCAGTACCGGTCCCTGCAGGAGAGGACAGAGGTGGCCCAGAAGGAGCTGGAGAGCGCTGTGAGTGCTGCAGTGCAGCAGGAGACGGAGAAGGTAACGCGCCGGGAGCTGTGGCCTCCGGGCTCTGCTGGAGAGGGGCAGTGAGGTCCAGTCAGAGTCATTTGGGGTCCTGGTGTCACCTGGGTGATGCAGCACAGAGCAGTTGGTGGCTCCTTCCTGGCTGCTCCCCGGGCGAGGTGTCCCCCGGGTATTTCTGTCGTGAAAAGCCTCAGGAGTTGCAGCCAGGGACGAGCTGGTTGTGGAGGGAACGGGGGAGGAAAAGGTGCCTTTGTCTGCCTTTGGGGTGACCCTTAGTGGAGGAGGATTGTCAGTCACGTCCCTGGCTGAAGGTGAGGCTCACACCAGCGGCCCTTTTGGGGTGGGGACCCTGGACTGTATCAGGGTGAGAAATTCGATGCAGCAGCGAGGCTGAGTTTTTTCACAGCTTCTTTGCACCTTCCAGAGAGCCACGAAGGCTCTGGGAGTGTCTCAGGCGTTTGCTGAGGCTGGGAAACTCCTCGGGTTTTGTTTTGTTTTGTTTTGTTTTCTTCTGCTGATTTTTGTCTCCCTCCCCCCACCCCGTGCAGCAGTTTGCTGATAGTGCAAAAACCGGCTCGTTCTTATCTGGAGCCTTTGTGCTTTCAGGTGAAAGCTGCCAAAGAGCTGGAGGAGAGCAGCAATAAGATCGATTCCCTTTTGAGCTGGGTGGCATCGCTGGAGCAGAAGGGAGAGCTCCCGGAGTACAGACCCCACCCTGTCAGCGCAGGGCCAGGGACGCAGGCAGGAATAAGCACTGGGGATGTCCCTGACGGCCACACCATGGGAGCAGACAGTGCTGCTGAGAGCCTGGACGAGCAATACGAGAGGCTGAAGGTCAGCACTGACCCCTCGTCCCGGCCAAAACCTTCTGCCCCACGCACTGACCCCGGTGTTATCTGGGTCTGGCCTCTGGAACGTGGGATTAATGGGATTAAACACGCTCCATATGGGAGGCTTGGGAAGTCCCTGCCTGGCTTCCTGCAGCACATGCAGAGAATGTGTGGTGGGCGTGTGCCATGGCAAGGTGTAATCGGGGTCCAGAAGGTGCCCGTGATGGCCAGAGAAGGGGTCACTCTTTGGTGGGCAGAGCTCCTGTAGCCCAGTGTGGGATGTTCCCAGTCTTCCTCACCTTGCTGGTGCTTTGTCACGGAATCATGGAAAGGTTTGGCTTGGAAAGAACCTCAAAGATCATCTCCTTCCACCCCCCGCCATGAGCAGGGACACCTTCCACTATCCCAGCTCGCTCCAACCTGGCCTTGAACACTTCCAGGGATGGGACAGCCACAAATTTTGTGGGACGCAGAGTCTCAGCCACACACGCACGGAGGGCACAAACCCTCAGCCCCGAGCCTCACCTTCGCTCCCTGCATCTTTCAGGCGCAGCACCAGGAGCTGCTGTCCCAGCAGCAGGACGTCATCCTGGCCACGCAGTCAGCACAGGCTTTCCTGGACAAGCACGGCCCCAGCCTGGCCGGGGAGGAGCGGCAGCGGCTGCAGGCGCAGCTGGCGGAGCTCAGGGACCGCTACTCGGCGTCGCTGTCGCGCTCGGAGGCGCGGCTGAAGCGGGTGCAGCTCCTGCGGGAGGAGCTCCAGAAGTTCCTGCGGGACCACGGCGAGTTCGAGGCCTGGCTGCAGCAGGCGGAGCAGGACCTGCAGGGGATGTACGAGGGCGGCAGCGACCCTGCCTCGCTCCGGCAGCTGCTCCTGCGCCAGGGGAGCTTCTCGGAGGACGTGATCTCCCACAAGGGCGACCTGCGCTTCGTCACCATGTCCGGGCAGAAGTTTCTGGAGGGGGATGCTGAGGATGCTGAATCCCAGCTGTTGATGTCCAGGAGTGTGGTGAAGAGCAAGCTGGAGGACGCCACGCAGAGATACACCACGCTGCACTCCAGGGTACGGGGAGGGCTGGGAGCTGCGCCCTGGGGGCTCTTTTCCTCCTCTGCCTCAGGGATATTTCTCCCTGCTGCCCGCCTGGACTTCCAGGACATTTGTAGATTGTAGGACAAGGATTGTCCTTGTCAGGCCTTGGGCAACACCTTTATCTTGTTGTTTGGCCTGCTGGTAATTCATTTAGCCTGTGGCAAGATTGATTATTTTTTAATTGTTTTTTTCTTTCTTGCTGATTTCCCAAGCCTTTCCCACGGGTTGCTCAATGCCTGTGTGCATCCCTGTCACGTCTCCTTGCTCCTTTGCAGTGCTCCAAGCTGGGCTCCCACCTGAACACCCTGCTGGATCACTACCAGCAGTTCCAGGAGGTGGCAGAGTCTCTCAGGACGTGGCTGCAGCAGAGTGAAGCTGCCCTGGGGGAGCTGCTCTCTGAGACGGTTTCGTCCGATCTGGCCGTGCTGCAGAAGCAGCTCGCCAGCACCAAGGTACGGGCACCTCGGGGGATCTCCTGGGAAGCTCTGGAGCCTGGATGGGAATTTGGCTGCTCTGAGCAGTCAGCAGCAGGGAGGAGACTTGAGCCATTGTGGGTTTTTTGCTGGTTGAAGGCAAAGATGCAGCTGCAGGTCAGGTGGGGTCAGACTTCTGGGAGAGGTGCTTGGAGTAAGGAGCTGCAGTCACAGACACCCCAGAGGGACACAGAGGGGGACATTCCTCCCCCAGGAGGGTGACTGAGCACTGGGACAGCCCAAACCCTCTGGTCCAGCTCTGCCTGTGAAGTGGGGGTAGATTTTTCCATTGTTTCTTAATGATTTAATGACAAAGTGCAGAGGATCCCTCAGAGGGTGTAAAAGGGGCCCTGAGCTCCCTGGGGGTGGGAATCCTGCCTGGGACCCATCCCTGATTTTGGCTCATCTTGTGTGGAAACAGCAACTGCAGGGAGACCTGGCTGAGCACCAGGTGCCAGTGGAGAAGCTCCAGAAGGCAGCTCGGTCCCTGCTGGACATCCAAGGGGAGCCGGCCCCGGACCACAGCCACATTCAGGAAACAACAGGTACAGAGCAAAGCAGCTGCCAGGGAGGGTTGGGGAGAGGGAAAACAAGCCAGGGAGGAGGCAAAGATAAGTCACTTTTGGGGGAATTTGGGGGTAAACACATGGCAGTGTGTCCTCAGGGCGTGTGTTTGCGTGTGGGGTGGGATGTGGCCGCTTGTGTTGTGTCCCCATCTCGCTGCTGAGTTTGGGGACAGGGATTTGTCATCTCTGAGAGTTTTGGGGGAGCTCTCTGAGCATTTGGAGCTCTGTGCCACTGAGTCTCCTGTGTGCTGAACCCTGCAGATGCCATCGTGAGCCGCTTCCAGAGCCTCTCCCAGCAGATGTCCGAGCGCTCGGACCTGCTGCAGAAATCCATCGCCCAGTCCCAGAGCGTCCAGGAGAGCCTGGAGAGCCTCCTCCAGTCGGTGGCTGAGATTGAGAAGAACTTGGAGAGGGACCAGCCAGCCGTGCTCTCCTCTGCCTCCATCCAGGACTCGCTTGCCACGAGCGTGGTAAGGCTGGGCCCGGCTCCCTCGCCCCGAGCAGCCCAGAGCAGCACCTGCACCCTGCAGGGGTTGGTGGGGTTTCACTGCTGAGCTCTGAAAGCACCCAAAAAATCCCCTAAAAAGGACTATGAGCAGAACCTTTTGTTTTCATAGAATCACAGAATGGTTTGGGTCAGCCAGTCCCAGCCCTTGCCGTGGGCAGGGACACCTTCCACTGTCCCAGGTTGCTCAGGGCCTTGTACAATCCTTGGACACTTCCAAGGATGGGGCAGCTCCAGCATCTCTGTGCAGCCTGTGCCAGGCCACAGATTTGTTGAAAATCTCCTTTTTTCTTTGCTAACAAAATTTCAGACCCAGGGAAAAGCAGAGCGTGTTGGGAAGGTCAGAAAGGAAAGGAAAACCGGGATAGAAAACAATTTTTTCCCAACTCTGGTTGTCTCAACGCACCTGCTGCTGCTCCCAGGGGCAGCCCGGTTAGTTTTGCTCAAGAACCTTCCTTAAAAAACCCCTCCCTCTCCTCATGTGCTCCCCACAGAAGCTGAAGCAGGACATTGCCCGGCAGAGGAGCTGCCTGGAAGCCACCCGGGAGATGGTGACGCGGTTCACGGAGGCCGCCGACAGCCCCGCGGCCTCTGCCCTGCAGGACAAGCTGGCCCGGGTGACAGAGCACTTTGGGAGGCTGTGCCAGCAGCAGCAGGAGCGGGAGGATGCCCTCAAGGGCCTCCTGCCCAAGGTGGAGCAGTACGAGCAGCTGTGGGAGAAGCTGCAGCAGTTCACGGAGAGCAGGACGCGGATGTTGGCGTCCGGCAACCAGCCGGACCGGGACATCGCCCACTTCTCCCAGCACATCCAGGTGAGGCTCTGGGGGAAAAGGTTCTGCCTGCACTGGGTTCCTGAGGCAGGGTCCAGCTGGATCGGGCTGTTCCCAGCTGTGGGAGAAGGGGATGGCGTTTTCCCAGGAGCCAGGCTGGTTTTCAGATGGGATTTGTGGCCGGGCTTTTAGGATCCAGTGCAAAAGGAGCAGGATTTTACCAAATAAAGACTCCATGGGGTCTTTAAACAGCAAAATACCTCTGTGCTCATCTCCAGTTCATCCCCTCTGCTGCTGGGGAACATGGTCAGCATCTCCCTTTGCTCTTGGCAGGAGCTGAATTCGGAGATGAGGCAGCACCAGGAGGACCTGGCCACCCTGGAGCACCTGGCTGAGGAGCTGAGCTCCTGCGGCTTCGCCCCCGGCGCCTTCCAGCAGCAGGAGAAGCTGCAGAGCCTGAAGAAAGATTTCCTGCAGCTGCAAAAGGTGGCAAAAGACAGGTGAGCCCCAGGGAGGGGAGCTTGGGGGTGGCTGCATGGTCCGAGCAGGACCCTGTGGAGATCTCCTTTCTCCAGCTCTTCCTGCCGCCCTCCTCCCACGCCAGGATCCTGAGGCAGCTCTGCTCCAGCTGACGCTTTAAAAAAAGCCTCGGCTGGGGGCGTTGTGAAAAATTCCTGGTGCTGCAGGAGCCCGGAGCTCTGCGCTTCCCAGCTCCCGGCGTGTGGGCTGCTCCACCCCAGAGCATCCTGCTGGCTGCTGGGGAGGAGCGGGAGCGAGGCTGACAGCAGAGCAGCCTGTTCCTGGAGTAAAAAAGGGTAAAAAGGGAGCTTGAGCAGGGTCAGAGCAGCAGCATCCCCGGGAGTCACACCTGCGTGGCTGTGTCTCCAAAATCCCCGCGGAGTGCAGGGAGGGTGGTGGGGAAAAGCAGATGAAAATCCCAATAACCCCCGGTGATTCAGCGCCCTGCAGGCTGCTGGCAGCTGCATCTGGACTCCCATCCAGGGGCTGCCTTGTTCCTCCAGGATGGGCTCAATGGATGGAGCTGTGGCCAGGGAGGGAGGGGCAGCACAGCCTGGGCTCCCCCGGGGTGCACCTGCTCTGGGGGGACATGGCGTGAATGAGCCCTGTCTTCCCAAAAGCGGCGCTTTTCCCAGGACACAGAGCCCGGGCAGGTTGGCAGCGGTGGTCCCATGGCTGTTGGCCACCACTGGGGTGCCCAAAAGTGCCACCAGCCAGGATTTGAGGGGGTCAGCAGCGGTGAGGGGCTGGCACTGTGTGCACCCCGTTTTGGCTGGCGCTGCCGGCGCTGTTCCCAGGCAACATCTA